>JAJKFI010000004.1:9421453-9430101 GCA_029204185.1 Lerista edwardsae
GTGCTGTGATCCCCTCTAGCTACACTACTGTTGTTTCCCTTCCCACAACCAACCTGACTGAGAAACCAGCCCCAGGTAATGACTGATGGGGGGACAGAACAGACTTTACTGTGTACAGCTAGTCCTGCAGATCCATCCTTGTGTTTCAATAGACAAAGTCATATCATATTACTCTTCCGAGAAAATATGCCCCTCTTTCATCCTCGGCGGAATGCCTGGTGCATTCCAAATGGTCAGGACTAAAGTCTGGATTTAGACAGGGTAGATGGCAGCTCAATTTCCCACTCAGCCATGAAGCTCACTAAGTAAACTTTGGACTAGATATCCTCTCTCAACCAATAATAAAAAATGAGGGGGAACCAGTGGTGTCATTCAAATGATTTAGGAACAGGAACTCACTTTTGATTGGCACTTGTCGGGAACCCGGAACCAGCCATGGAGCCCGTTAGGATCCGGAACGTCCGTTCTGGTCCGTTCCCCCTGAATGACATCACTGGGGGGAATCCCAAGGTGCTGAAAAATGCTTATTTGTAGTATTTCAAGTAAACCTTTATCATCGCCAGGCGCATACTGAGCAAATTTTTCCGCAGAGGTGAAATATTAGATTACTGAGAAAATCGTAGTTAATTACACAAATCACAGAGATTCCTCATAATCCGTTCTATTCTCCTGGGAGTGAATTCACTACCACTTTCTCTAAGCAATCTAAATTTAACCTCTGAGGAAGAATTTTCTCAAAGAGTGTCAAGTGATAAAAAAGTTCCAGTTGAAATACTACAACTAAGTCTTTTTTCAGCACGTTGGGGTCCCCCCTCATTTCTCACATATTCTGTGCTGCCCTCCCCTTTTGGGGGGAGACAACACATGCCACCCTTTATTTCTTTTAGGAATCAAACATCTGGCTTAAATAGGGCCCAAGACTGAAAGAACCAGCAGGAACCAACTAGGGCTGGCATTACATAAATATAACTATGACTACGTGTGGGGTGTTGTTTTTTAAACCACTTTTTTGGTGTTAACAACTGCCTTTTGGCGGTTAAAATATCTGAATAAAAAGACAAAACACCACATTTTGGTGTTTAAGATATTTTCCAGAAATTAAAATAGACTACTTTTCCAATTAGAAACAATACTGTGGCTGCATCTGCTAACGTTATATCACCTGTATCATCTCCTTAGTACACTTTTAAAGCATTTAAAATTAATAAAAATGAGAACTTGGATTGGGAATGTAGAATAAAAACACATGGCACGGCAATTTGCCATTTTAATCAAGAAATTTTGGGGGGAAATCACCAAAAAAAAACACTCCTAACTGGCCCCTACATTGCCTTCACCTTGCCTCACTCTTTTTTGTTTAAATATAAACGCAAAAATTAGAAATTGATTCATTTCTCTGCTTGCTCATGGGGAGTGGTGGAGAATATTGTACAACTGGAGAGCAAAATAAATCTTTGAAGGGGGAAAAAAGTGAGAAGCAACAAAAACAGGCCTCTGTTATAAAATACGTTAATCAAGAATCTTAAATGATTAAATTCAAGTGACGCTTGGGAGTTCTATCTCCTCCTTGGCATTCATGAAATGTTCTTATGTCATTTACATACCAAATGCAAAAATGTGTCTAGAAAGCTACTGAAGGACTGCCTTCAAGAGTCTTAAACCCATTCCAAGCTTATGCAGCAGCATTCAGATAATCTAAGAGGAATTATCCAAAATACCATATAATACGCACAATGGAATTAGAATGGTTACATCACAGAAAGGTGCCAATGCAGAAAAAGGCACAACATAGGTTAAACAGCATTGACCATCTTCTGTCTTCCATACTAATGTGTGCATAATAATTGTTTACTAAAATAAAAGCAGAGCTTACAGGAATTGGTTGACAGAACTTCAATATAATGATTTTTCTTTTCTTTTTTGGTAGCGGTTATGCCCTTAAGCCAAGAGAGCTTTAGAACAGAAGAATTATTTCTTTTTAAGTTAAGAACAAAAAACGAACTTCAAGACTTTCAAAGGAGGAATGTACAAACAAACATGCTATGACCAATATTTTGTTTCCTGCAGCAGCCGACCAGCAGGACATAAAAGCGACAGACTTCTCTATTTTGTTTCCAGCATGTAGGAGGTGGATATGTAAGATCGATACTAGACAACTGACTGGTGGAGATTCTCTATACTTGGCAGTTCACCACTGCTCACATATGGCTGAGACACATTTGGCCCAAACATTGTAAGCATATTTCTGGAGCACCCACCCTTGTGATCGCCAGAGGAAGAATATACATGGCTTAAGCAGGACCCCAAGTCAGACCCCTATACCAAGTCAGACCCCAATATCCCCTACTAGCAACCTCTCTCCAGGGCTGTATGCAGGTTTTGTTACCAGCCTTATCTGGGCATAACAGAAATTGAATCTGGAACATTCCATATGCAAATCATTTGTTTTACTGCTGTGTTATGACTTCAACTCCATATGATGAGGGGACGTAAACAAAAACTACATCTGTTTTCCACCTGTGCTACTGATGAAATTCAAATCACACCCTAGCTCAAAGAAGTTGTTGTTTTTTTAAAATAAAGAAAAAGACAAATTTCTATAAGCAGAAGGTTTTTCTTTAGTATCTGTTCCATCTCTGCAAATACAATTCTCAGAGCATAGTGAAAGGGGACTGCTATACAAACACTGCTCCAAATACTTTGCAGAAGTCCATCAATATTTTAACACACACTCCCAATTTGTACAGATGCGCGGCATTTTCAATATTTGAACACCCAACTCAATCCAAGGAAAGCAAACAGAGCTGAGGAACATTAGAAAAAACTCCAAGAAATAAATAAATAAATAAAAGAAGTTCCAACCACCCTGCGCCACTGTGCCAAAAACGGACCACCTCCAATGAAGCATCTGATCCTTGCTCAAGGAAAATGCAAAACCCATGGAAAAATTAGCCATAAGATGAACAAAATTCGATCAGCAACCCATAAAACCCTAAGATTCCAAAATGAAGTTTGGAAAACACCATCTTCCAATCTATAACATTTTTCAGAACAAAATAATAAATGTTAAGCATAAAAGGCCACACCCTAGGAGAAAACCTAAGATCCCATGTTTTTTGTTCACAAGGCATATCTTAAGATCATACCTGTTCAAACAAGTAGGAAAAAGCATGTGAAAATAACATAAATTAAGGCTCAACCTTAAGGGCTAGAACACAAATTAAATGAATGAATTAAATGACTTTCTGCTTTACATGCTACGCAAACTATAGTATGTACAAGGGATCTGAACATTTATCTGGCTACAAAAAGACATTCTGAGCATTTGTTCTGTGAACACAGGCCCTAGGACAGTGATGGTTAATCTTTTAAGCTTGCTTTGTCAAAAACAAACCGGTGTGTCACTCCCCCCCTCCCAATAAGAAAAACAATTTTTTTACACATTTATTTATTTATTTAAATAAAATAAATCCAATCATGTGTGGGGCTATGCATTATATACATAAATGTCAAACCCTTACAAAAATTATTTAAGTGCTCTTTGGGGAGAAAGGAAATCAAATAAATAAATCAAATAAATAAATAAATCCAAATCAATCAATAAATACATCCGAGTTTTAAAAAAAACTCAGTTGTTGTTGGATGTTGGCGAACACTTGTGTGTCACCTGAAACGTCATGGTGTGTCACCTTTGACACAAGTGTCATAACTTTGCCGTATATGCCCTAGGACTTATAACAGTTTGGTCAGAAGGTTCAGTGAGATGGAGCCATTTCACACATTATCCAGGGTCGAACCTTGATCTGATGAGACAACAAATTCTGGCTACCAATGAATGAAAGTGTAACATGCATGCAATGGCCACAGATTTACTTCTTTCTTAGGCTGTGCTGCACATTTAAAACCAGAATTTGTGAAAAAGTGTACTGAATCCAGAAATCAACGTGTTATTTCCACCACCACCCCCACTCAAAGCAGAAGCATATCAGTGTAGAATGGATAAAAGGAAATACTTTTTTATCCAGCGGATAATTAATCTGTGGAACTCCTTGCCACAGGAAGTGGTGATGGCATCTGGCCCAGGTGCCTTTAAAAGGGGATTGGACAGATTTCTGCAGGAAATGTCCATTGTAGGCTGTAGGCCATGATGGGTTCTGTAACCTCCTTATCTTAGAAGTAGGCTACCTCAGAATGCCAGGTGCAAGGGAGTGGCAATGGGATGCAGGCATCTTGCTGTCTCATGTGCTCCCTGAGGCATCTGGTGGGCCACTGTGAGATACAGGAAGCTGGACCTTTGACCTGAACCAGCAGGGCTCTTCCTATGGTTCTTGTGCCCAAGCTCCCCAGGGAGAGTGGGGAGTCGTGTTAATCTGTTGCAGCAAAGCAATTCAGAGTCTTCGAGATCAGTCCGGGTTTTTTTGTTTGTTTTTTACAGCTTAAGTTTGCCCATGGCAGCACCTCTGATTCTGGACCACCAATGCTTGTGCTGAAATCCACTGATCACTCTTTAAGGAGCTATAAGCTATTTTGGGTTTCCCCACACACACACTCAGCAAAGAGACAGGTTTCTGAGGCTGAGTGTGCTGCTATTCCTAGGCATAGGAACATGACTCGATTTAAAGAGAAATCTCACTGGCTTCGGGGCAATTGCATTGCCCATAATTGCAGCTGTATTCTGCCACTTTAATATTTTTTGTAATTGAACTGTCAAGAAAGCACTTGACAGAAAAATATCTTGGTTCCAGCAAGGGAGGCATTATATCCTAAGATGTATTGCTTGGTCTTTACTTTTAGAAATGAATCTTCCACGTATTTCTGATTCCAAGTTCTAAAAATACCATTCAGCACTTTTGAAGCCAATGAAGGTTAGCCTGAATTTTTTTTTCTAGATGTTTTACGTTCCTCAAAAAGTCCCCCCCCTTTTCTGCCTTCTATAGGACTTTGGCCAAAACTTTCTTCCCTAATCCACATAAATCCTATTGTAGCACAGCTACACTGGTGCTAGCTGTCGCAAATGTGCCATAAAGCGCATTTGCAATGTCTTGCCAGTAGGCAGTGCCATGGGGAAGGCCTGCACCATAAGAGTCCCGCTAGTGCCATAAGAGCAGGTGCGGTGGAAGGGTGGAAAGGAAGCAGGGAGAGGATGTTTTGGGACGGGGTGGGGAGGGGACAGTTCAGGCTTTGGAATGGGGCAAGGGCAGCGGATGTGGCCTCTGCCATATCCTAGCCCCCACCCTGGGCCTCAGAGACCTACCCAGGGCTTCTTGGACTTGCACCAGCAATTCAGCTGGGGCAGATCTGAATAGCCCTATTGGGCAGGCTGGGGCTCAGCATGGGGTAAGGAAACAAATATTCCACTTAACCCAAGGATACCTCCAGCCTGATCCATTTCAGCGCTTCATGGCCATGCTTCAATGTTATTCAATGCTGAATAGGACTGGACAGTAACTCTAGAGGTGGTATCTATCAGCCACCAATATTCTATTTCCCTACCCAGCCTCGGTCCTCCGACCCAGACCCATTTGGACTTGCGCAGACCCATCACGTATCATGTATATAGCAACCCACTACCACAGAAACCACTGTCCCATAACTCAGGGCCAATCTGTGACATCCCAGAACAGTTTTGCAAATTTTAAGCCAATATTTCTTCAAAAGATCCAAAATAATTCTACTGTTCAGCCTCGATGCTTTTTGTTTTTGCTGCTCCATTTCTGATACATCAGTCCACACAAATCTTTGCACCGTAAGGATCGCGGAGGAGGATACTGTTCATTTTTTTACAATGTCCCCACTCTCCTTTGCCTTTGAATTATTGATTTATAGTGCCCTTCCCAAAAAAAGGATCAACACACACACTTAAGCCTTATACGCGTCCCAAATTGTCATGAAATCCATTCCGTTTTTCAGTATCAAAATTAGATAGCATGTTTTCATTCTCCATCTACCCCAATCCATTTGCCCCACTTCTCTTCAAACCCCACCACTGCATGATCCACATATGTCACTGCAGAAGTGCATTTATTGCAGTGGGAAGATGAATTTATTACAGTTCTTCACTAGCCCAAGAGACAGAAACTATTTGCGAATATGATATACAGCTACCTGGGCAAAATGCATAATCTTTCTGCCTTAGCTAATGATACCTTCAGATAACAACTAATGCTAATTCCTTCCATTTTTGTTTCCAGACTTTTAAAATTATGTCATGCTGACCAACTAGGCTTTTGATATTCAATGTTATTTGACTCAACATTTATGTCCCCAACAATGACACAGACTTTCAAGCTTTGTGTTAATGGTTCACAACATCAAACTTGTCCTGTATTTGGTGTGTTGGTGCATACACACAAATCCAATGTAATGTTGAGGCGCTCCAATTAATTCTGTGTGTGTGTGTGTGTGTGTGTGTGTGTGTGTGTGTGTGTGTTGTGTGTGTGTGTGCGTGTGTGTGTTTCAGAAAGCTTGGTTTGGAAGGCTATCATGACAGCTTTCACTTCTGGACCACCTGAGGCACGTGGTTCTTCATTCCTGAGGCATTCATTCTTCCCATGAAATACGTGTTTTCTTCAATTGACTGGGTTTAATTATCTATTTTTATTCTATTCTATGTTGTTGTTTTGTTAGTCACCGTTATCTATATTTGCTGCTTCGGGACTAAGGTCCTGAAGATTAAGGACCAAATCCTATCCAATTTTCCAACCCTGATGTAGCCGTCCCAATAGAGTGTATTGCATTCTGTGGTGGAGGGGAAGTCAGGGAGGCCTCCTCAAAGTAAGGGAACATTTGTTTGCTTATCTTGGGGCTACACTGCAGCTGCATTGCCACCAGAAACGTGGATAGGATTGGTCCCTAAAGAGCATAATAAACACGTAAAATTAAAGTTTCTCATCCTCCTGGCTTTACAATTCAAAATATTAAAACAGCTGCAAAAACTATCCGAACTTCAACACACAGACAAGTGTTTTGCCCCAACACTTTTCAGTACGGAGGTTTTAGCCAATGGAACCATATCATCCATACACACCTATCCCATAAGATTTATGAGCTGAACATATCCTCCCTCTATATTGTCTGGATGAAGATATGGCAAAATGTCCCGTTCTCTGATTTTATTGGATTTGGTTACCCAGCTCTGTCACTTTGGTCTTAATTGCTTGTTGGCCCAGTTTAGCTTGTGAACTAACACAGCAACTTGCCCCTCTAATAAACCTGTGTCGTCAATAGTATATTCAGGCACTTGCGATCAGTGAATACGTACAGCTTGGCCTAATTATCTGCGAGATTTAGAAACTTGGATTTGTTTCACTGCAGGTTCCAAACCCCTGGATTGGGCCCCAACCCAATGCACTGAATTCGAACGGAGCTGTGCTCCAGTCCGGTCCAGAGGCCTTTATGAGGCCTGTCAAGGCCACACACGTCCGCCCGCAGCCTCGGCGGGCCTCACAATGGCCAGTTACAGCCAAAACAAAAACAAAAACGCTACTTCCGGTTGTCACCAAACCAGGAACTGCTGTTTTTTAATGCCTTATAAAGCAATATGAGGCCCAAGGAAACTCTGGGGACTCCCAGTCATGACTCCCAGTTTGGGAAGCAGTGCCCTAGACTGGTCAGGAATATTACTTCTAAGAAACAAGTCATCTATTGCCACTACTAATTTCTACTGCACTCTTAGAATCCTTTAGAATCCGTAACTCACTAGCCGTACAATAATCCTCAGTTTCAAGTCCGTTATGGATGAGGAAGGGGTGTGTAATTTGAAGTTAAGCCTACCATGTCAAAGTCCAATATTGCGGCTACTGAAGCAATTCATTCAGCAATAAGATGGAAGTAAAACCATGTTTTTAATTTGAGACTTACTATCTAACCTTGACTGCTCCTGTAAGGAAAATGGGGAAGGCAATAAGGCAAGGTCTTTTCCAAAGAATGTGGCCAGGTCATCAAGAGGAAGGGAATAACATGCAGCAGCAGCAGCAGCAGCAACAAGAAAAATAAATTCCCCAATCCACCAAAATATGTGTGTACTAGTATTATTAAGAATATTTATGTACCACTTTTCAATAAGAAGCATCTTTCAAAGCATTGAGGTCCAGCCCACTCTGAGATGCATTTACTTTGACAAAAAGTAATCAAACATTATCCATTGAATGCCAGAAAAGCTATTTAAAAGTAAATAACAGTGTGGACAATAAACCAACAGGATTACCTACACGAGTGTTCTTCAGCCTTGGGGTCGGGACCCAAGTGGTGTCGCGAAGCCTTCGTTGTGAGGTCATGGAAACTTACAGGAATGAAAGCGGATGAAGACCATTGAACTAGAACACCAACAGGTAAAGGGGGAAGTAAAGCATTTGGTACCAGGATACATAGTAGTCTCCCAGTCCTGCACAGGTTCTTGGCACTTGTGCTGAAGTCGCTTTCACTAGTGCCAGGCTTCAGGGTAACTTTTTTCTGCTCTCTCTATTAAGAATATTGGCTTAAAGTCTGCAGTGCTAAGAGGGCTTGAAGGGGGCAGGACGTTGACAGCAATAGGGGTGGGACTAGGTAGGCGGGTACAGTCCTGGGAGAGAGGTGGGATCCACGAGTGGGTTCCCAGCCTTTTGTGTGTGTGTGTGTGTGTGTGTGTGTGTGTGTGTGTGTGTGTGTGT
>JAJKFI010000004.1:9436273-9479620 GCA_029204185.1 Lerista edwardsae
GTGTGTGTGTGTGTGTGTGTGTGTGTGTGTGTGTGTGTGTGTGTGTGCGTGCGTGCGCGCGCGCGTGCGTGCGTGCGCGCACCTTTTAAACTTATGCTATTATAAAGCGTAAGAACGTTCATTATAAATGAGGATATTTCAACAGACAATAAGAAGGCAACAGGTAAACAGAAACATTCTTTGGCAAGCCCTTGGCTATTAGCAAGGCAGCAGTTACCCAACAGCCATGTTTTAGGGCAGATGCAGAGAAGGTGCACTGAATCTTCCTTATGGAAAGTATCAGGTTTACTTTCATGCTGATCCATTCTTGTTTAGCCATATAGGCTTTATCACAGTGGAAAGGTAAAGACTCCATCCAGAGTCAGGCTGCAGGTTTCCCATTCCACAGGTGCCCACCTGCCTCTTTCTAATGTAATGCACTATGAGATGTATCTAAGTGCTCCAAAGATGGTGGAGAAAAGATAATATCCCACCTTGAATGCTTAGACATCCTGCAAACAATGACCTAAGAGGAAAAGGTCACTTGTCCTGCTAGCAAAACCCAATTCTCCAACCTGATACTCAGTCCTCTGCTATCTGAGACCTTAACGCACAGAACTGCAAGCACAGAACTACAATTATAACAGTTCCAGCATTCCTCAAAGAAGCAGCATTCCTTGAAAAGGAGCTTGAGAGGGGACTAGATTGAGACATTCAAAATTCTGCATGGGATGAATAGGGTGGTTAGAGGGAAGTTCATTTCCCTCTGTCACAATACCAGAACCAGGAGACATCCACTGAAATTGAGTGTTGGCAGAGTGGGAACAGATAAAAGGAAATACTTTTTTGCCCAGCGGGTAATTAAACTGTGGAACTCCTTGCCAGAGAAGGTGGTGATGGCGTCTGGCCTAGGTACCTTTAAAAGGGGATTGGACTTTTTCTGGAGGAAAAGTCCATTGCAGGCTACCGGCCATGATGGGTAGTGCAACCTCCATACTTTAGAAGTAAGCTACCGCAGAATGCCAGGTACAGGGGAGTGGCAACAAGATACAGGTATATAGTTGTCCCGTGGGCTCCCTGGGGCATCTGGTGGGCCACTGTGAGATACAGGAAGCTGGACTAGATGAGCCTTTGGCCTGATCCAGTGTTCTTATGGTAAGCAGTTGGCTGAAAGTTTGGGCAGCAAAACTTAGCCCTATCTAGAGTTTCTGAAGAAAAGCACCTTGAACTCCCTTCAGGCTCCCTGAAGGGGACACGGATTCTTTGCCAAGGCACAAGCAGACTGTAGACCACCAAAGCTTGTGTTGTAATAAACATGCTAGGCTTGCCACAGGCCCACTTGTTATTTTTAGTGCTCAGGCCAATGAGTGACAAAGAGATCAATACGCCTGCACAGCTATACCTATTTTGTGATGCTACGGCTGAAGTGTGAACACTAACAGCCCAATCCTGAGCCTGGTTGGTGCCACTCACTCCCAGGCTACCTGGCCAATAGCCTTCGTAAAAATGCGACAAGGCACACTGCCACCACCGCTGAGCTCACAGAGCAAGCAGAGAGGCCTGTGTCAGTCAGTGCTGAACCTTTGCACCACCCAGACACCCAGAAGAAGAGCGGAACAATAAGTATTCTCTCTTGGTGGCAGGGAGGGAGGGAGGGAGGGAGTGGAACTGGGTGGGTGTAATGGCCGGTGCCAGCCCCAAAATATCATCTGGGTGTCTCCTAGTGTCCGTGAGTCCTTGTGGTGTTTTTTCCCAGGGGAGGCATCCAGGAGAATTTGGACACACAAACCAAGAGCCCCAGCTGCTCCTAATTTTGCCATGCAAATGATCATCAACGGTGTAGGTTAACAAGCGTCTGTGTGGGATTGGCCAGCTAACTAACTCCTGGCCATTCAGCCGGCATTTTGGCCAATAAATGCCTTGCTTTGGGGTCTTCACATGGCCCCCGGACCTTGTAAGAGCTAGCAGGCTGCGTTGTCCGGAGGGTCGCCTGAACACTCCCCCAGAGTCTGCTGAACAGAGGCTGTTTTGCCTGGGGCGGGATGCCTGCTTGTAAGCACGGGTGCCTGGAGGCACCTCTGGGATTCAGGGGTGCTCCTGTGTTTTATGTTTGGTGATGTTCGTTGTTGATTTTTCTTGTAATGAAGTCTTGTTATTTATGTGCAAACTGGCCTTGAGCAGCCGTTATGCCTTCCTCTAACTAAACCCTAAAAAAAGCCTGCAAGCCCCTGGCAGGAGCTGTGGCTGTGGCAGAACAGTGGGACAGGGCAGAAGAAGTGGAGGATCAGGCCTGGGAGGGAGGCGGGATTGTGGGAGATGCTACTGCCGAATCCTACACTCCCTCCTGAGCGTGGAGCCTGACACTGGTTCTGCACCTGCTAAATATTGGACACAGATCCAAGGAGACCCATTGGTGCCACCAGAGGTCTACACCGGGTAAAGGAGCCGATGTTCCTTGACCCAAGGAGACCCTCGGCAGCTTCCCTGGCCCCACAGGAGAAAGTGGCAGCCAGTTTGGTGCTGATGTACTGTGGGGCAGTGGAAAAACCTATAATTGAACCCGAAGTAAAACTTAGGAAGTTACTTTTCTCCACTTGCAGAATTATACCTAGCAGATTGCTGCCTTGCTAGTGATAATATGGATGGTTGAACGCTGGACAGAGCCGGCCTCTCCAGCTGCAGCGTTAGGAAATTAGAAGGTCTCATCTGTACAGGCCTGACATTCATCAACAGATAGTGTGTGCTGTCCCCGCAGAGGAGCATATTCTCCACAAAGGCAACATTTGCTTCAGCTCTGTATAGGCAGCCACTGAACCAGAGCATCGTTCACATGAGATTGCCTGCTGTACTGTAAACAGCAACGCTGGACAGCAGCACTGTAGTTGGAAAAACAGAAATTGAGACTGCATCGCTCATTACGAGGACCACCACAGGACCTGCTTCTCTCCAAGGAGTGAGGTCTTTTCAATTACTTCCTATTTCACTTTAATCAAGGATTCAAGTGCCTACACCTGTAAGACAGGCTTAGGTCTGGGAGTGTCCAAGCACTGCTGGTTCTATAACTTCACCACAAAAGGTAATAGACTTTGAACAATGGGCAAAAACAGAAGCATAACAGTGTCATTCCAATAATTGGATTGCCCAGCATTTGGGATTCTCTGAAAACAGGAAGAATAGACTTAAATCTGGACAACTTTGTTTTGCTTTTCAACCCCATCTACCGTGCTAACCTTAAATAATAGAATACCCACTACCCCAATGGTTCTCAAACTTTTTGACTGGGACTGGGACCAACTTTTTTAGAATGGCACTTGTGTCAGGACCCACCAGAAGTGATGTCATTAACCTAGAAGTGATGTCATAGCCAGAAGTGACATCATCAAGCAGGAAGCACCATCATTTTGACATAATCAAATGACACTCCTGGAATGCATAGTGGCATTCTTGGACTGTAGCAATTCCACAACCATGAACCATTCCTGATAGAAAGCAAGATGAGGACAACGTATCATGTAAGTGCACTGAAATAAAAATTAAATTTAAAAAAAAACCCTCACTTGAACATTCCAACTGTTAATACTCACAAAAGGAATATAGCAAGAGTATGGTCTGCCGCTTCCAAGATGGCTGCTCTCAGCTTTCCAGGAAGCACCTGACATCAGGTTGTGACCCACCAAGTGGGTCCTGACCCACAGTTTGAAGAATACTGAACTACCAAATTCTGTAGCATCTTGCTTTTGTTTGTCAGTGCTGCAACTCTAGTTTTGCAGCTCTACAGAACATGTGCAAACACACATGTGCTCTCATTGAAATGGATCATTTTTAGCATTCTTAATGCAGTAGTTCCCAAACTGTGAGGCGCGGTTTCAAGAGATCCATGGGGTACTCACAGGGACATCACAGGTTGTCCCCAGCGTCCTAATTTTGGGCACCGCCATCTTGAATCACGGATGATCTTGCAGTATTCTCACAAGAACAGTGTGAATTTCACACGATCCAAGATTGCGGAGAGAGGGTGTCATGGAAGAAGGGAGCTGTAATGTCGGAAAGTCTGAGAACCACTGTTCTAATGTAGTCCTAGACATTTATTTATTTTTTTGAAACCTTTATGAGTAACACAAAGCCCCAACAATGTGACAATATGAAACTCTGTCTTCCTTTGTACAAGATACACAAGGGACTTTTTCTTCAATCAAGAACTTTCCAAAAAAATAACAGCAATAATTTTATTTTTTTTAATGGCCTAACTGAGTCCTGCATAGCAGCAGGTAGTCCCAATCGTTTTGCTGGTATTCCTCTGGAAAAAAAAATATTTGCTAGTGTTTCATGGAGAAAATTAATAGGTTTTTCTCAACTGCTTCTTTTACATTCCAATTTAAGGAACTCAGGGTGCAGTCCTAACATGTGCTGGATATTTTCCCCTTACTGTGGGGTAAGCCCCAGTCACCTCTATGGGATGACTCGGAGCTGCACCAGCAAAACTAACGGGGCAAATTCAAGCATTCTGGATCGGGGCCAACTAGGCTGGGAACGAGGGGTTAGATTCTGGACTATTTGCCAGATCCTGGCTCTAACCCCCCCCCAGGGATGGTCCACCCACGAGACTGCCCTCCCCACACCTCCCCTCACCCTGTTCCACCTTCCTTCCTCCTCCCCCACCTTCCCTCCACCTTCCCCCTGCCTTCCCCAACCCTCTGCACCATCTGAACTCAGCCAGCACTTCCCCCACTCACTAGACGCCTATGTGGGCTGGCACGACTGTTTGCGCCAGCCCAGCTACAGAGTGGTGCAAACAGGCTGGAGTATGTCCAAAGCAATACCCAATGCAATGTTAGGATTTCAGTGCCCAACACTCAGTGACAAAACCTGAACATCACCAGCACAACACAACACATCACTACTTTAAACACACATGAAGCAAGTAGCTGGAAGAAATTAGTACATACTAGCACAGAAAGTCTTGCAATTAGTAGTAGTAGATAAACTATTTCTAAGCTGAACCGCAAAGTCTGCCTTTTTAAAATCCACATTTTACTTCTGCTGTAACAGTACAGTATGCATTTTCCAGATCAAAAGCAACTTTTAATATCCTTGTGATTTAATCCTGGAAACAATGCAGTAAAATTCTCTATCAGGTCCCTAACTGCTCATTTGATATTCACATTTTCCCCTCAATTCGTGTTTCCTCTGTTTTTCACATGTATACGCCTTCCTTCTTCCAAGGAGCTCAAAGTGGAGCGCATGATGCCTCCTCCTACTTTTATCCTCATAATCACCCTGTAAGGTACATTAAGCTGAGAGGTAATGGCTAGTCCAAGATCACCTGATAAGGCTGAGCAGGTGACCCCAATCCTGGTACAGCACTGTAACCACTACACCATACTGGCTCTTTTAGCTCACCCCCAGGCCCCACTTAGCATCTTCAAAGAGCCAAGGCAGGTAACAATGCAGGGAAAGATGCCTTACTCCCAAGGAACTGACTTAATGCTGACTCCCAAGGAACAGACTTACAATTAATTACTAATCAGGATTGGTAATTAAACAAGAGAGGATATCACTAAGGGTGCAATCCTAATTTGGAGTTAGGCAATCACACTTAGGCCAGCAAAGTTTGGCTGGCACAAGGGCCACCGTAAAGTGTGTTCGGACCACTCTGAGAGTCAGAGAGGCCAGCACACAGACGTGAGACATTCTCCCTGACTCCAAGAGTGGTCCAAACATGCTTTACGGTGGCTCTTGTGCTGGCCAAACTTTTCTGGCCTAACTGTGCTGGCCTAATTCCAGGTTAGGATTGAGCTCTAAATCTTACTGTATATAATCATGCATAAATCGAGAAATTTATCTCTAGAAACTGCCTTGAAAAACCTGACATCGACATATTTGGGGGAACTTATATTCAGGGAAATACGGTAAATGCCTTCATTCACAAGATGGGTGGAGCAAGGCCTATGCTGTGTTCTGAGTGCTCCTGCCTTTCACATGGCTCCTTGCAAGCCACTAAGCTACAGAGCATGCTCAGAAGCAGCTCAGTAAAATGAATGGAGTCCTATGGAAAGTGAAACTGAGCCACACTGCGCGTTTACTCATGAGTAGGCAACTATGCCAGGGTGCATCGGAAAGGGCAGGCCGAGAGGAATGCAACGCTTCCAGAATGGTCCCGCTTCAATGAATGTAGGACCCAAAAAACACAAAAGAAGGAAGCCTCTCCCTCTAAGCTGAGGATGTTGCAGTTTCACACCACACACTCCAGAACTGGTGGAAACTGGCATTCCGTCTCTCCGTCTCCAGATCAGATAGAGCACCTGCGTGTCCTTGAGGTGGTCAGCTTCCCAGCTTGTTAGTGCAACCTGCTACACAGTAGCTGAACTCCCTTTAGATAGTGTAACATAAGCAGGCAATGTTTCTCACGGGAAGCGCTGGCTAGCAAACATCCACTCTCTCATGAGATCATGATGTTCAAAGGGTCACCCCATTGGTGAACATGGGGCACAAGGGTCTCCAGGTATCCACCTACCAGATATAGTCTGACTGCACCCTTTGTTCTTCTGTCTGTACCATGTGTGCGCTCAAACTGTGAAGAATACGCTGAAACGCCGCTTGTACGCGGCATGCCTTCGCCGGCTTTCGCTAACCGGCAAATGGAACTTCTCACTTTCGCTACTGAAACCAATAAAATGGCTTTGTTATTCAAATGTAGCGATCGCTTCGTTTCCTCCGCTCCGATCGCGCTAGGCAAGCGCTGAATGGGTCCACAAGCCCCCAACTCTGCTATCAACAATCCAAATACACAACAGGTTATGGAAGATTCAGCCGTAACCCTGCAGGGGTTTGCCGCGGACCCGATCCACGGAGCAGAGACTGAGTGGTGAATGCGGCTGCACCCCTACACTCACGGACATACTGACCGATGTCTGATGAGGAAGGAGCTACCGGTGGAGTCAAGGAGGAGACAGAGGAAGTCAGGACAGGAGGAGACCTCGGAGACGGAGCGGGGGAAGAGGACGTTGGCGACCCAGGAGAACCCGAGCAATCCGGGGAAAGCGAAGAGGGCGAATCGGAAGACGACGATCTCGGACCTCTCATTCCCCTTCCGGGGGCTCCCGACGGCCAAGCACCTATCCCGCCACCGCCGCTCGTTCCAGGGCAAGGTCCTTTCATCCCTCTGATACCACCTCAAGTTCCACCGCTGCAGCCCGCCGGGCCCGGAATCGGGATGGCGCAGCAACCTCCCGCCGCCCCGCCGGCGCCTTTCAACATTCCCATTCCACTTCTCAATGACAGCAACTATGTGCAATGGGCACACAAGATGCGGTTGCTGCTGGAAAAGGACGACCTTTGGCAGCGCACTCAAGCGCTTCCCACGAACGCTGCAGAAGAAGCAGCTGACAGGAAGGCGAAGGCGACCATCGGTCTTGCAATCTCTGAGGATCTCTTAGTCTATGTTCGCGACCTTGGACACGCTATGGACTATTGGAACACATTGAAGGAGCTGTTTGCACGTGCATCCCTGACTTCCAGCATGGTTCTGACACGCAAGCTGTGGCGATCGCGTCTTGAACCGGGGGGGGACTTACGTGTCCACCTAAGAGCAATGCAGCAAAACCTCAAAGACCTTGAGGCAATCGGGGAACGTGTCGAGGAAAGGCTCAAAGTTTTTGCAATCCTCAATTCCTTGGATGAGACGTGGGACATGTTTACCCTGACTTTGGAATCTATCCCTGCAGCACAACTGACTGTCACCCTTGTTGTCGCACGGCTTCTCGAGGAAGCAGACAAAAGGGCAGACAACCAGAGGGAGCGAGAATTCCGAAAGGGGAAAAACAACATTTCTGGGAAAAAGCAGCAGCAACCCAAGAATGAGTCCCAGGCGCAAGTGTGCGCCAGTATGAGACAGTGCTATGTGTGCGGATCAACCCAACATCTCGCATACCAGTGTGCCAAGAAGAAAGGAGGCTCTAAAAAGAAGAAAAAACCCCAAGGTGAGCAGGGCACGGGGCAAGGACAGTCTCCAAAGCCCCATGCACAGCAACCCAAAGCGAGTATCGCTTTCGTGGGCTTAACGGAAAGTTGGCGCTCGCGAGGATCCTGGTTGTTAGACTCGGGAGCAAGCCACCATATCGTAACATCCGCTGACTTACTCACGAGCAAGTGCGAGACAGATCGTGAAACTGTCGCACTCGCAAATGGAACAACAGCGCCAGTAATTTGCGCTGGAGAGGTTTTTCTGCCACAACTGCAGACTACCTTGAAGAATGTGCTGTGTGTGCCAACAATGTCGAGGAATCTGCTCAGCCTTGGCACCCTTCAAGAAGATGGATTTAAAGTGACTTTCCAAGACGACGTCTGCACACTTGAGAGGGGGAATCTTTGTGTGGCTGTCCCCCGAGTGTATCGGCTGTTCGTGCTTGGAGCGGTGACAACAGGGAATCAACAGGCAACTGTGTGCTTCAATCAACCAACGCACCGATCCTGTGGGCACGTGTGGCACCTTCGATTAGGACATTTAAATCATGACTACGTGAGGAAGACAGCTGAACTTGTGCACGGAATGGACTTAAAAGACTGCGATGCTTTTGTGGACTGTGATGTGTGTAAACTTGCCAAATCGCATCGCGCATCCATCCCGAAGTTCAGCAACCGTCAGACTCAAACCCCCTTACAGCTGGTGCATATGGACTTAATCGGCCCTGTGAAGAAGACAGCAGGGGGGGGCGCAATATGTTCTGACGCTCGTGGACGATGCTACGAGGTATAGTTTTGCATTTTTATTGCGCCAGAAATCTGAGGCTTTTAATAAAATCCGCAATTGGGTCAGGTGGGCGGAAAGGCGGTTTGGGCATCACCTGGTGGCGATCCAAACCGACCGGGGAGGTGAATTTCTGAGTAGGGAGATGTCTCAATGGTTGGAAAGGCAGGGCATCACCCACAGACTCACCGCCCCCCGCACCCCAGAACATAACGGGGTGGCGGAGAGGAAAAATGGCGAGCTCCAGGGCATGGTCAGAGCGCTGATGGAGCAGTCAAAACTACCCAAAGGGTTGTGGGGAGAGGCGATGAAATATTCTGTATTTATTTCAAATCGAGTTTACCACCGTTCGATTGACGGGGTCCCCTACACCAAGCTATTCGGCAAACCTCCCAATCTTGCATTTCTAAAGACGTTTGGATCATACGCCTTTGTACATGCAGATCGGGAAACACGCAGAAAAGATGATCCGCGTGCCAGGCGGCTGCAATTTATTGGGTTTGAACCGAATTGCAAAGCGCTCAAATTCCTCAATCCTGACCACAAAACTGTCACAATATCCAACTCTTACGATTTCTCTGAGCAAGGTTTACTGCCAGATCATGCTGACAGAACAGTCAGCATCCCCACACAAGCTGCAGAAAATGGGGGGGAGGCAAGATTAGAAAGCACTCCCGATCAGCCCGCATCAACTCCTCAGAGAACTCTACAAAGACAGGAGCCATCTCCTGCCACACCAGCAAGCCCTGACAGGCTGCTGGAGGAGGGGGGGGCCAGTCCAGGGTTGGATACAAGCACGTCTTCAGAAGAAGCTACACCGGAACAAGCTGTTCCGACCAGACGCATCCTTCCTCCAAGGGCTTTGCGTGGGGTTCCACCCCAAAGATTAACCTACCAGGTAGAGGTAGGAAAGGTACCTCAGACATATCAAGATGTCATGGAGCTACCGCAAACCCAGAAGGAAGAATGGCTACAAGCTATTCGGACTGAATTAAAGGCAATGCACGACTTAAAGGTCTTTGAGCCAGCAACATTACCAGCTGGAAAACACGCAATTGATTCCAGATGGGTGTTTGTTCTAAAAGATCGGGAAGGTGCTGAGCCATTAAAGAAAGCCCGTTTAGTGATCCGTGGCTGTAAACAAATCCCAGGTGTAGATTTCGAGGAAATCTATTCACCAACACTTGCAGCCACCACGCTACGCGCAGCGCTTGCCGTAGCAGCCAGCAGAGGCTATCAGGTTCACCATTTTGATGTTGAAACAGCTTACTTGCACGCAAACCTGCAAGAGGAGGTATACATCACAATACCACCAGGTGTGCAAAGCGATTACTCACATTTTCGTCTCAGGAAAGCTGTTTATGGGTTGAAACAAAGTGGGAGAAGCTGGCATTTATGCCTTAAAGAGCAGCTGCAAAAATTGGGGTTCACCCCCTCCGCAGCTGATCCATGCCTTTTCAGAAAGGGAAAAGGGGAGAAATTATGTGTTCTGTTATGTTTTGTTGATGATTTGCTGGTCCTTGCAAAGACAACACAACAGATCAATCAGATCACACTACAACTGCAAAAGACATTCACACTTAAATGTCTTGGTCCTGTCAGTCAATACCTAGGGGTAGAGATCGAACGCACAGCTGACAGTGCCGGTTTTCTCCTCAGTCAGGAGAAAAAGATCCACGATCTACTCCAGACATGGGGCATGCAAGACTGCAAGGTTGTATCAACTCCAATAGTGATGGGGAGAGGGGAAAAAGCAGAAGAGTCTGCACCATTTCCAAACCAGAACATGTTCCTTTCACTGTTGGGTTCACTCACACATCTAGCATGCTGGACGCGCCCAGACATTAGCGTTGCAGTCAATCACCTGAGCAGAAAAGCTGCAAATCCCACACAGGCAGATTGGATAGCCTTGAAACGTATCCTCAGGTACTTGAAAGGCACAAATAACCACAAGTACCACATCACCCCAAAAGGAGCACTGCAATTGGAAGTTTTTGCAGACAGTGACTTTGGGGGGGATGACACAAGGAGATCTACCACAGGCTATGCCATACGCCTTGGGGATTGCGTGATAGATTGGGGGTCACACAAGCAAAAGACTATCGCGTGTTCTACTCTAGAGAGTGAGTACACAGCCCTGAGTCATGTGACCAACTACCTACACCTGCTCAGGCAATTGATGTCGGATTTGGATGCTCCACAAACAAATCCAATCCAGATCTGGATAGACAATCAGTCCGCAATCCAGATTGCTGGGTCAGAACGAATCCGGATGCACTCTAAGCATGTCGACATAAAGCATAAACATGTCAGAGAAGCAGTCCAAAACGGGGACATTGACGTGCTTTACTGTCCATCGCAGGAGAACATCGCGGATGTCCTGACCAAAGCACTTCCTGCGCCACAATTCAAACAAGCAGTTCAAATGTTAGATTTGGCGCCAAAAGATGACTTCCGAGACGCAATGGGGGGGTGTTGCAGTTTCACACCACACACTCCAGAACTGGTGGAAACTGGCATTCCGTCTCTCCGTCTCCAGATCAGATAGAGCACCTGCGTGTCCTTGAGGTGGTCAGCTTCCCAGCTTGTTAGTGCAACCTGCTACACAGTAGCTGAACTCCCTTTAGATAGTGTAACATAAGCAGGCAATGTTTCTCACGGGAAGCGCTGGCTAGCAAACATCCACTCTCTCATGAGATCATGATGTTCAAAGGGTCACCCCATTGGTGAACATGGGGCACAAGGGTCTCCAGGTATCCACCTACCAGATATAGTCTGATTGCACCCTTTGTTCTTCTGTCTGTACCATGTGTGCGCTCAAACTGTGAAGAATACGCTGAAACGCCGCTTGTACGCGGCATGCCTTCGCCGGCTTTCGCTAACCGGCAAATGGAACTTCTCACTTTCGCTACTGAAACCAATAAAATGGCTTTGTTATTCAAATGTAGCGATCGCTTCGTTTCCTCCGCTCCGATCGCGCTAGGCAAGCGCTGAATGGGTCCACAAGCCCCCAACTCTGCTATCAACAATCCAAATACACAACAGAGGAGTATTGAGCTTTATAGAAAGCAAAATGGAGCCACACGTTCACGTTTACTTGTGAGTAAGCAAGTGTTACTTGTGTCACTGCAACATGCGAGTTGAATTCAGCAGGACTCTGCAACCTGAAGGTGTGGGTATTCTGCTCTCTTTTGCTCCAGGCAGCTATGATGCTGAGGTACTGTGCAAACTATGTGGGGTGGTGGTGGGAAGAAATGGGCTCTTTTTTATTACTCCTGAGTTGTTGCAAGTATGCCTAATCAGTCCTAGCCTTCAGCATTTTAATGGGTAGCTTCTATGTCAGTGTATCTGCTCTCAAACAAGTTTGATGGGACCACTGCAGACTCAAGCTCCAGCTTTTCCTCTCATGGGGGAGGGGATCATCCCTGCAGAAGCCAGCCCAAGCAGGCTTAAAGGGTTACCAGATACAAACTGGACAGAGTGCCTATAACTTTAACCGTTGTATAAAGATAAAGGTTTCCCCACGACTGAATGGTCTAGTCATGACCGACTGTAGGGGGCAGTGCAAATCTCCGTTTCTAAGCCAAAGAGCCGGCGTTTGTCCAAGCGTCCGTGGTCATGTGGCCGGCATAACTATATGCCAAGGCGCACAGAACACCATTACCTTCTCACTGAAGTGGTCCCTATTTATCTACTTGCATTTTTAGGTGCTTTCAAACTGCTAGGTTGGCAGGAGCTGGGTCAAGCAACAGGAGCTCACTTCGTTGTGTGATCTCGAACTGCCAACCTCCCTGTCAACAGCTCAGCAGTTTAACCCGCAGCACCACAACGTCCCTAACCGTTGTACAGAAAAGGGAATTTGGGCAGTTGTAGCTTTTGAAACCCTTGCACCTGCCCAAATTCCTTCCTCTATACAATGGATAAAGGTTTAGGTACTCTGTCCCAGATTGTATCTGGTTAATACAATTGTATTAAGCATTGTATCTATGCTTAATCAGTTCCAGTCTTGAACAGATTTGTGTGCTTTGTTTCATTATTCTAGCATGCCTTGTCCATTGTCTCTAATGACAATCCTTCTGTTTAATGACATCCCTTCATGTGGGTCCCCATAGGCTGTCATTTTCAAAAGTGGGTCCCAGTGCTAAAAGGTTTGGGAACAACTGGTTTGATAGTTGCTTGCTATGTTGCTCTTTTATTTTGTTTTCCATGTACTTTAATAAATAGGTAGATTGTACAATTCTTAGGTAACAATTATTGGTAGATCATTTGTCAGAATCTGGTGTGGGGTAAAAACAAACAAAATTATCTAATTCAATGAATTGCTGATACCCCTAAGTTTTACCCTCAACTTATTCATGGGGCATGGCAAATTCCATGATTTTTGGCTTAAAACGTGTCCTTGGCTTATACATGACATTGACTTATACACCATTATATATGGTAGTTCTGCATAATGTGTACATTCTTGGATTTGTGGCTTAAGCCACAAAAAACAATAGGTGTCTTTGATGGTTATATGATGCAGCTTCTAGGTGCAAAAAGAACAAAAACCAAGGGTTTTTTTAAAAGCATTTTTAACATATGAGGCTGCTTCATACTGAGTCAGACCATTAATCCACCCAACCTCATACTGTCTATTCTGACGGGTGACAGCCTTCCAAGGTCTCAGGCAAGAGCAAGAGAGAGACCTTTTCTGGCCCCACTACCTGGAATCTTTTTAATTGGAGGCGGTGGGAACTACATGTGGGTCTTTCTGCATGCAAAACATCTGGCTTACCACTGAGCTTCGGACCTTCCTGAAGGCCCTTCAAGGACACTCCAAAAGGGGCAATGTTTTAAGGAAGCAACATCAATACAAGCAAGATTGTCCCCTCAAGCAAGTTTGTTCATTGTGCAGCACATCTGCTAATGCATTATAGGGAAAGTAATAGTGAGCAATCACTGGCGCATGTGGCTGTAACCTTTGTGGGAGGTCTTTGTAATTATTTCAATTAAATAACAGCAGCTGCTATGCTCTTTTTCTGTCGATAGCTTTAAAGACTCCACGTTAGACAAATAGCATGTTATGGATCGCAACGATGTGGATAGCTTGGCTGACACTCTTAAACTAAAAACACAGAGCCCTGAAGCAAGACAAAGCAGCGGCGTCATTCACCCGGTACGCTGGGCGGGACTTACCTTTGAGCGGCAGTCCGCCTGTTGCATCATGCTGTGTTCCGCCGGTTTGGCGGACTGCCGCTCAAAGGTAAGTCCTGCCCAGCGTACCGGGTGAATGACACCACTGAGACAAAGGAATTTGATGGAGAAGGAAAGAGGCAACTTGTGAACATATACCACACAAGCAATCCAGCACACAGATGTGAGCCATCCTCCCTGACTCCAAGAGTAGTCCAGGAACTCTTTATGGTGGCCCTTGTGCTGGCCAAACTTTGCTGGCTTATCTTATGCGGGTCTAACTCCAGTTTAGGATTGCACTCTAAGGCGGCGGTTCCCAAAGTCCTCCTCAGCCGTTGGGATAGCTGTAAGCAGATGTGGGGGCAGGGATTGGGGCTGAGGAGGGTGTCCCGATGGCGCCACAGCTATCGCGTGAAAAGCAGAAGCATGTTTTTAAGAGCAAAACAGGGCTCTTCTTTGCTTCAGGGAGACTGGCAGATGGTCTTCAGTCCTTCCCAACCCTCCTAAAGGCCCCCCTGACCCACCAGGTATATTAAAATGGCAGTGGCTGCCCACACCACAGAGATCATGGCGGCACCTTTCAGGGCACCCAAAACCATGCCATGCCCCTTAAGGGGGAATTGCCCAGTTCAGCTTCCCAATGATGGGTCAGGACCCACACTTTGGGAAACACTAGTCTAAGGGATTGTAGCAATCAAGCCACATGATCCACTTACTTCCATAAGTCTACGAGTGATTATCAAAACATAGGGAGTGGTTTTACTATTTTCTAAAAAGTGAAGAGCTCTTACTTGCAGAGAAAGTGAGATGGAGCTGTGTGAAAAGAGATATAGTAAGTATGTATGCCATTATTCTCAGCAGATTCTAAGCATTATATTCTTTGCTGTATGTGACCAAGAACCCTTTTCCAAGAGAAAAAAAAAATTGTGGAGAAGATGACAAGTTGTGTTTTCCACAACTTGAGCCTAATCTGGGGTACATTTCCCCAGCCTTGAGGAAGAGGATAACACAATAGTGGTGGTTGTCTACAATGGAAGTTGAATGAGTCACAGATTTGGGTAGCGAGGTTAGGGCCAGTCCATCATTCTACCTACTCTTGGCCACCAGTAGCTATATGAATAAGAGACAGGAAGAACCCTTTTAATACCAAAACTTAGTGGTGATACATTATATTTCACATGAAATATACCAAAATATACCAAACCTTCTAAATGGGTTTTAATGTCTAGTAAAAAAATCTGATGCTACTACAAACTATTGAAACATCTGACTAGCACTTATGCCTAAGTGAATGGAAGAAAACTGGGGAACATTTTTCCTCTGAAATCTATTTTTAAAAGCTGTCTAGACACTCATTTTGAGTGTGAGAAATATGTAATAGGAAATTAACAAAACCTTTTTAAGCTTTCCGACTTCTAAAAAACTGCAATAAAACAAGAGGTTAAAAAGACCTCATAAAAAGGTTATTTATGGATGCAACACTTTCCTATTTTGTCTGTTATGTTAGATCTAACAGTTCAAGATGCCCAAACGACACATTTGTTAATCTGTGTTCTATTTTATCCCTGGAGTTAAAGCATGAGACCAGTAAAAGGGACTGACATGAGGAATGAACAGGGACACCATGTTTTGAGAAAAATGAAACATTCCAAGTTGGGGGAATGGGCAGCCAAATGGCAGATGCGTTTCAACATAGACAAATGTAAAGTGATGCACATTGGGGCAAAAAACCAAAACTTCACCTATAGGCTAATGGGTTCTGAGCTGTCTGTGACAGCTCAGGAGAGAGATCTTGGGGTGCTGGTGGAAAATTCAATGAAGGTGTCGACCCAGTGTGCGGCAGCAATTAAGAAGGCCAATTCCATGCTTGGGGTCATTAAAAAAGGGGTTGAGAATAAAACAGCCAATATTATCATGCCATTGTACAAATTGATGGTAAGGCCGCACCTGGAATAGTGTGTCCAGTTCTGGTCGCCGCATCTCAAAAAGGACATAGTGGAGCTGGAAAAGGTGCAGAAGAGAGCGACAAAAATGATTACGGGGCTGGGGCACCTCCCTTATGAAGAAAGACTGCAGCGTTTGGGGCTCTTCAGCCTAGAAAAGAGGCGCCTGAGGGGGGACATGATTGAGACATACAAAATTATGCATGGAAGGGATAGAGTCAATAAAGGGATGTTCTTTTCCCTCTCTCAAAACACCAGAACCAGGGGGCATCCGCTAAAACTGAGTGTTGGGAGAATTAAAACAGATAAAAGGAAGTACTTTTTTACTCAGCGGGTGGTTAATCTGTGGAACTCTTTGCCACAGGAGGTGGTGATGGCATCTGGTCTTGATGCCTTTAAGAGTGGATTGGACGGATTTCTGGAGGAAAGGTCCATCGTGGGCTATAGGCAATGATGGATTGTGCAACCTCCTTACAAAGGTGGTGGGCTGCTGGTACCGGGTGCAAGGGAGTGGCAACAGGATGCAAGCATCTTGTTGTCCCATGCCTCCCTGGGGCACCTGGTGGGCCGCTGTGAGATACAGGAAGCTGGACTAGATGGGCCTTTGGCCTGATCCAGCAGGGCTCTTCTTATGTTCTTATGTTTAATAGTTATTAAAGAACAACTCCCTAGACATTGACTCAGAGCAATCCTATACTCCCATGGCACCAGCCCTAAGCTCTTGCGCCGGCCAAACGCTGTAGCAAACGTGCCACCAAGCACATCCGCGTCGGCGCTATGGCTTTGGAACGGCGCACGCAGCAGCTTGGGCGCCGCCACGACCATCGGCAGCGCCAGCCTTGTGCCAGTCAAGTTGTCAGCGTTGCTTCGTCGGCGCAGGGCCTCCACAAGAGCGTGCCAGAGGTGTTCCGGAAGCATAAGTGCAGTGGGTGGAGACAGTGGGTGGTGACGCAAGACAGCCATAGTGCTGTATCCTAAAGCCTGCTCCTGGCCAGGGTGGCCCCAATTTGGGCCGCTCCTGTCCACATTCCTCTGCGCCTGCAAAACAGCAGGTGCAGATCCAAGCAGGCCCATAGGGGTGACCGGGGCTTATGCAGGTGCAAGGGGAAAACCTCCCCTTGTCCTGCATGATGCTGCTGCTGCCTCCTAATGGGCTTTAGGATACAGCCCTGTTATGTCAGCCTCACTATGTCGGCCTTACTTAGGATTGGGCAGACCAATAGGCCTTTCACTAATAAATGAACACAAGTTAAAATTGTTGTTGTTGTTCAGTCACTAAGTCGTGTCCGACTCTTCGCGACCCCATGGACCACAGCACACCAGGCCTCCCTGTCCTCCACTAGCTTCCAGAGTTCGCCCAATTTCATGTTCATTGCTTCGGTGACACTATCTAACCATCTCATCCTCTGCCGCCCCCTTCACCTTTTGCCTTTAATCTTTCCCAGCAGGAGGGTCTTTTCTAAAGAGTCCTCTTATCTCTTCTCATGAGGTGGCCAAAGTATTTGAGCTTCAGCTTCAGGATTTGTCCTTCCAGGGAGCAATCAAGCTTGACTTCCTGGAGGATTGACCGATTGGATCTCCTTGCAGTCCAGGGGACTCTCAAGAGTCTTCTCCAACACCATAATTCAAAAGCATCTATTCTTCGGCGCTCTGCCTTTCTTATGGTCCAGCTCTCACAGCCATACATTGCTACTGGGAAACATAAATCTATACAATCCCCATTTAAAGACATCTGGGGCAGGTATCACAACATCTTGTGGCAATGAATTCCACAAATGAAACATTGGATAAAGAAATGCTTGTTCTGACTCTCCTGCCACTCAATTTAGTGGACGTCCCCCAGTTCTGGTATTGTGTGAAGAAAATGTACAGCCTCCTTCCACTCATTCTATTCATTCCATGCATAATTTTGTATGTCTGAGAGTGCAATCCTAAACTGGAGTTGGGCCGGCATAAGCTAAACCAGCAATGTTTGGCCAGCACAAGGGCCATCATAAAGTGTGTCTGGACTACTCTCGGAGTCAGGGGGGATGGCTCATGCCTGTGTGTAGGCCTCTCTGACTCCAAGAGTGCTCCAAACATAATTTACGGTGTTCCTTGTGCTGGCCAAACTTTGCTGGCTTAGCTTATGCCAGCCTAACTCAATTTAGGATTGCTCCTTCAGTCATGTGTCTTCTTAGGTGCCTTCTTTCTAGACTGAAGCACCCCTAAACCTGTAGCCTTTCCTCATGAAGGAGATACCCCGACCCACTAATCACTTTGGTCATAAGAACATAAGAAGAGCCCTACTGGATCAGGCCAAGGCCCATTGAGTCCAGCTTCCTGTATCTCACAGCGGCCCACCAGGTGCCCCAGGGAGGCATGAGACAACAAGATGCTTGCATCCTGTTGCCACTCCCTTGCACCCAGTACTCTGAAGTAGCCTATAGCCCACAATGGACTTTTCTTCCAGAAATCTGTCCAATCCCCTCTTAAAGGCATCAAGACCAGATGCCATCACCACCTCCTGTGGCAAAGAGTTTCACAGATTAACCACCCGCTGGGTAAAAAAGTACTTCCTTTTATCTGTTTTAACTCTCCCAACCCTCAGTTTTAGCAGATGCCTCCTGGTTCTGGTGTTTTGAGAGAGGGAAAAGAACATCCCTTTATCGACTCTATCCTTTCCGTGCATAATTTTGTATGTCTCAATCATGTCCCCCCTCAGGCGCCTTTTTTCTAGACTGAGCCCCAAACGCTGCAATCTTTCTTCATAAGGAAGGTGCCTCAGCCCCGTAATCATTTTTGTCGCTCTCTTCTGCACCTTTTCCAGTTCCACTATGTCCTTTTTGAGATGCGGCGACCAGAACTGGACACACTATTCTAGGTGCGGCCTTACCATCAATTTGTACAATGGCATGATAATATTGGCTGTTTTATTCTCAACCCCCTTTTTAATTACCCCAAGCTCACTCTCTTCTGCACCTTTCCCAGTTCCAATACATCCTTTTTGAGATGTGGCCACCAAAACTGGGCACACAGTACTCCTGATGTCACCTTAACATTGTTTCTACAATGACATCATATTGGCTGTTTCATTCTCAAACCCTTTTTAAATGATCCTGAGCATGGAACTGCCCTTACCCACAGCAGTCACACCTTGGGTCGACACTTTCATCACGCAGTCCACCAGCACTCCAGGATCTCCCCTGATCCGCCACAAGCAGCTAAAGAAAGCTTGAAAGTTTCCAAGGTAGCTACCTGAGGGTAGTTTTACAGAAGAAAAGCTCTGGAATGCCTCAGAACCACAGCTTCCTTTCAGAAAAAGAAGCTACTGGGAGAAAAGGAAAGCAATAAAAATAAGAGCCTAGAGCGATTCTTGCACAGCTTTAGGAGATGATAGGGGGGGGGGAAGCTCCAGAGACAATCCCAGAAGACACTCTTAGAGCAGGGATCTCAAAACTATGGCCCAAGGGCCAAATCTGGCCTGCCACAAGGTTTTATCCCGTCCACAGCAACTTAAAGTATTTGTCATTTGTACCATTATCTATCATTTCTCAGTTTAAGCATTTCTCTTATTGCTCTGAATCATATCATCATGATTACAAAAAAGATCCAAGTAAAACTTATCCATTCATTTCAATTTCATTCAATTGTTTATAAAACTGATTTTCTTTTTGGTCCCTGAAAATCTGTAAAATTTACAATGAGGCCTTTGTACTGAAAAGTCTGGCGATCCGTCTTAGAGGGATCCAATATAGGAACGCTTTCTGCACCTATTAGACCCTGCTCCCTCTTTAGCGACAGAGCCATACTTGTGGAAAAGACCCAAAATTTCATGTTCATAATTTTCCTTATGGATTATGTCACTGTGTTCCTTTGGCCAGTTCCTTTTGGCCAGATCAAGGTCCATTGGATCTTTTGGCATTACGGCAATTTGAGATTGTCTTTGGAAGAGGTATCATCCATTATCTGTTGAAGTTCTGCTCTTCTTGTGTCCCTTAGCATCTCTAGCCAAAGTTGCCCAACAACTAACAGTTCTTGGTTCTGCTGGCCCGGGAGGGGGACGATCTTGGGATTTGGCCATAAGGAGCCCATTCGGGAGGCCGCGAGGCCCCAATTCGGGCCATGTGGTCTCCTCGGATCTGTGCGTGCTGTTTAGCAGGCACAGATCCAAGGAGCACATAGGGGAGGCTAGTGCCTCCCCTACAGTAAGGGCATGATTGTGCCCTTGTCGCGGGGAGGCTCCAGCTTCCACTATACTGTGCCAGGATATGGTACAGGCCCATCAGCCTCGCCATTCCAGTGCAGTATAGGCTTGCACTCTAAGAGTGGGTTAACAATGATCCTCATGGTTAGTAAGTCCTAATCTAGATCATTTTTGGCCTTCAATTCTCTTATAATGAAGTCCAGCATTGTACTGTTCAGAAGGCAATTTTCATTCAAGTCATTCAAGGAAAAACAACAGAGTATACCTCTAAAACAGATCTATATACACAGAGGATTTGACAGCAACTTTGTCAGGGATATTGGACTCTTTCACATGATGTGTTAGACAAGGCAATGGTATGGCACTGTAAACAGTATGGAAATAGCCCTCAGGAGTACATAACAATCAAGGCGTCACGGGCTCAGACTCTTTGAGGTAGAAAGCAACTTGTAATCATTCCATCCACAGATGATCAGCCATACTAAGGAGACCTAAGCAATATATTGTTACAGTTCTGCAGTTCAAGCTGTGTTACCCACCACTATAAGCACCAGGAAAAAAAACAACAACACCTGTGTAACTTCCTTTTCTACAGCACACAGAGATGCCAGTTAAAGAAATGGGTTGTTCAGTAAAATACCAATTAGACAACCCACCTACCCCCGAATCTCTTCCCACATTTACCTACCTTGCAGGGTTCTGTCTGCTCTGCCACTGAGCCTTCCACTAGGGCACTCTAGGATGAATGGGGGGAACTGCCTCCTAGACTGGGAAGCTCTTCCCATATATGCCCACCTTAAAGGTAGAGCCGGCCATAAGCAAATGTGCCCTATCCTGTCAAAGAGTGCCCCCTGCTTTTGGGGTGTGTGTGCACTGGTGTGGAAAGTGGATTGCTTGCAACTGCAGCCAGGATTTCCATAGTCTGTAAGCCAGAGGGGCAAGTGGAGCAGCTGCTCCTTGGGCTGTCCCACCCTGACTCCAAATGGCCCAAAATTGATCTCCCAGAAGCAGCTGGCATCATCTGATCATGCCAACTATTTCTAGGTGCTGCACTTCATGCACAGCACCACAAGTGCTCTTCTTGCCATCGCTGTAAGATGAGTGGGAAGCCCATGGAGAAGGTGGGGGGTGGGCCCACAGGAATGCCCCTCATTGGGTCCCACCAAGGGTGTAGCTACCGTGGTGCAGGGGGTGCAACTGCACCAGGCAACAAGCTTTAGAGGGGCAACAAGCTGAGCTTGACACTAGTGGTCAAAACTGTGAAAACCTTGGTAATTACGAAAAGTATTATTATGTTATATATCACTGGAAAGGTAATGTAATGCAGAATGCACTGAAACAAACCAGAGTGTAGCATCATTTCTCTATCAAAAGCCATGGCCAAAAAAATCTGAAAAAAAAATTACAACTGTCATGTAAAAATGGTGGTTTGTTAACCTTGTGGTTATTAGGAATAATAATGTTGCTATACAATATTTGATGCAGAATTTCATACAAAATGCAATAAAATAAACCAGAGTGTAATATCTTCATTCTATCAAAAGGTGTGGCCAAAAAACAAAAATAGAACTGTGACGTCACGTCCTCTTGTGACATCACTTCTAGGGCATCATTTTGCCCTCTGCACCAGGCTACCCTTTCATAAGCTACACCCTTGGCCCCACTGCTCCTGGGGCCAGCCCTGCTTACAGGGCTCTGTCTACACTGCCACTCAGCCTTCCACTGGGGCACTCTAGGAGGCAAGAGGCACAAGTCTAGGGCACTAGGAGGCAGATGGAAGGAGGCTTCAGAAGTCAAAGAATCCTATGGGAAAGGGGGCAGACCAAGTTGGGTGAGATGATGCTGAGGTGCTGGGAGAGCCCAATTCTCACAGAGTCCACCCTTTCAGCAGTGCCACTTCTGCCAAGATGTCACTTTACAGAGCATCTCTCAGCTGCTGAGCTGCAAAACGATGCCGCAGCAGAGGCTGTGCTGCTGATAGGGCAGCCAGCGTGACCATCTGCCCTCATATGTGTTGAAAATATTACCAAGATTTGCACATTTTCTCTTGTCATTTGCAGCTAATGAGTTTCTGTTCGAGAACAAAGTGCTTATTGCTGAGCATCAGCTGCTTAATAACACCACTTCCCGCTTAATTAGTGAGGTCACTTCTGGCCGTCAGGAGGTGCCATGAATGCTGTTTGGTCCACTGTATGACATGAGTTTGAAACCCCTGGGCTAGTTCTTGTTGCCCAATGTGTGTGGCACTGGGTGCATGGCACATGTGCCAAACTCATGATTATTTTGTCCACACTGATGTCATGAGAGCATTAGATTAAAAAGCCAACTTTGTTTCATTAGAACAACCTGCCCTTCCCCGGCAGGCTTGGAAAATCTTACACACGGCTGCATTTTGCCCTTAATTCATACTTACAAACAATGCCACTGCCTTGGAAACTTCTTGGCCTTAAAATATACAGGAGGACTTGTGGTCACAAAAGAACCATCTCTGGCCTATGGCTTCCCCTCCACAACCTCACTGACATTTCAATCAGAGCTCTCTGCTAATCACAACACCGATCTTCTGACACCGCCCAGAGCACCAGTCACACCTTGCCCACGGTGTGACACAATAGGACGCTACCACCTTCACCACAGAGGTGCAATAGGAAAACCAAAAGGAGCCAACCAAAAGGATGGATGGAAAGAGCTCCACCCACAACAGATTCTATGCACTCAACAGCACAATGTAGGAGACAAGGTCTGAACACAAACCTTCGAAGTTGGTGCTCCTCTTCTGCCAAACATGTTGTTTCTGAGAGCCACTTGCTGGCATTGCTTCAAGCACCCAATTGCCCTTCAGCAAACCAAGAATGGCTGTGCCACTAGATACAAACTCAGCTCCTTGTTTCTCTTTCTGCTCCCCTCCTCTTTCCTTTCTCCCTGTGCTGAACTGGACCTGCTGCAGCTCAGCACCCACCGCAGGGCCCTCAAGCTTCTTGTGATCCTTCCCCTGGGAAAGCAACCCACCTCTCTTGGCTCATTTCCCCCCTCCTTAGACTGGAAGCCTCCTTTATAACCCTGGCTGGGGTTGCCTAGCTAAGCCTTTATTGCTCTTTTGCTTCCATGAAATGCTTTTCCTTAAAGCGGAGATGGCTGTTGTACCCTATTTGCCTTCTGCACCTCTACATGCTTCCAGAAAGAAGAAATGGGTAAGTAACTTTGGTCATTGGCCCTCCTTTACTGTTGTTACTGTTTGATTCCCCCATGTGCACGTCACACCTCTCCGAGCTGCAATCCTATGTACACCTGCCTAGGAGAAACCTTCACTGAGTACAATTGGACTTGCTCTTGAGTAACACATGTAGAATTGTGCTAAGGAGCATGCTGAACAGTACAAGAGCTGCTGCAAGAGGGGATGAATCTTGACAAACCCTGTTTCAATTCTGGAAAAGGAGCTGATGGATGAAGACAAAACAAACCGTAGTCATTGTAAGTTAAAAATACTGGCATCTTTGTCACATGCTAAAATATCTAGAGCGTCTGCCCACATGTACTGTGCATGTCTTTCTCTGTTTCCTTTGCTTCTGTGGCTGACATCAGCAGCTGCTGCTCTATTTCTGCTCTGTCCGTGCAGTGCTGAAATTCCGGTTGATTATATTTTTGTCAGCTTTCTTCTGAGTGCAACAGTTAATGCATTTACCTAGGAAAAGGATTCCACCACCCCCACCCCCGAGACAGAAATGGAGGAAAAGAACAGGTCACTGGTTCAACTGGGAGCAGGTCCAATACTAAATAATACTAAACGTTTGGGTCCAAACGAAACAAATTGCTGATTTAGCAATTTGTGAATGAATCTAAATGAGCAATTGTCAACCGCTGTGGCATGACACAATGGTGTGGCCCGGCTGGTAGGCAAGTGTTTGGGAAGGTAATTAATGAGCAGGATCGTTGTAGATGTGAGCAGCCCACCACCAGCATGGTGTGCCTTGTCAATTGTCAAAAAGCTGATGGTGTGCCTTGCCCATTTTAGCAATGTGCCCGTGTGCAATGAGACAAAAAAGCTGTCTAAAGGAGCGGCTTGAAAACAGCTGCTCTAAAGGAGCTTTTGCAACCCACCACTACCACCCTGTTTTCAAACAAGAGGGAATGAGGGGAAGGGTTTGCTTTCACGTTAGGTTTGAGCCTGGTTCAATCTCACTACAATGAGTTAAACCACCGTTTTTCACGTTCACCACAGAACACCGGTTTGCCCAAAGAGAAAGCAAAAGTTTCCCTCTTGAGCATGAGCATGAAAAAGAGATGGGAATGGCTCCCTTAAGCACGTTGGTGTCATGCCAAGCTATGGCTTTGAGTTCCACGTGAACCAGAACAAAGAGACACGGGAGGTCTCTTTGTTAGGTGCAATCCTAAGCTGGCGTTATATTTATTATTATTTATTATTTATTAATAGATTTTTACCCCGCCTTTTGTGCCCGAAGGCACCCAAGGCGGCATTACAAAATATATATTAAAAATACAGCATAACAATTAACATTAAAAACAGTTAAAACAGTATTAAACAACAATAGGAAACAAAATAAAAACACAATTTAAAAAACAATTTAAAAACAATTAAACAAAACAAAACAAAAACAAACCCCGTGGATCATAATAACCAGCCGGCCAACCTGTCAGCAGTTAAAAGCTTTTTGGAATAAAAAGGTCTTCAGCCCCCGCCGAAATGTAAACAAAGAGGGAGCAGTTCTCAATTCTAGGGGAAGGGTGTTCCAGAGTTGGGGGGCCACCACCGAGAAGGCCCTCTTCCTGGCTGCCGCCCCTCTCACTTCTCCTGGTGGCGGCACAGTCAGGAGGGCCCCCCCAGATGATCTAAGAGTACGGGTTGGATTGTATGGAAGGAGGCAGTCCCTCAAATACCCCAGACCCGAGCCGTAAAGGGCTTTAAAGCCAGCACAGTTAGGCCAACGAAGTTTCACTGGCACAAGGGACACCGTAAAGTATGCTTGGACCACTCTTGGAGTCAGAGAGGCCAGCATGCAGATGTGAGGCATCCTCCCCGACTAACTGTGCTGGCCTGACTTCAGGTTAGGACTGTGCCCTCAATTAAAATAACTTCCTACCGCTTTCCACATTACAAAGTCCACAGTGTGCAGAAGCAACAAATGCTGGATGTTTTATCATTGCATAAACTTCCACAGCTGAATAATTGCCACTGATAGAGCAGATGCTTCAGCAAGAGAGACAATTTCAGGTACACCTTTAATCTGAAGCTGCCCTTTTAACTGAGTGCTTTGACAAAAGCCCATTTGTTTTCCAGTAATAAGTCTTGCTATTAAAGATAGAAGATAAGGCCTAGCTTGAAGTGTATGGCCCTTTGTTCAAGTGCTAAAGCACAGCTTCATTATTTTTTAAAAAAGAGAAAAAAATGTCTGGGAAGTTAAAATGCTTTGCAACTTGCTTGATCAACCAAGTGTGCAAACAGTTGTTTAATGGCTGTAGCAGGGTGGGTGAGGAAAGCTGCATTTACCGTACCTGTGCAGAAAGACCTGGACAAAAAAAATGCAGCTCCATCTCAGTCAAACGAAGTCATTTGTATAAAACGCTTATTTTGTAATAATGTATAACATTACTGTCGACAACTGCAGACACTGGCGAGTGGAATCTCAAGTAGAATGTCAACCGCGTTTGGTTGACCACTAGAATTCCTAATAAGGGTAAGAAGCACAGAGGCCACAGCCAATTCAGGGAAAAAAAAAGTGAGAGAATGTTGCTGTGCCACGTTTGAATCCATAGCTCATTCTGTAATCAGAACTGTATGAGCCACAGAGTGCAATCCGAACCTGGAGTTAGGCCTGCACAGTTAGGCTAGCAAAGTTTGGCTAGCACAAGGGACACTGTAAAGTATGCTTGCACTATTCTTGGTGTCAGAGAGGCCAGCACACAGACGTGCGCCATCTTCCCTGACTCCAAGAGAGATCCAAACATGCTTTACCATGGCCCTTGTGCCGGCCAGACTTTGCTGGCCTAACTGTACCGGTCTAACTCCAGGTTAGGATTGTGCCCATAATGTCATTATGACTGGTATCCTTTCTATCTGCAACAAGAGGAATCCTGTGAACCTCCAAAATCTGAAGAAACCCTCTCCCCCCTCCTCAAAAAAACATAACCCATGAGGATACTTTGGCCACCTCATGGGAAGAGAGGACTCTTTAGCAAAGACCCTCATGCTGGGAAAGATGGAAGGCAAAAGGAGAAGGGGGCGGCAGAGGATGAAATGGTTAGATAGTGTCAATCTAACAATGTTAGCAATGAACAATGAACATGAAGTTGGGCGAACTCCAGAAGCTAGTGGAAGGCAGAAAGGCCTGGCATGCTGTGGTCCATGGGGTTGCGAAGAGTCAGACAAGCCTTCGCAACTGAACAACAAGAAGAAGAAGAAGTCACGGTGACTGCATGAAAATTCTGGGTTTCTGAGATGTTCGCCAGATGAACGCCAGATGCAAGGGAGTGTCAACAGGATACAGGTATCTCGTCTTGCATGGTCCCAGAGCCATCTGGTGGGCCAGTGGGAGATACAGGAAGCTAAATGGGCTCTGACTTGCTCCAGCAAGGATCTTCTTATAGCATAACTATCACAGGTTACAAGCCATGAGAAGTAGGCTGTATCTGAATGTCAGATGCAAGGGAACGGCAATAGGATACCAACCCCCGGCCCTTCTTGTTATCTGAATGAGCAGAAAGTGAAGCTAGTGGCGGGGTTAGCGGTGACGTAAATACACCCAAAACAATCCTCATTCCAATTATTTCAAATGGGTTTTCGCATGATGTTTCGGACTTAATAGTTTACTCCTGAAGTAAAAACCCACGAAAATAACAACGTGTGATCGTGGACAAACATCAGTGGTAACCATATTATGAGTTAATATGCAATTCCAAGGTTTAATTCCGCAGAATTATATTACTGAACATACCGGACGAAATGCCGCTTCCTGCCTATGTAAACTCGGATTGCACTGCTTTGACAGGCTTATTTTTTGAAATCTACACAACCAAAAATAAAGTGTGAACGGGAAGGAAAGAAAAAAAAGGGGAGGGTGGGCAAAAATTAAATAAATATGTAGGAAAATTACATTAAAATCTCTCAATGTATTGCTCTCAACACAAGCAGTTGTCAATAGGAGAGTAGTTCTTTTTCACTTCTAGGCTATTAAGTGTATTTTTTTAAACTTCTACACTCACCCCCCCCCCTAAAACAAATTCTGTTAATGTTCGGAATTTCAAAAATATTACCGTAGAAAATGGAAGGCGGGAAAAAAATGTGTAAATGGGAAGGGGGAAAAAAGGAGGGGGGAATTTTTTTTTATTTTTATTTTATTTCTTCATATCTACTTCAGTTTGTGAAGGGCTGCATACTTTATGAAGTGATATTTTTCTGTAGCAACGAATCACAATGATTTTAAGTACCTGTGCAAAGTAATCCCATTTTTCGTCCAGCGATTCGCGCACCCGTACGCAGAACACGCAGGCATGCTTAAAGACGTTGAGATTAACTTTACCACACGGGCAGGGAGATTTTTATTCGTGACGCCGCGGCGGCAATCCTCCTTCGCGGCAATGATCTGAGATAGACCCATGGCTTCAAGTCTGTGACGTCATGGCCCCTCCAGCGAAATATAATACCTCCATGTAGGATACAAGTATCTTGTCTTGCATGCTTCCCAAGTCATCTGATTGACCACTGTGAGATACAGGAAGCTGGATTAGATGGGCCTTTGGCCTGGTCCAGCAGGGCTCTGCTTATGTTCTTGTGAGCCCAGTAATTATGGGACGTCCATACATTTATAAAAGAACCTCTGGGATGCTTCAAATCCTTTAACAGCATGGTCCCAGGAGGACCATGCATACAGTATGTATTACACTTAGAAAAGATGAAGACACAATGCGTTTTATTTAAGGTAATTGGAGTTCTAAAGTTCACATGCTTTAAAATAGAAAAGATCGTGAGATTCTTTTCAAAAAATCAAAACCTAAAGAAAGCTTCTTCCCAGTTCACTGATGCTGGGTCAAAAGAATTTTATTTGATTTTTTTGAAGCAGAGACTACTAAAAAAATGGTGTCATGAACCCCTCCCAGCTGCTCTAGGTAAATGGATTGTACCTAGAGAACTTCCAGTTTTCTCTACTTTTTAAACTTTCTCTTCTACAGGAGGAGGAAAATCGGCTTGTTCTGAACCTCTAAGCTGCCCTCCTCCTCCTAAGTTCATGAACACTAGTCCTCCAACTAAGCATGTATGAGAATATATGGCTACATTCAATCAAGCAATCACCTAGGACTGGTAACCAACTGCTCTCTTCCCCTTTTCCATTTCTTAAGGGCACCTAAGAAACTGCAACTTTAGCATCTGCTGAACTGGCCCCCCTCCAGAGCCCAAACCTGCTTATTTCTTAATTATGCACTACTTAATACATTATTACTATGCTTAAAGAGATGCTAGCTATCACTATCAAAGCAGGAAAAGTTTCTCCTAGCTAGTTTTAATAAACCATTAATGGGCACTCATTGACTGTACTTAAGCACTGAATGAGCTATTGCAGGGGTATTTTTAGACCAGGACACACTTTTTAGAATGGCACGTGTGTCAGGACCCACCAGAAATGATGTCATTAACCTGGAAGTGATGTATAACTTGGAAGTGACAACATCAAGCAGGAAGCGCTGTCATTGAAACAAAATGACACTCCTGAAATAGAAATTGGCGTTCTTGGATGATCCTGGATGGTCCCAGGGTATTTGAGGGACCGCCTCCTCCCATATAATCCTACCCGTACTCTGAGGTCATCTGGAGGGGCCCTTTTGACTGTGCCGCCACTAGGAGAGGTGAGAGGGGTGGCGGCCAGAAATAGGGCCTTCTCGGTGGTGGCACCCCAACTTTGGAATACCCTCCCCTTAGAGCTAAGAACTGCTCCCTCTTTGGCGGTATTTCGGCGGGGGCTGAAGACCTTTTTATTTCAGCAGGCTTTTAGTTGCTGACAGGCTGGCTGGTCTTTGTATTCTTTTTAGATTTCTATACTTTTTATGTCCATGGGATGATTATTGTACTTTTTATATTGTATTTTATATTGTTTTTAATTACTGTTTTTAATTCTGTTGTTTTTTATTTGTTTTAACCTGTTTTTTGTAATGCCGCCTTGAGCGCCTTTGGGCGGAAAGGCGGGGTAAAAATTCAATAATAAATAAAATAAATAAATATATATTTGTCTCTCTGAGAACAAAGAAAGGGAAATCCAGCCTAAAGCTCCCAAGGCACTCTGGCACTCAGAAGTTCCTCTCACTGGCACACAAAGAACAACAATTACTAGCTGTAACTTTTGACACTGCCCTTCTTACCCTTGGCTAAACAGGCTAAACCAGGTAAAGATGGGGTAACCAGCCAATCAGGGTCAACATCATCATTCTGCTCTGCTTACAAGTAACTGAGGGTGCAATTCTAACCTGGAGTTAGGCAGGCACAGTTAGGCCAGCAACGTTTGGCTGGCACAAGGGACACTGTAAAGTATGTTTGGACCACCCTTGGAGTCTGAGACCCCAGCCCAGAGGCATGAGCCATCCTCCCTGATTCCGAGGGTGGTCCAAACATATTTTATGGCAGCCCTTGGGCCAGCCAAACTTTGTTGGCCTAACTGTGCCAGCCTAACTCCAGGTTAGGATTACACCCTGAAAAAAAAGCACTCATGCAGCCTTGGACAAACAGACCTGATCACCTCGTACAATCTCTGGCAGATGCCAAACCATCCTGCACCCAACAACAGGGTGAAAGCAGGATTTGGAAGGTGTCTGGCAGGGGAGATAGGGCAGGAGATGACATGAATGCACACATTTTCTGAGCAAGCAGGCCATTTCCAGTGATGGTTTTAGGTCAAAATGTTTGACAACATCCATCACATAGCCAATAAGAGCATCATAAATGAGCATCATAAAAACACCTTGCTTAGGTGCTTGCCTTGCATAAATGTGAAACATCACTCCCCCACTTCTAAGGCAACTTGTTCAATGAAACAAGGGCCATCAACCCTACAGCTCTGCAGATGAAAAGGGAGAGAAAGAGCAGGCCTTTCCCATCAGCCTACCCAGTCAAACTGCTGGTGTTTTTTTTGTTTTGTTTTGTTTTTTTAAAAAGCTCTTTAACGTTTTGGTTGTTTTACTTTGTCTGTCCAGATGCCTGGGCTTGTCCCACAATATGCAATCTATCTGATTTCCCACTATAGCAGAGATTACATCTGTTTCTGCAAGAATGCCAAGACTGAAATATTTCCTGCAGTCACCTGCTCTCACCTGCTGCTAGCTGTAGTAAGCACCTAGCAATAACACACCTACTCCTACTACACTGTGATAGAAGCTAAAAGTCACACAGGATGTTCCCTCTGCTTAAACCAGCAGGTGAATCAGGTATCAACCATAACAACAACCATATCAAACAATAACAGCTGACATAACCCAACATGTTGGTAGCAAATATAACACAACATAGGCCAGCTTGAAGATTATTCTAGAACAGTGATTCTCAAACTTTTTAGCACCAGAACCTACTTTTTAGAAAGACAGTCTGTCTGAGACACACTGAAAGTGATGTCATGGTCAGAAGTGCCATCGTTTTGACGCCAGAGCCTGCTGCTTTCCTGAGAATACAGCAATAAGTTGGGTTATTTCACAGCCATTTTCCAATAGCCAAGTCAATCAGAAGGGGAAGAAAAAAGCCTATTTACAGGCTTGACACAAGCAAAACAACCACGCAGCTCTTCCCCTTTCCAGAATCCCATCCTTCATATTTTCAATATGGCTGCTCTAGGTAATTCACGACCCACCTGAATTTGGCTCACGACCCACTGGTGCGTCCCAACCCACAGTTTGGGAACCATTGTTCTAGATGGTGGCTAAATGGTGATTGGGCAGCTATGCAAAGCAGCCAGCTGTTTAATCTTTGATGTACTTAGAATTATTTACCCCATCCATTTCACAAACTACCAAAAATTGAGTCATGACTCACTGGTGGGCCACAGACCCACAGAACCCCCGCCCTAGAAGATCTTTCTTCAAGCTACGGCTTTCAAAAAAGCTCACTAGTGAGATGATAACATCCGAATTAACCACTGTGTACCCTTATCAATAGAATACTGACACTTGGCACAACGCAACATCTCTGTACCAAGATATATATGTTAGATATGTGCCTAGTCTGGGCAATGACTGGGAGAGAAAGTGGCTGACTTAGGGTCAGTTAAATGCAAAGAAACAGACCATGCTTATTATAAAACGGGGAGGGGGAATGCAAATATAAACCATTGTTCCATGTTTTTTTGCATACCTCTCACTTTCCTCCCATGTCCAAACAGACTACGGCTATTAGTAGCATTTTTCAGGCTAACGTCACTCTTGCCCATTAATACAAGTGAGCTGTATACATTTTACCTAAGTAAATTCTACAGCTTCTGCAAAGAGGCAGGTTTCACTGTCTGGTGTAGAAAATTAGCTGGTTCCCATTGTCTGACATCCAGAGCAGAAATTCACAGTTTTGACTATGCCTAATCTTCCAACAGGGACGTGGTGGCACTGCGGGTTAAACTGCTGAGCTGAGTGTGTTGACCAGAAGGTTGGCAGTTCGAGACTGCATGACGGAGTGAGCTCCTGTTGCTTGTCCCAGCTCCTACCAACTTAGTTCGAAAGCATGTAAAAATGCGAGTAGATAAATAGGTACCACTTCAGTGGGAAGATAATGGCATTCCATGCACTACGGTGTATAGTCATGCCGGCTACATGACCATGGATGCTTGTCCTTGGACAAACGCCAGCTCTTCGGCTTAGAAACGGAGATGAGCACCGCCCCCTACAGTTGGTCACAACTAGACTATTCGGTCATGGGGAAACCTTTACCTAATCTTCCAACATAGTAAACCAACTTATGTCAGCCTATGGGCAGTTCATTAATAGACTTTATGAAGCTTAATAGAGACAAAGCTATCATTGGTTTTGCTTCAAGAAGCATCTCAGTAGCTACACACTGTAGAACTACCATAAATATAATGCTACCAATCTCTTAATTAGCAGCAAGAGGTGCATATACACTCCTTCTCCTGTCCCCTGCCAAGTAAATGCCCCTTCCCACCAGCCTTAGTAGTAGTTAATGGTGATCTCTGAACCCAGCTAAACCACAAATGACACTAGGCTTTCTGTATTAAAAAGAATTAAAATCCAGAGTTTGAAACGGATTAACAAAGCCTGTTTAGAGTTAACCATGGTTGAAAGCAGTCTGGCTAACAAAGGCATCTTATCTAGAGTTAACCATGGTTGAAGGCTGTGTTCCTTGTGAGGTTCCACTGTAAAGGGAAATTGCTATTTGATTACTTTTTAGGAATGGACTCTCCAACCCAGGGAAGCAGCTTTCCCGGACTCTATCCAGGATCAAATGATGCTGGTAGGAGCCATGAAGAGGACAATTTGTGTGACTTTCAGCAGTTCCAGGCAGCATCCTTGTTGCTATGGTGACCATGATGCTATATCTGGGTGCCTCAGGGGTGGGGAAGGATAGAAAAAGGCAAGAGAATTTAAAAGTTCTGCCATTGGCTAGTGATGAGGAGGTGAGCCAATGAGATGATGGCTTCCATCTGCCAGCTTCTCAAACAAAGGCAACTGACAGTGGAGCACAGGAAAGCCACACATCCTGGCCCACTGTAGGAAGAACCAGGTAATCCATCAACCTTCCCCATCAGACCTCTGGAGCCCTGTAGGTGGTGGTGGGGAATTCCTCCGCCAAGCTTCCCTCCTTCGTCCCATCTCTTCTCCTCATACTGGCAAAACCTCCTCAGATAGCTGTGGAGCCACACAGGAACAGCAGTCCCACACTCCAGTGCTGTTCAGAGAAAATGTGATTATTTATTATTGGTCATGCTAATGAAAAAAAAATGTGGCAGTCCATGTAAGAAGGGAGAAACCACGGTATAGTAAGGGCTTTCTACTAAGGCAAATCCAATTGTCTCTCTAACCCAGCGTTGTCCAACTTTTAACACCAAGGGGACCGCAAGGCCCTGGCGTCACATCACCGCCAATTACTTTTGGTTTCTGAGCCACGACAGGAGGAAGAGGCTTACCCTGGGCCAGGTAGAGGCTCTCCGAGAGCCTCATCTGGCCCCTGGGCCGGGATCTGGAGACCCCTGCTGTAGATGCTCATTATCAAGGGCTGATATTAAGCCAACGTGCATGCAACGGTACCTGATGATACAATGAACAAGGGCAACTAAACCATAATCAGACCTGATCCTTGAGGAAAAAAACATGATCCCCAAATGGTCCAAACAAAGCTAATCTTTGACCTCAGCAACGACTACCTGAAATTTGGTATGCATTTCATATAGAAACATTGGGATGTGAAAGCTGCTCTATGTTGGCATGTAAATGATATTTGCCCAAGGTCTCATTACAAGAAATCAAGCTATTATTCTGAAGCAGACACTTGGAATATAAAGCTGGCATGGGTCTGTGTGTAAGCCATTATTACCAACTACTATTATACGAAGTTGGACTACACAATCAATCATGTGACTTCAAAGTTCCACGTCTCCATAAGTGGTTGAGTGGCTTTGATATTTGGAAGCGGAAGACTGGCACACAGAAAGAATAGTAAATGTCTCTGCTTTGTATTATGATGTTCATCAGGAAAAAAAATTAATGATGTTTGGCCTCTTTTATATCAATATCTCCACATCAGGGACTCTTCAGAAAGATTACTGAGAGAACAGAATTTAATGAGTGCCCTAAATGAATTTGAAAGACTGGCTTTGTCAAAGATAAAAGGAGTCTTTATATCCTATGCTATGGGGTCTTGGAGGGGAAAAAAAAGTAAAATAGCATATTGAAGAGGGGGGGAAATTAAAGAATCTGGAAAATGTTTATAAGTTGATGGCTACGAGTTTCATCATGTTTGCGATATGGCTTTATAACTGTTTCCTCTGAAATTTCATGACAACTCAGAGACACTATACAGTATTAAAAACAAATGCTGATAGGCACTAAAATTGTCAAGAGACACAGGGAGTTTCTGTATGCAGTAGAATATCCTCAAAGCAAAACCATTCTGGATAACATTCACAAGTGTTTAGGCATTTGATTGGTGAAAATGTTTTGGTCAATTCACTGGGGAAATAATGGACCAAATAAATAATGGACCAACTAAATAAATGGTAATAAATACATGATATTTAAAAAAAACTAGATCCAAACAAATAAAAAATATACTTTTATAACTGCTTTGATTCTCATCTGTTAAATTAATGTGCTAATTCTCTAATTGCAAAAATAGTTGGCAGTCTGTTTTCTAATAAATGTTTTTTTTTTAATTATAATGAATTATAACTTTTAGGGCACAATCCTAACCTGGAATTAAACCAGCACAGTTAGGCTAGCTAAGTTTGGCTGGCACAAGGGACACCGTAAGTATGTTTGGACCACTCTCCAAGTCAGAGAGGCCAGCACACAGACATGCACCATCCTCCCTGACTCCGAGAGTGATCCAAATGCACTTTACAATGGTCCTGGTGCCAGCCAAACTTTGGTGGCCTAACTCCAGGTTAGGATTGCGCCCTTAAGCAATGTCAAGTTAGATTTTACAAATGGGAATGACTCACTACACAATTTTTCTCTTTGGCTTTTATCTTGGAATGTCAAGGTCAGCAAAGAGTTATTCAAAAAAGGAGGACATTAAAAAACAGAATGAAGTCAAAGCAACCATTAAAAGGTCAGTTTTTAAAGGAAGTTGTGCTAAATAGGCAGCAGGTAGTTGTCCAACTAATAGCTGACTGGTCAATTGACCAGCTTGTCAAACCTAGAAATAATTTGCCTAGAAATCAATGGATCTGATTAATCAATGGATTTGCTTTCTTAAAAGAGAAGGTCTGTACAACCATCCATTAGATAATAATAGCCAACCAAATTACAGACTGCTGCTATAGTAGTTCAAGCTACGATTATAAAGACCGAGAAAGGCAAGAGAAAATTGATTCATTTGGAAGATACTGCTTTCCCTTTGTTCATTATATGAAGAGAGTAAACAAACAATAGTAAACAGAGAATTTTCTCCCTCTGTTGTACTGAATTACCACCTTTTGTTACACCTGTCTGCCAATCTGTCTTATAACTGAAAGGAAAACAAAAACCTAGGTTGATACTCAGTTTGTTTATGCAGTGCCAACAATCTGCTTGACATTTCAGAAGAGAAGATGGGTCTCTAACCCCAAGGGGTATTTTTTCACTATCTAAAGTAGGCTCAAGGAAGATAACAGAGATAGGACTGGGGAACAGTGCTTGGAAAGGTGAAGAATACACTTTTATTTCATGTAGACAAACTTAGGCTTTGTTGCAATAAGTTACAGGAACTAAGGAGGTTCCTGAAGTGTGACTCGCAGTGCCCTGGGGAAAGGGTGATGTGGGATGCCCCCGGTGGTCCCTCCTCTTGGCTCTCCCAGGCACCCCCTATCTTGGGCACCAGCATTTGGGACCACTTGAGATCTCGCAAGATTTGGGCACCACCACAGAGGCGGTCCGGGCCGGGAGTGCGCCCCATGGCAAGGCGACGAAACCGCGCCCCTGGCACGTCGCCCCGCTCCGTGCGTCTCCCCGCCACGCCTCCCTGCGCCCAGAAGAACTCCATTTCGGAGTGTTCCAGGCGCATGGGAGGGCGGGAGGGCCAAAAAGCGCCCGGACTCCACACAATGGCACCCCCCCCGCCCGGCGTCCATGCGGCTTGCCATCCCTGCATCCCCCTGGATCCGCGACTGCACCACCATCTTGGATCGTGAAAATTTTTGCACAGTTTGTGAGCCCAGCTGAGCCATGGCTGCGGGGGCACCATGAGCCCAGTAAGCTCGGGAACCACCGAACTTGGGGATAACACTAAAGGCTCATAGAAAAGGTAGATTTGAGGAGAGGATTCAGAGTTAGAGAAACAAGAGTCACAGGCAAGGGTGCAGCAGGATAAGAGACCAAAGAGAGAAAGAGGGGCAAGGCTTTGAAAGTGTATGAACCAGGACTTTGTGCAAGGTCTGAAAATGAATGCCAGTACAGAGATTTAAGAAGGTGACTAATGCTGTCAGAATGATGAGAGAAGCATGGGCCCAGCTACTACCACATTTCAGTAATAATAATAATACTTGGATTTATATACCGCCTTTCTTAGGTCACCAGATTTCTCTAATGACTATAACTCAAGGCGGTTTACATAGGCAGACATTATTCAGAAACCCGAAGATTTTTACAATTTTTACAGAAAATGTTCTATCCCCATAGCATTTCAAAGCATAGGCCGGCAACTTGATTCCTGAGGCACGTGACCGCAAATGCCTTTCATCAAGGTATGAAGTCACCTTTTTTGATTAGACTGTGCTTTGTACACATTGTCTACAAATTAAAAGCAGACGGTTTGGGCATGATGGGCAGCGCTGGCCCTGTAGCGCCCGCGCAGCAAGAGAGATGCCATAACAGCACGCCTCGGGAGTGGCCGGAGGAGGGCGGAATGTGGGCGGGACGAGGGTGGGACATGGGCAGGCCTCGGATTCGGCCATAAGGCCAAATCCTGGGCCCTTTGTAGAGGCCGCTCGGCCCTGATTCCAGCCGCGCGGTCTCCTCAGATCTGCGCTCGCTCTTTAACGGGCACGGCACGGCTCCGAGGAATGCATAGGGGAAGCTGGAGCCTCCCCTATGGTAAGGGAACGAACGTTCCCTTGCCGCAGGAGGTTCCAGCCTCCCCGCAACCCCTGCGTTGGATATGGCGCTGGCCGGCCGGCCTTGCCATTCCAGCGCTGGGAAGGATTGCGCCCTTAATTAACTATGGTTTCATGCTGCTGCTTTTACATTCCTGAAGGATTTTTTTTAAATAAAACACACCATTCTCTACATGCAGCATCTTTACTCAAGACAATGGCATCAATGGCAAATTTTGTCTTGACAAACAACCACATGCGAATCAGGACACTGAAGAAGAAAAGATGCACATGCTTCAGCAAGTAATGATTGCTGCAAACGAGATAAGCCTTATTTAACGATAAGTCCAGAAAAGAGTTCAGAAGCAGTGGTATTGGGCTTCGTGATTCTCTAGGGATGACAGTCATGATTTCTTTAATTAAGTCCCACTAATCCTCAAGCACAGAGATTCAACATTTTTTAATTTATTGAGAAATGGAAGATGTCGTTTGAATATGGAATGAAGCGCTCTTGATATAGGTACAGTTTAACGCTGTACCTTAATCTGTTCTGATAGTGTATATTTTTAAAAAGAGAGAGTGTGTGTATTGCATTTATCCACCTTGTTTGGCAAAAGTGAATCTATTGCCATGGGTTTGCTGGAATGAACTTAATCAGCGATTAAGATATAACGAGAAGGCATTCATCGTTCTCAAGGGCCTAGAATCTCTCTTCAGCCTTGGGAATGCAACACACTTCAAACGGAGAAGGAATAGGCACATAGAACTAGCTAGAGCAGCTTAATTTGGGAAGGTCACGGGCAGAGAGAGCTGTGGGTTGAGTGGGACCAGAAACAGGGTCCAACAGCTGTGATGGACCAGGCTGTGATGGACCAAAAGGCAGGACAAGGAGTTGTGCTGCCTGACCCAGGAATCTGTTTTCTTTGCATATTTGTACATCAGAGAGAGAGAGAGAGAGAGAGAGAGAGAGAGAGAGAAGATGTCATAATCTTTCAGTAAACTCCTGCGGTAGGAAACTACCGCAGGCCCTCATTACCTGTGGTGATGTCATCTGTGGCGCCCCTCGGCGGGGCGCCTGCTCGCCGGGGGGGACGGGTGGGGGGCGCGCCGGGTGCCTGGGCGAACAGTGGTGGGGCGCGCCAACCGGGAGCAGCCCCCCAAGGCCAGGGCAGCCGCGGAACGGAATGGACGGGCTGCCAATCACGCGTAAGTCCCGCCCAGCGTTCCCAATCTTCATTACCAGATGACATCACTGCCTGTGGGGGTTCCATTCCAGGAACCCACATGGATGGAAACCCATGGGTGTTGGAATCTGTGGACTTCAAGGCCACCCCAATCCTCTGAACCTGATCAAACCTGAGTTCCAGTCAGGTCCAGATAATTTTCTGAGACCCACAAAGGCTGTGTGCAACTGTGTGTGGCACCTGAATGCCTGAAATGGGAAAAAAAAGTGATTTCTGGTTTTTGGCACTTCCTTGGGCCTTAGAAAGCAATAAAAAGTCACATCCTGTTTTGTTGCCCGTTTTGGGCATTCTGAGGCCCACAGAAGGCACACACAATTGTGCACAGCCTCTGCAGACCCCAGAAAACCGTCTGGACTCTACCAGAGCCCAGCTCTGGTACCTTCCCAGAAAGGACCCTCCCCAGGGGGTTCAGCATCTGCAGATGATAAAATCCGTGGGTGCCAAATCCACATATATGAGGGCCTGCTGTTAATTCTAATAACTGATCTTGGAGTTCTCACTTCCCAAGGAGGTAATGAGCAATTGCTGAATATGGTTTTTTTCACACAAGGAAATCAAAATGACACATAGGTGAGGTGAATCAGATCCATTTTGCAGTTGGATATGCATGAAATATAATTTAACATAATGGAGCAAAAGTTCAGCTATTAAATTAGCTTCACTTTCAAAGGCGGAGGGGGAGGAAAGCATTCCCTCTAGGTTTGGAGAAAGCATCATGTGATGGAAACATCTGCAAGTCACTGCCTGAAATAGACTTTGTTGAGGTATTCTATGAATGGGTCAAAAAGACTGCCTGAATGAGACATACTTGGCTTTCATGATTCATCACCAACACTGTGTGTGTGCACATGCATGCTCACACGCGCATGGGTGTGAGCAGACACAGCTATTTGCTGAAGTAGGAAGAACATTCTCTCAAGAGAGCAAAATTGCAGGTGCAAGCAAACACACAGCTGACACAGGGCATAACAGGCCCACAAATAGAAATAAACCTAGTAACATGAAAACACCAGACAATGAGAGCATTAAAAATACAACCTCACAGACCGTTGCTCCAAAAAGTATTTTCATTGTTCAGAGCCAATCCAAATTTTACATAACTGCCCTTGCTGGACCAGTTGTGGTTGTTTGGCAATATCAAACCTAGTGTGGAGTTGTAAACAGGCATTTATGTTCAGTGGGAATGCATCGGAAAAAGCAGGAGATACCCCAAGGAGATAGAGAATGGTATCAGCAATGGCCCCTTGTCCAGGTAAACCAGGGATTATGGGGTTAATTAATCCCAAAACTCCTACAACAGGAACACAGCTGCAGGAGGCCAGCACAGGTACAGATGGGTGTGGCTGATGAATTAAAGCCTGCCCACTGATTGGCTGGCCTCAGTATAAAGTTGGAGGCAGGAGCTACAGTAAAGCACCTGGGAAGGTGCTGGACTGATGGAGTGTGGGCTGGACTGCCTGCCTGAAGGATGGACTGAGGAACTGGCTGGAGGACTAGATAAGGTAAGGTTGTTTTGGGAGACTATTGTTGGGAATTGTATGTCTGCCATGCCCCTGGAGCCACCAAGTGGAGGAGGCAGTTATGCCTTGGGCAAGCTGACCGCCTATTGTTTGGTGGTGGGGTTTGTTGGTGCTAGAGGAGGTTGGAGCTAAGCCAGTGTTGAGGGTAGTCTGGAGGAGGCTGGCTAGCCTGTGATCCCAATCAAAGCTGCTGAAAGAGAAGCGGCCCAGTGGGTGACTGAACCCCCTCCCTCTTGCCTATCTCTGAGGCCGCTCTGGAGGGGAAACTAACTAGCCTAGTGTGAGCATTAGGGCCTTTGGGGAGACCCAGCAGGGAATTTGGCAGAACAGGGAACCAGGCTGATCTCCCTTTGTGGATGCTTTTAACTTGATAGAGCTCCACATCTGTCTGGGAGTAGAGACCAAAGTGGTCTTCCTCTCATTTCTGCAATTCAGGGGCACCCGAGCACAACCTATTTGGAGGCAGAGACAGGATGTATTAAGCTAGTGTGGCCTGTAGCATATGTTATAAAAGTCTGGACTCCCCCACCCTGTTACACATCTCCCTGTCCCTATTACACCCCCTCCACTGTCCCACACAGAGCCTGCCTGCTCTGGCACCTGCTGGTCTTCTGAAGGTGCTGGCAGACCAGTGCAGACCTTCCCACCAGTGCCTCAAACTCTTCTGCTATCACGACCGTTTCTGGCACGGTTGTGATACAGCACTGGAGGAACATGCGTTCCGCTGGTGCTGAGGCACAACAGGATTGTGCTGGCAGTAAAGTTAAATTTTAATGAAATTATTCATTTGTATCATGTTGTTGTTGACTGGCGCCTGTAATGATTCCATATCATGCAGCTCCCTTGATATGAAAGCAACAGGGTTGTGGGATTGCGAGATGCCGATTTCACCAGAAACAACTTGCAAGCATTTAGTGCGGGGCCCTCAAAAATGCGGCGCTCATAGCATATGCTACTTTTGCTAGTAGGTTAACTTGACGCTGGGCAGAGAGACGCTACAACTTATTCTCTGGCTGGTGGTTCAGGCCATTTGATAGTCGTTCCCGTTATCATCTGGTCCTCCACACACAATATATCTTTCAGTATGGCTGTTCTACTAATTCAATAATCAACAGAAATAAACTATTATTTATTTTAAAGTTGAATAGGCTTTCATTGTTTCTTGCAATACGTTGACATTTATCCTGGCCTGCCTCAGAGGAACACTGGGCAGCCTACTTGGTCTTTCTCCATCCCTATTTGATCTTCACAAGAGACCAATCAGGCATGTTAGATGAAGAGAAACTCACTGGCCCAACACAGCTAATGAGTTTCATAGACAAGTGGTGGTGGGGAATCTGAACGTATGTCTTACAGGGCATCACTCATTTGAATCACCACACTGAATTTCATGTGGAAGACATGCCTCTGAATTGCATGCCTCTAAGGCCTCTACTAGGGACGTGGTGGTGCTGCAGGTTAAACTGCTGAGCTGTTGAGCTTGATGACCGGAAGGTTGATAGTTCAAGACCACATGACATTGCTTGTCCCAGCTCTTGCCAACCTAGCAGTTGGAACGCATGTAAAAATGCAAGTAGATAAATAGATACCACTTTGGTGGGAAGGTAACAGCATTCGTGCACCCTGACGTATAGTCATACTGGCCACATGACCACGGAAACTTGTCCTCTGACAAATGCCAGCTCTTTGGCTTAGAGACAGAGATGAGCACCACCCCATTGATTCAGTCACGACTAGACCATTTGCTTGTGGGGAAACCTTAACCTTAAGGACTCTACTAGTCTCTCTCTTCTTCTCCCCTAGCATATCCCCAGTTCCCACATGATAAAGCCTGACTTTTGTTTTCAATATCCATATCCTCAAAGCAAAATAGAGTCATGTCAGCATCTGTAGGTGTTCCATTCCTGGAAACTCCCGGGGATGCCAAAAGCCACATTAAACAAGATCAGTTTAAAAACAGAGTACCCTTTTAAATAGCAGTTCAATACCTGCTTTTCTTACCATTGTAGTGTGGCAGAGCAGCAGGCAGTCTCCAGGGGCTTAGAAGGGCTATTTTCAGGTTGTGCCTGATAGCACAATGGTAAGATAAGCAGTTTTAAAACTGCTATTTAAAGGGGTGCTTTAAAAAAATCAAAGGCCCTTTCTCATCTGCGTTGAGTCAAATGTTTGGATGGTGAAACTGTGTATGATAAGCTTGGACCTGTACATTCTTAAACTTAGAGTGCAATACTATACTAAGCCAGCCTAGTAAGGCCGACATAGGGCTGTATCCTAAAGCCCATTAGGAGGCAGCAGCAGCAGCAGCAATGTCCAAGACAAGGGGAAGTTTTCCCCTTGCACCCGCATTAGCCCCAGTCACCCCTATGGGCTTGCTTGGATCTCGCCTGCTGTTTTGCAGGCACAGAGGAACGTGCCCAGAAGCAACCTGAATTGGGGTCGCCCTGGCCAGGGATGGGGTTTAGGATTTGGCACTATGGCCATCCTGCGTCACAACCGCCATCTCTGACCACTGCGCCGCCCAGTTATGCCACCGGAATGCCTCTGGAATGCCCTCGGGGAGCCCCTGCACCGACCGAGCGCCACCAACGCTTGACTGATGTATGGCCAGCACTGCTGATGGTCGCTGCGGTGCCCGAGTGCCGGCGCTGCTGCTTGCGCTGGTCCAGCGCCACAGCGCTGATGCGCTTTACGGCATGTTTGTGACAGCATTCAGTCAGCACAAGAGCGCAGCACTGGTGCAAAGGGAGTATAGGATGGCGCTGTTAGAAACATATACATGAGCAGGAATTAGAAAATGATATACAGCAGGATACTCTGGCAGATTTATCAACTAACCAAAATGCATTGTTACATTATTGTGCATCAGTATTTGCTAAATTGAGTCTGGTGCTATTTAAAAGCCCTCCAGGGACAACACCGCAAGCAGTGATGCTTTTCTTTACTCTTCCCACAAATTTGGTTCAGAAACACACCATGCTGTCTTCTACAGGCATGGCGATTCCACTGGAATGAACCATCCTGATAAGGCGAGATCTAAAATTACCACTTCTGACTAACTCATAGGGTAAATATGCATTGCCAGTATGCCTCTTCTTTCCTACAGGGCACCAAAGTAACAGTCATGAATCTGAATGCTCATGAATATGTGCGATAAACAAACTGAATATGGTTCCTGCAGTGTGTTAATTCCAGTTGCTGGAGTTTTGTTGCACGAACAATTTTGAAAAAAGCTATTTTGGGCACAGTGATAATAAATAACACGCCAATTAAAAAAACGTTTGGGTAACTGAGGACCAGACCAGTCATTCAATTATCAGACCTTTCCCTGCCATGGATCAGATTTGGGTTTGACCTCCTGGCCTGTTCCAAACTCTGGCTAGAACATACTGGAATGTTCTGGGCTTGAATTCAACCACAAATGCTAAGTTGTTTTAAAAGAGGAACAGAAGCAGCCCATTTCCTCTTTTCATGTACAAAGGAGTGGACAAGGGATAATAATATAAAGCATGAATGAACTTGAGGTTCCTGCTTGTTAGCACAAAACCATGTTTTAATCATTGCTTAGGGTCACAACTCCAAAAATTGCAGGCAGCCAAGACAAGAACAGCAGAATGGGCCTGGAAAATGACAACCTACCACCCTAGCTACCTGTGGGCATTATGAAGCTTCCCATGACCATTTTAAAGTGCTCTGTGCTAGTTGCAGGGGCAAATTTGAAGGTGTCTCCTGCCTTGTTAAAGGCCTCTGCTGTGAGTCTCACAAGTAAGCTACCCCTCCCCCTAGGATCAATTATTCCCTATCCATGGATTCAGGATACGCTGAAGTTTCCA
>JAJKFI010000004.1:9479630-9501942 GCA_029204185.1 Lerista edwardsae
ACACACACACACACACACACACACACACACACACTCTGCCGATACCAAGAACTGACTGTACCTAAGGAGGTAGGCACATCTTAATTTTTCCATTCTTCATCCTTGCCAACAAGCCAGTGTAGTATAGTGATATTATTCCAGATGGGGGATAGAAGGGGTAGAGCAAAAGGCTGGCAAAGCAAAAGACTGAATCCAAGCCAACACAGGAGCCACTGAGATGCACTCTTCTCGCAAGCTTGCTTCCCAGAAAACAGTGAGATTTGAAAGCCCAAGTTTGGAAAAGGCAGGTATATTAAACCACTCGGCTGGTTCATATTAAATCCCACATTTACTTATGTAACTTCAAAATCAGTCTCTCTCGCAAGCTGTTTTGACTCAGGAGACAGACTGGGGATCATGGCACGCTAAAAGAATCCAAATATCTGCTCTATTTTTCTCCAGTCTAATATTGATCCTGCACCTTCTTTAAGGTAGCTTCCATCATTACTTTCTTTAAGAAAGATTCAAGGAGGGGAAAAAAAGCTTAATGGAGGCTATTCTTCAGGTAGCTGCATGTTTCTTTCAGCTACTGTTTTAATGAACGGATCACCCTCCCCCCTTCCCCACAAGCATCAAAGCTGCAATGATCACCATGGAAACTAGCTGCAGAATAATAATGGGGGGGAAGCAAAGGCAGAAGAATCAATGTGCTCTTTCCAAAGCTAGCACACTGCCACCCACTGGGTGCTTGGGTAAGAATGTATCAGATGTTTTTTTTAAAAAAGAAAGGAAGAAAATGGTAAGCCTGCTTCATGGAAGCAAGCAGTCTAATCACTGCAAAAAGCTAACCACAAGAAAAAAATGCATATACTATTCATGCTACATTAACATCCTCATATAAACACATACTGGTAAATCCAGATGTTAAACCTTACACTCACTCACCACTACTTTCCATCTTCATGGAAGTTTTCTAAAACCAAAAATCATTATCACCATCATCTACCATTGCATAAGACTCCAATGGGTCTCTCTGCAGGGTTCCCTGTAAGCAATTTGGAAGTTTGGTGATGATGTGTCACATGGCTGGGGACATGATACTTGGCACAAAAAGAAGGTGTCTGTGCACTGGCATGGTCCCTTTACATGGACAATTGGTCTCCTGTCCAAAAAACTAATCGGGTCAATGTACCATAGATATTTGAGTATAAGTCTATCTCAAAGATAAGTCAAGGGCAGGTTTTGAGCAATCAACCATGGAATTTCCTATGATCCTCAGATAAGTCAGAGGGTAAAACCTGACTATAATCTTGTCTAATTATACCCTCCCTTGTTTCTCCCATGCTAAGAAAATCAGGAGCCAATCACTTCAGTGAGGGGAGAGTGAGGGAAATGGTGCTTGTGAAAAGGAGCATAAAACAGCCCTCCAAATAATGTCACAAGACAGATATTGTATCTTGTGTATTGAATTGATGTTTGTTTATTTTTTTTTAAAAAAAAGATTCTTACTGCAGGGGAAAAAACACAGATTTAAAAACACACCATAGCATAGCAATTTCAGAAAGGGTTGGTAGTTAAGAGGTTTACAGCCTGCTCAGCTCTGGACCAATATGAACAATAAAATGGAGAGCAAGGGAGAACTCCAAGTGCAATTAAAACTTGGAAACTCTCTGCAAGCATAAAAGAGACCCGCAAACACTTTGCAGACAATCAATAGGCAGCTGACACCCTTATCACCCTGTCAGCTGACAGACCTCTGACTGACCCTGAGATAAGATGAGAAGGGAATTTACAGCTCACATTTGCAAAAGTTTCTCGTTTTATAGCTAGGTATCTATAGTAGTCGGGACGTGGAGGTGCTACAGGTTAAACCACTGAGTTGTTGAACTTGCTAACCGAAGTTTGGAAGTTTGAGACCAAGCAACGGAGCACGTAAAAATGCAAATAAATAGGTACCACTTCGGTGGGAAGGTAACGGCATTCTATGCACCTTGACATATAGTCATGCTGGCTATATGACCACGGAAGCTTGTCCTTGGACAAATGCCGGCTCTTCAGCTTAGAGATGGAGATGAGCACCGCCCCCTACAGGTGGTCATGACTAGACCATTCGGTCACAGGAAAACCTTTATCTTTATCTATAATACTATTTGGCTTCAGCAGTCTCAGATGTCCCTTAGTTGTTCATGGTACATTAAATTCAGACATCATACCTGAAGTAGGTCAAGAAAGTTTAACTATGGTTTGATGTCCATAAGGAAAAACTACTGTTTGTCATTGGCCAGCAAAACACAATCAGAAACCACGGTTTGACTTGCAAATGAAGTTTATTGACTACTATGCTTTGGAATAATGTGTGAACTGACAAGTCATAGGTACAGCTGTTAACTTCACTGCCAGAGGCCTCTATCCCTACAGATGATAATGTTGAGCTCTGAAATGCTCCTTAGCACCAGTCACTATTATAAACTGTAACGTGGTTGTTGCAAGGATATAGTTGGGAGAAGAGGGGAAGGGAACATGCATGTGTATGTGCAACAAGCCAATCTGCACAGTGAAAGAGAAAAAATATGCTAGTGACTAAAGCATGGGCAACTACACATCATTCTAGCAGAAGTGTGAGAGAGCTTGCTCAAATGTATTGCAGACTGCATATTAATGTATAGGCATAAATCTCAAAAGACAAGAGCAAACGCATGCAAGGCTTGATTTATTTTCTGTTCCTAGAATTCCAGAAACTCTCAATACCAAATAATTTTTTCTTAAAAGAAATGCAAATAACCGAAATTTCTGCAGTTTTGGCTGGGTGTGTATTTTACCTAGCATCTTTCTCAGCAGGTTAGCATTTGCTTCTCCTCAAGTGGCTCATGTTTATATTATATTTCCTTTCACGCATATGAGTTCTACACTTCCATGGACTGCTTTAGAGCGATACTTGATAAATTGGCTAGGCTTCACTTTTGTTTTAATCTGGCAAGCACACTGATGAGGAAAAAAAAGGAGAATTCTGAATTCTAAAGATTTTTCTATCAAGTATTTTTGCAACTCATAAAAACTTTATTCTTAACGCAGAAATTGCAGGTTTCTTCATGCAATACAGTAAAAGAATCAAATGCAAACCTCCTATGAGATCCAAGGAGGACGAAATATTTATATTGTCCTTGAAAATGCATCTTTGAGTCACAAAGTCAATTGAGATTTCCCCCAAGTCATCTACTATGACCTGGAGGCTTCCCCCAAGTCATCCAGTTCCTAAATAAAGGAACCTTTTCTTTTGACAGCACCAAAGGATGACAGAGTTTGGCATTTGAGGGTATCCCAAGACTACCAAAGCACAAATTGCATCCATCACCCTCACTTTACACAGAGCATCTAAGGAGATAAAGAGCTGTGAAAGATTATTCTTGACTTGCATATTCTTCCCTTTCAGGTCAAGAGGGCCAGGTTATGGGGTCTTGCCCTGTAGGCCCTCCAAAGGGAGCCAGAACTTTTGGAGAAGGGCTATAGTTCTGCGGTGGAGCGTATGCTTTGCATGCAGAAGATCCCAGACTCAGTCAATGGCATATCCAGGTAAAAGCAGCTGTTAATAAATGGAAAGGTATTCTTGGGTGTCTGAGACTCTGGAGAGTTCTACCACCTAGAATAACGAGTACAAGATCAAAGTCCCAACTATGGAGTGTCTCATTTTGTGTGTTCATATTTGCTATGTAGTTTATTAGCTTACATGTCCTTCACCTTTTTGCTTACTATCCTTACCCTTTTCCAATTTTAAACATTCGTTTTAAAATTATTGCAATCCACAGCAAAGAGTCTGGGATGAAATAAGCTTGATCTTTAAATTATAAGATGTTGCAAAACAGAAATGAATGAAAGGAGGACAAAGCACTCTAATGAAGAAATTTACAACTGATTTGTTGTTATTGTCTTAATGGGTGGCAGTGGTGGTGTCGTGACAAGCTGTGCCCCTGACCGTCACTCCCTCCAAGCTTAATCTGTTCTTGGGAAGATAAAATGGATGAGCAAGGGGAACGTAAGAACTATGTACAGGTTGGCCCTCCTTGTCCGTGGGTTCAGGACCACAGATTTAACCCAGCATGGGTCAGAAGAGCTTCACTGTACCAGAAGAATCTTCCGGCAGAGTGAGGGGGGATGCCACATACAATCTCCCTGAACCTCAGAAGGCCTATTGGAGCCTTCTGAGACAGACGTCCGGATTTTCACTACACTGAAAGTACATCTCAGAAGTCTCCTGTAGGCCTTCCGAAGCATGGAAAGGATGTGTGCAGCTTCCCTGCACTTCAGAACATCTCCACACGTAACCACAAGGCACTTCCCATTGCATCCAGAGGTCCTCTGAAGGCCCAGATCCATGGATTTGATTACCTTCAGGTTTCTGTGTCTGTAGGGAGTCCAGGAATGGACCCTCATGCACACACTGATACCGAGGGCCAACCCTATGTCTGATATCCTTCCAGAAAGAATGAGATGAAAATGTAATATACTGAGGTGAACAGAAGCTCTTCATTATTCTGGTCTAGTATTCTGGTCACTGGACTGCAACTGCAACTTAAAACAAGGTCATTAAAATGTGACAGATTCAAGAACTGGTGCGAATATTATTCTCACCATAGTATAAGCCCACCAGTTATAACTCATGAGAACTGGCCATCGTTTTAAGAAGGGCCTTTATGGAACACTACCAACTCTAAAATGAAAAAAAAAAGATCTTAAAATAGAGCAACATGCTGGTAATCAAAGCTGACAAGAGCAAACAAACTCTACTGCTTGTCGGACTGATCTCTCTGAACACAGCACAAGCCAAACTAAACAACTCACAAGGCAGGAGACTTGCTTTGAGGCTAAGAAAAATCTCTGAAGATTATGCTGAACAAGGCCACTGTAAAACAAAAATTACATCCAGGGGATATTAGAGAAAGATGCCTGTCGCAAAACCCACGCATACGTTAGCACATAGTATGTTTTCCATACATTCCTGGTCCCCTGTACAGTTTTTCTCCATCCCACTCCTTTACTCATTAGTGAAGATTCAGGGTCCAATCCTATCCAAATTTCCTGCACTGATGCAGCCTCAATGCACCCTTGAGGTAAGATAGTAAACATTCCCTTACCCTGAGAATGTCTTCATGAATGCCCCTACCAGGATGCAATAGGGCTATTGGCACAGCTACACCAGCGTGAGAAAGTTTGATAAGATTGAGTTCATAATGTTATAGGACACTGCTTCCCACATTTTTAGCATGTTAAAAAATGACAATCTATCACGATCCACTAGACAAAAATGAAATCTAGGAAGAAATAATTTATTAATAATGATTAAAAATTATTAATCAATAATAATTGGGGACCTATGCTCCTGAGGCTGCTAGAGACCTTACATATAGTACGCATGGGTGGATATTTGCTAGACATTCCATAGAAACGGAGTTCAAGGACTGTTCCCCCAAACCTTTACGATCATTCCAGGGAAATCAGAACAGTGAACTGGAGAGCAAGATGACCTCCAGGCCAGACAAAAGGCTGAAATTGAGTTCACATGTGATCTACAGCAGTGGCATTCCAACATTTCAGACCCGGGAGCACAATGCAATTTTTTTTTTACCCTTTGAGTTGTTCTACTATTATGTCATTCAAAAAAAATAAATACACACTCACTGTGCGGAACAGTGAAGCCACACCACTTGAAAGAAAGCAGCACGAAAGTCAAAGCAGGTTGGAGATATCAATTGGCTTAAATCTACAAGTCCACATTCCTGGCGTAAAAACATACCGGGTGGAAGAGCTAGTCTATCATACAGCTGCATGGTTTAAAAACCATCTTCTTTTGGTTCATGATTATGAGACAGAGGATAAAACTGTAGCGGTGGAACAGCAAGTTGTAAAACACACCCAACAAATAGCAGAAATTGTTTCTTGTGAATTGTTGCATGTTTATGCTTTACAATGCCAAACTACCACTAGTCTGCTGCCTGATTAAGTTCTCAGTTTCCATCTGATTTAGGCTTTATAAACTCAATAACAAGCAGATGATTCACCACCTATTCCACCCTCTTTCCCTTTAAAAATCTTTCACTTTTTATGTCTCGATTATATTGGCACTGAAAAGAGCATGTAAGAATAGAAACGATTGGGTTCCGAGGACATTAGCTACCCATTTTAATTTGATATCGAAATTAAATTTCCCAGGATTTATTGATATTATGCCTTTCATATTTTGAGTTTAATTGAATTTGGCTCACCTAATGGGGATAGAACGATACTGTTGCCAAGTGGGTGTCACAAAAAGATGCATATCTCAGCCACATGTTGGCAGAAAGGTTAACAAAGTAAACAAAAACAAATGTAAGCATTGCCCTGCTGAATCAAAAGGTTGTTTAGCTGAATCAAGGACAGCAAAGGTTACTGGCTGAACTTTATGCCACGTGCGTAGCTAAAGAAGTGCAGGGGGGTGCAACTGCTCCGGGCATCAAGCTTTAGGGGGGCAACGAGCTGAGCTTGACACTAGTGGCCAAAATAGTGAAAACCTTGGTATGTATGTATAATACCAACATGTTCTATATCATTGGAAAGGGAATTTAATGCAGAATGCAATAAAACAAACCAGATTGTAATATTGAAAGTAATGGCCAAAAAAATAGAGAAAAGGAAAATGCAACTGTGATGTCACTTCCGGTTGTGATGTCACTTCTGGGGCAACATTCTGCCCTCTGCACTGGGCTACACTTTCATTAGCTACGCCTCTGCTTTATGCTATCACGGCCTCCTTGTCACGGCCTCCTTAGTGAATCCTAAAAATTTTAGCCACATTTCTTCCACCCACTGAGCCAGTTCATGCTTAATAAGCAGCAGCCTCTCCAGTACAGATAGCTCTCTTTCAGGCAATGCTGCAGTGGTGTAGCTGAAAGGTGTGCCGCCCAGGGTCACACCTTCCAGGGCTGTCTCCCGCACCCCTTCCAAACGTGACTGAAGGGTGCTGTTAGGCCCAGATCCAGTCGCTATTGGAGGGGGCGGGGAGAGCTAGGTGGGCCGGGCTGCAGCTGGGTGATGTGACCGTCGTGACTCCCCCCTAGCTACACTAGCGCAATGCTGTGTATGTATACTGAATGTTGACCCCTACCCAATTCAGAAACTCAAGAAAAGGACCATGCTACAGCGAAAGCCAAATGCCTAATTCTGATGCCTTGGGAGCTACAAGATAAAGGATCCAATCCCAAAGAGCCCAGCGCCAGTGGGGTGAACATATAGCCAGCGCTGGGCCTCAGTGCAGGGAAGGCCCGCCACTGGAGAAGCTGGCAGTAAGTGTTACCGCTGACTGGCAGTGAGGCTTCCAGGGTTGGGGGGAAGGCAGGAAGAACTAAGTAGAGGAAGGACAAGCCGGAAGGAAGACGGTCCGGGAGGGGGGCAGAGAAGGCGGCAGACTCTGTTGCCGTAGCATATGTTCCCTTCCAAGCCACAGAGGCCTACACGAGTCTCGTACGTTTTGTGCCTGCAGGTGCAGATCCAAGACGACTCATTGCTGCTGGCTGTGTTCCACCTGGGGTAAGGGAACAAATGGTCCGTTATGCTGAAGGGACGTCAGCAGCTGCCCCAGCCCCAATGGATATAGTGGCAGCCATTTCAGCGCCACTGTTCCTCCAGGCACCCACAGGGCTTAGGATTGGACTGCCCGTAGATCATCTTGTCATACACAAAAGGCAACCTGGCAATAAAACAAACCCAGATATCATCTAGTTCATGCTGAACATCTCATCTCCCACTCCTTTCTTTAGGAAACGTTGTTGGCTGATAACCATCATATTGTGTATCAGGCAATACCTGAAGCATGGAACTTATCTAACTCACCATAACACATCCCAGATAAGTCCAACTTGCCAGATCATTAAATCTTAAAATGAAGCAGCTTACAATGTTTTACATATGTGCACACATATGCTTCATCACATAAAATCAGGTTTTTTTGTGCACATGGTCTCTCTCTCTCTTCCCCCCCCCAGCATGGCTAAAGTTTGTCCATTCTATTTCATATTTATGCAAAAGCATTTGATTTATTAACATGCAAGAGGTCCCATGCTGCCAAATATTTTCGGACCATCTGTTCAGATGACAGCTCGCCTATATCTGCCAATTATTTTTCTTTTTTCCTTTTCTTTTTTGCAACGAGCCAGTAGTCAGCTGCCTGCAATGGAAAAGATGGGCTTAATCTGTGAATATCACATTGAAAAATGAGCCCATAGGAAAAGGCCATTGAGTGTCTTCTTGAATGTGTATATCCAGTAGTGTCAGCTTACCGGTACGCTGGGCGGGTCTTCTGGGTGATCGGCAGCGCGCTTGCTGTGTTCCGTTGCGTAATGGGACGGGCGGGCTTTCGCCATTACGCAACGGAACGCAGCAAGCGCGCTGCCGATCACCCAGAAGACCCGCCCAGCGTACCGGTAAGCTGACACTACTGTGTATATCTGAGGTTATATCAGCAAACAGACAGCAATCACAATAGTGTAGTAGTGTGTAGTTCAGGCTCTCATCCCACCATACATAACATATCTCATCACAACATGTTGGCATGTAGTAAAACTGAAAAAAGGGGAGACACGGAAAAAGCAAGAGACATGCCCATGCATGCATACATACATACATACATACATACATACATACATACATACATACATACATACACACACCCATTATTGGGAGGACTAAGACAACCCTGTTGTAATTTCTAGACTTGGCTGTTATGGGTATTGAATAGCTAAGGCCACATGTTGATTGCACACAACGGTCAACATCAACAAGGAGAATTCTCAAACCCTGTTGTTTGCTTTATCACTCTGTGGAATAGCTTAGAAGTAGAAGAGAGATTGACAAACAGAAAAAAGCACATGAGCGAGTATTAAAAATAACAAGGCTTCATAGATTCATGAAATCATGGAACCATTAATAACATCTGGTGAGTTGAGAGTTCTGTGGATTCCTCTCATAGAACAATACTGTAAAAACCCCATTGAAAAATGGTGGTTTAAACTAGCCTGCCTTTATAAAGTGCATTGAATGTTGTATAAAAACACAATTTGTGTAAATTTGTGTAAAAACACAAGTCTTAAGACTTTTCTCTTTGAGGAGGCTTTTTTTTTAATTGCTGCCATGCTGGGCTGGCATTTCAATTTCATTTTAATCTGTAACTTTTTAATCTGTAATTTTAATTGTATAGTCCATTGGGGTGTATTGTTTTTAATTATTTGTCATTGTTTTAATTTTCGGTATTCTTTTATTTTAATGTAAGTCGCCTTGGGTGCCCTAATACAGGGCAGAAAGATAGGGTATAAATTCATTAAATAATATCAAACAAAAGGGAGTAAATAGATAGGCAGGGGGAGAGAGGGGGGGATTAGACCACTCAATATATGATTGACCAATTGACCAGTGTGTCAACCCTAAAACTTGCATTTAAGTTGCCAAGATCATCTGAAGCCTTATTTACTTTCCTTCATGCAGCTACGGATCTACTTCTTAAAGAGAATACAGGGTGACTGAATTTCAAAGCACATATTCACAGAGAAATGAAATCTACAACCTAAACTTCTCAGCCACTTTCCTTGAACTAGAAAGTAATTCTGTGTCCCTCCCATTCTGTATAACGTGCATTCTCTCTCAACAAGAAAAGTTAGGTTAATTAACACAGCAATAAAAACGAACATCATTGACCTGCATTTACACACACGACGATTAGCTGATCATAAATTCTGCCAGATGAAATATGACACAATCCTGCCTCTCTGAACTGTCAATCTCTTCACTGTTTATATTTTACCAAATACAGCCTCAATATATACATAATAATGAACAGCTGTTTTTGCTCCCCAGAGGAAAGGAGTAGAGAAAATTCCGTATTACAAGGGAACCTATAGAATGTTATCAGGAATAGATGAAAATGGCAAACACATATGGACTCAACATGCTTTTCTGCACAAGGGATAAATTCTCATTGGCCTTGGTGCTGTCAGCTTGTCCAGCACAGGTTGGTCTGCCCATTTCCTATCAGGCAAGATGGTCTATGAGTAAACACAAATCCAAAGGAGATCGTTGCACATCTCACCCTGTGGATGCTTGCAGTGCCATCATTAAAAGATCTTTACACACAGGACATGGTGGCGCTGCGGGTTAAACCGCTGCTACTGGGCTTTCTGACCGGAAAGTTGGGAGTTCAAGACCACACAACAAAGTGAGCTCCCATTGCTTGTCCCAGCTCCTGCCAACCTAGCAGTTCGAAAGCACATAAAAATGCGAGTAGACATCCGTAGTGTCTTGTTGTCTTGTGTGATTCCATGAAGCCTTGTTCACAAGGCAACCTGAAACATCTGATGTGGTACGATGAGATACAGAAAGCTGGACTAAATAAGGCCTTTGACCTGATCTAGATGGGCTCTTCTTATGTTCTTATGGATCTTTTAGGCTTGAATTGTGATGTCTACCTCAGACTGCCTGGCTTGAGGTGGGCAGAGCAACTTGACGACCTTTCTAGAGATTGGTGGTTTAAAAAAAAAAAAAAGGCTTGGCTCTCCAACAGGCAATCCCAGATTTGGAGCCGGGAAGGAGGTTGCCCAAGGAAGCCCTGGCAGATTATCTCTTCCTCCTCCAAGGAGTTTCAGTAGACAGGACCTGCCACAGTTTTAAATTGTTCAGTTGTTGTAGCAGATCAATAAATGTGGCCGATCTTACTCCAAATCACATTTTCTCATGCCCTTTGTGGCAGGTGCCTGGGGAATATGCTTCATTATGTTAAGTTGCAGGACAAGGTCAATCAAAAGCTACAACAGTGAATTCTGCCCAACCTAGACCTTCACTTGTGCATCCCAGAAAGCTGACACATGGATTTTCACTGATTGCCTTACAAGCATGTTTAACTCTTCCATAATGAAAATAAAACATGAGCAACTTGACACTTTAGTAATTGTCGGTATTATTGCATGCTGTTCAGTGCTCATTTTGTATTGGCCAGGATGCCCTGTTGGCAGGTAACCTTCATATTCTTGTCTGCTTGTAGACAAGAATATGTAGAGGTTGTCTACATGTACAAAACCATGTAGAGGTTGTCTACAAAACCATGTACATGTACAAAACCATGTAGAGGTTGTCTTCTATACAAGACTCCCAGGGGGTGTACAGCAGGGGTGGCCAACCTGCAGCACACATGCCACTCGTGGCACATGGACCCTTCCTACATGGCACATGCAAAGTCACCTGTCACGGGCATGCAGGCCAATGCAGGGCGCCACGCCCACAAGCACATGGTGCCTCTCCTGGCACAAAGCCCAAAAAGGGAGAGAAAAGCGGGCAGTGAAGATAGCTGAGCAGAGCCTTGGTTGAAACCAGTGAAACCACCCAAGCAGGCCCAGAGAAAACCGAAATAAGTTGGAGCGGCACATTCAAGATTCTGAGTATAACTAGTGGCACAGGAAGTGCCGTGGGTTGGCCACCCCTAGTGTACTTTATTAAAGCACAATACAGCAAACTACAGATAAAATGGTCAAGACTGCATAAGACAGAAGTCCACAGTCTTCTGCGAGTCCCCAGGTGTTGCTCGCAGGGGTGGTGCGGCAAGCGCACAGGGGAGGCACGGATACTGCTGCCTGGCAGTGAGACTGCGTCATAGTGCTACAAGCAGTGGCAGGAGGCTCGGCTCTGTGGACAGAGCTCTGGAACGTGGCTTTTGCGCACCTGAAGAAGTCTACACACCTGCCCTGAGCCTCTCACTATTAATTGTAGTTGGGTGAATCTAGCACAGATACAAGTGCAGACTTAAGACGTAAGCGTAAGTAGCCTTAAACATCTAATTAAGATTAGTTATACCAGTGGTTCCGCTTCAACCCGCTTGTCGCAGGGGTCCTTGGGCCCCCCCCTCGCCCCCAGAGGGAATGACGGCTGACGAAGATAGGGCTGCAATGGGTGTATCTACTACTGGTACCTGTAGCGAGGATAAAACCTGCTCCGGCAAGGAGTAGAACCTGTTGATAAGCTTCTTGCTGTGCTTGGCAATAGTGGGACACTTCCATTCTGCATCCAGGACCCATTGGAAGGATGAAGGAAAAGGAATAGTAGAGGGCTTGCTGGGCCCCTGAGGGAAAAGGCTCTGGGAGGCAGAGGCTTTGGGCTCCTCCACGGCAGCGTCCAAATTAACTGCCCTGGCCTCCCTGGACAGCATCCTGGTGAAATGCTCAGCTGGGAACAAACGGTCGGACTGGTGCTCTTGTTCCCCCTCATCTCCCTCCTCAGACAACTCACCCTCCTCACGATCGGAGCCCAAGGTGTCAGAGGATGAGGATGAAGAAAAGGAGTCGCTGGAAGAATACTCCCTTCTCCTCCTCCTGGTGGTATGCGCCCGCCTTGCCCTGTGCCTCTTTTTGAGGCCTTGGGCAACCACTCGTGCAAACATTTTAGCATCAGGACCCACTGGAAAAAAATGTCATATTTAGAATGACAGTCTGTCCAGGACCCACCAGAAGTGATGTCATGGCTGGAAGTGCCGTCATTGTGACGCCAGAGCCTGCTGTTTTCCTGAGCATGCAGCAATAAGTTGGGCTATTTCTCAGCCATTTTCCAACAGCAATGTGAATCAGAAGCCTTGTGAATTTACAACCTTGCACATATTTTACTGCTATTCTCACTCTGAGCACAGTCTTTCGATTGTTGAGGATTTGGGTTTTAAAAGGAGGTATTCGATGTTTGGTTTTTGTTGTGTTTGTACACTGCCTCAAAGGCTTTTCATTTAAAAAAAGTGCAAGGTTGTACATCTCTCTCAAGAGATCAGCCCACATCTGAGACACATTCCATCACCCTCCATACAGCAGGGTCCAGTTTCTATGGAACGTGTCTTTTCCACATCAAGGAGGATTTTTTTTTTAAATAAAGAAAGGAATACTTACAAGCAGGGTCCCTAATTTTGCAAGCTAGAACATTTTTGCATGATTTGGCAGCTTACAAATGAGAGTAAAAATGAAGCATCTGTCAAGTCCCAAGGCAGCTTGGCTTAGTGGAATGCAATGTCTTACCTGAAAAACAGAGAAGAAAAATGCAAATTTACATTCAACTCCGCAGAACTTAATAACACACTTACTATCTTAAAACATATGCAAAAATCAGCCCTTTCTGCCAAACTTACAAAAATGCCTACATTTAGACAGTTTAAAATCCATACACATCTCCCAATTAGATCAACTTCAGAAGCATTTGTATCTCGCAGGGTGGAGAAAGCAGGGGGGAAGAAGGGATGCATAATCAATACGTATCCAGAATACCGTAGGCGCAGCTCCACACCACCAAATGTCAGGTGCTTAAAATGATTGCTACATTTTTCACACTTTCCGTTCTCACATCTGCAGAAAATGAAATTAATATATTCACCCGAGTCGCTGATCATCACCAGAAATGAAGCAGAAGTAGACGGGGCTTGAGATGAACAGCCCGTCACATGGAGGAACTTTTTTTGAGGCTCTTAGGGAATTACTGACAATGTTCTTTTAAGGTTCACTCCCAAAACACTTAGTTAAAAGGGGGGAAGAATCCCTCTCTATTTTAGGAATGGGAGCAAAGGCCACAGGAAACGTTAGCAGAAGTGTGAAACCAGAAGCATGGAGGGGGGAGGAGAGAGAAGCAAAGCATATTGCTAAGACGTACAAAATTATGCATAGGATGGATAGAGTGGATAGAGGGGTGTTCTTTTCTCTCACACACACACAGCACCAGAACCAGGGGACAGCCATTAAAATTGAGTTTTGGGAGAGTGAGAATGAATAAAAGGAAATACTTTTTTACTCAGCAGGTAATTAATCTGTGGAACTCCTTGCCACAAGAGGTGGTGAGGGAATCTGGTCTAGATGCCTTTAAAACGGGATTGGACAGATTTCTGGAGGAAACGTCCATCGTGGGCTATAGGCCATGATGGGTGGTGCAACCTCCTTATGTTAGAAGTAGGCTACCTCAGAATGCCAGATGCAGGGGAGTGACAATGGAATGCAGGCATCTTGTTGTCTTGTTGTCAGATGCTTCTGAGGCATCTGGTGGGCCACTGTGAGAAATTGGAATTCCTGGACTTAGGAATTTGGCCTGATCCAGCAGGGCTCTTCTTATGTGGATACCAGAAGCCTGATTCTCTTCATTTGCTATGTAGGAAAACTACAGGTTCTGTGCTACTGGCCATACTGGACTGCAGTAAATGACAGCAGCAACGACCAAGTTAAACCTCTCTGCAGAAAAACCCAGGACCTCAGGGGAAAGAAATTCATGCTAGAAGGTGAGTTTGCTGACGTTCCACTAAGGTGATTCAGATTGCCTCAAAATGTACACTGGCACAAAAATAAATGCAATACAGCTTTGATGTGTTTGGGGTTTTTGAAGCACATGAACATTTTTTAAGGCACCCAAGGCCACAGTGGAGAAAGTTCAACATAGCTAAACCTTATGGCAGCTCCACACATTATGCAGCAAACTTGATTCTTACAGTCATTCCTCACTCTTATAACCATTCATTCCTTCAAAGGACACAGAGCAGCCTTCATGCTTGTTCCTGCCTCCCATTCACCCTCACAACAACCCTATGAGGTAGATTAGGAGAAGAGCATGTGCAGTTCTCTTGCAGTCAAGCAGTGAGCTTTCAGGCTCAGCGGCGCTTTGAACAGTCTCATCAATCTTAGTCCACCTACACCACTAACCACTACACCATTCTGTTCCTGTAACGCTGGCAGCAGACACATGAAATGTAGACAATGTAGATACATTTTTAACCTTCCAAGCCGTGGGAGTGGGCAACAATTCCCAGACATAGGAGTACCATGCAGATGTCGTGTTTGCTGCGGGATATGCCAGAGTGCAGGCAAGACTGGGCTTTGTTGCATAAAGCATATGCCATACTCCAATAGGCTGAAAACCTCATGGGTGACCTACTTACAGAGTACCCTTCTTCTCTCTTGCATAGAGCTTCCCATCAAGACATTTGCATTCCTAATCCAGACAGCTTTATGAGCCTGGAATGGTTCCAAGCAATCATTGAGCGGTCATGAGCCAATAACTATGCTGCTAAGCTTGCAATGACACGAGCCGATCTAGTAATTAAGTTCATAAATTTTTATTAATCTTGTAAAGTTCCCATCATGGCATGTAGCAAACATATTAAGTGACTAATAAAATACCACAGACAAGAGGGATCAATAGCTTGTCATTAATGCATTGCCAGGAAACGAAACACAAGTCAATAGGATGCAAGCTACAGGTGAAGTACTGAGTAAGTTTTGCAAGGTGAAGAATTGTGCTCTTAAAAAACTAAAATCTAAAAAAAATCTGGTATTCAAAGACATTGCATAAATCAGGTGACCTTGCAAACAGTTGCTTAATGTTGTTACTTTGCATTTTTGCAGGTGTTTATGGGCACAATCCTAACCTGGAGTTAGGCTGGCACTATTAGGCCAGCAGTTTGACTGGCTCAAAGGACACTGTAACATATGTTCTGTATGCTTGTCCAAAAGTATGTTTGGATAGATGTATGCCCTCCTCCCTGACTTCGAGAGTGGTCCAATCATACTTTACAGTGTCCCTTGTGCTGGCCTAACTGTGATGGACTAAATCCAGGTTAGGATTGCGCCCTTAATCACATCAGGCTCAACTTGGGCATGCTCAGCATTGCAGATGAACATAGGCAGGAACTAGTGCACAGGTTGAAGAGACCAGGGCTTGTGCTCAACCACTATGTACCCGCTGTCTACACTAGTGATTTTCAGCCTTTTTCATATCATGGCACACTGACAAAGCACTAAAATTGTCAATGTACACCATCAGGTTTTTCTTTTACAATCGACAAGGTATGGCATGTTGCCAGTGGGAAGCTCGCATTCCCCAATGGCCCTACTAATAAATGAAACTCCAGTGGTACACCTGGGGACCGTTTGTGGCACACCAGTGTTGTGCCACACTGGTGTGCCACAACTTTTCTACTTCCTAAGTAGTTGGTTGAAACTTTTCTACTTCCTAAGCCCATAACCTTACCTTACTTCCCCTGTCCAAATTCTTCTCTCCCTCTCCCTCTGATCATGACCTCTCATGATAAATGGAACTCTGTCTCCCCCTAAAAAAAATAAGATCTCCACTTCTCAGTTTCCCATCACAGTTACTCCTAGATGCATTGCAACCTCCAGTATCCATGTTGTGTACTTTGGGATTTAACGTTCTGAGACCCTAAGATCACAGGCAAGTACTCAGCCTACATAGCTTCTAAGGAAAGGAGATCCAAATTCAGGGCATGAAAATGCCTGCTAAATGTCTGGCCCTCTAGTCAATCTCTGTAGTTGAGTTCTAAAATATTGACTTACTATCTGCAGAAAAATAGCCCCAGCAGATTAATTTAGATCAGCCAAGTGAAGCCACAGATGGGGAATGGACCAAGGTTGCTAAAAAAACTTACGAAGTGGCCTTAGCAAGTCACTATTTGCTCAGCAGCAGTTGGACCCCATCTGCAAGATGAAACAGTACTAGTGGCCTACAAATCAATCCTTCCACCTAGCCCAAATTAAATGCTCTGAAATGCCTGGGAGCAGGTTGTTAAGAGATAGAGGAAGAAAAGTCAGCATTGATATCCAATCCTCCAATCCTTATCAGCATTCCACTATGTTTTGATCTTCCTATAATTATACTGCATGATACATCCAGAGTCTTCATTAACTTTGTCCTGACTGTGATGCTTTCGAGTAGTTGGTAATCTTAGTATGACCCAGGAACCATATTTGAGAGAGAGAGAGAGAGAGAGAGAGAGAGAGAGAGAGAGAGAGAGAGCGCAAAGAATGTCTTGTGAGACTGTATGGAATCGCCAAGATGCTCACTAAGGACAGGGTAGCAGCGTGCCACACTCTTGAGAACCACAAGGAATTTTGGCTTGCCACAGGCACAGATGTGGCGATGCATAAATCCAATATTTAGCCATGGGCATGTAACTAAACTCATGTTCTGCCCTGAAAAATGAGGAAAAAGCATGAAGTAGTCTTCTTCCAATAACCTCCTCCCAGATATGATTTCAATCTCCACGTCTGGAGTGTTTTGCTCAGTAGCATAGACAGAAGGGGAATCTGTGTGGTAAGTACTGCAGACGCCACAACGTGGCATGTAAGCAGCCCCTCCCACTCTCCATCAGAGCAATTCTGTGCAGTGCTGACATTGTGTAGACGTTCGCCTAACCAAACGAAGTGGGTGCCCCCTGGTTCTCTCACAATACCAGAACCAGGGGACATCCACCAAAATTGAGTGTTGGGAGAGTGAGAACAGATAAAAGGAAATACTTTTTTACCCAGCGGGTAATTAATCTGTGGAACTCCTTGCCACAGGAGGTGGTGATGGCATAGATGCTTTTAAAAGGGGACTGGACAGATTTCTGGAGGAAAAGTCCATCGCAGGCTACATAATAGGCCATGATGGTTAGTGTGACCTCCTTACTGTAGAGGTAGGCTACCTCGGAGTGCCAGATGCAGGGGACTGGCAACGAGATGCACATATCTAGTTATCTTGTATGTCCCCTGAGGCATCTGGTGGGCTGCTCCAAGATGCAGGAAGCTGGACTAGATGGGCCTTTGGCCTGATCCAAAGGGGCTCTTCTCATGTTCTTATTTATATGAAAACAGCATCTCCAGCACATTGCCGTTGCTGCCCAGAATGACTCAGATGCCGAGTGGGAGTTGCCACTCACACTGTGCATTGTGGCACCTGCACTACTTACTGCACCGCTGCGCACCCTCTGGCTGAAATATTGGTCTTGCTGCTCCCTTCCTACGTGTGTTTCCCTTCCTACAAAGGCCTGTGTGTTTTAGATGCTGCAAAACTAGCATCTGGCTTGGGGGACTGTTGTGAGCAAGGCCAGGTAGGCCTGGGCCTGACTCCATTTTGCCTTCGCAGGCACAGCCGCCCCCTTCCCACCCACCCCAGACCTTGCTGGTGGGAACCGGTTCACTGGAGGGGTGTTTTGTCTTGGCTCGATGGCCAGGAGCCGTGTAAGGCGCCTCCCAGAGTAAGCTCCTTGCTGGATTCCACAACAGCTCTATCTGTTAACAGCAGCTTTGAACCTCTGGTTGGGAGGGGGACGAGCAGAAGCCTCACAGGCCTGTAACGGGGGGGGGGGAGAGAGAGAAAGGAGTTGAAGAGTGGAGTCTGTGCACCAAACAGTCAGCAGTCAGTGATGAACCATCAGAGACACCAACCCAAGGAACCCGGGTGAGAGATGGGATAGTCAATAGCAGGTAGACAGCTTTCTTATTTTGCATTGGGACTCCACGTGTGTTCTGAGGGTCATAGAAAATTCCATGATCTTTGGCTCAAAACCTGCCTTTGACCTACCTTTGAGATCTTACGTAAATCGATCGACTTATACCCAAGTATCTGAGGTACATAACTCACTGAGTTGGCAAGAGTGCATCAACCGTATGCAAAGAAGCAGGATTCATCTGTATGCAGACGGTGTTTTGAAAATGCTCTTGTAGACAATGGATTTAGCTGCATCCTGCACTCAAAAGAAATTATCTTCTCTAAATAGCTTCTAAATATCTCTTGTATTCTGATTTTATTTAAATCCATTCTCCTTGGCTATTTAGGTTATGCAATTACCATATTACTCATTCAAAAGGAAGACAGTTCATTGACACAAAAATTAGCAGTTGACAGCATAAAATTAAGGTAAGATTACTTTTAAGATCACATCCCTGTTGCAATGTGCAATGCAGCCTCTAAAAAGCCCTCATCATTTTTCATTTGAAAAATCCATAATATAAAGTGTGCTAGCAGGTTCTTAATAGGTTTATTTGGAAATAATTGCTAAGTTTAACGGGACATGTCCTACTGCATTCAGTAGGACATGACGTCCTAGGAAATATGCAGGGTGCATTTCCAAAATAGCCCTCTTCGGAACTTCTTCTCCCCTATCCCGACATTCCCAATCCTGGAATATGTTTGAACAACAACTATCATGACTAGGCCAAGTTCTACTGGCTTCACTTTCATCATGCATTTGCATTCACTCAGATCACACAAAGGGGCACTATGCTGTACTGCCAACTGTTTGGAGCCAACCAGTCAATCAGTTCTCTTCTTCTTGCTTTCTTTGCACATTCCAACATAAGCAATTTGTAGTTAAGCCCTGAACATCTGAAACATAACTTGTAGAGAAGCAGTAGAAAAAGTATATTTTGACAGTTTCCTTAAGATATAGCTCATTTGTATCTGGACTGAATTAATTGGAATATTTGGAGTCAGGAAAGCTTCACAATTAGCCCTGCTCAGCATCTACTGTATGTTAGGTGTGCCTTTTTTTGGATGAAGCCACTTGTCTCAATCTCTGAAATCAGCTGGACATAAAACTGCCCTGCAATTACCTTTTCCTTTGGTGCTCCTGTTGTTCAGTTCATATGATTGATGGGCTCATTCACAACGTCTAGAGCTGGGATCAGCAACCTATGATTTTGGAGCCGCATGTGGCTCTTTTAGCCGTTTGGTGCGGCTCCGGAGTCCAGGTGAAAGTAGCAGAGGAGGTGCCCAGCATTGGCTGCAACCGCGGGCTCGCTCTCCCTCCCGGTAGGCTGCACTGTGCTCAGGGCTGCACGTTGGGAATCGCCCCCTTTTCTCCCCTTCCTTCCGAACCCCCCGAGCCGGGAGCTGCTACCGAGAGCGCCTCTCCGCTCGGCACCAGTCCCGCGCTGCACGCTGCTCCAGGAAGCGGGGAGAGCGTGCTGGCGGCGGCGGCGACTGGGCTCCCGCTCAGTCCGTGGATAGCCTTGTGCAGAAGGCAACCCACGAAGCTCCAGAGCTGATCCGCCGGCTGGAAGGGTGCATGGCTTTTTGTGTTGAATGTTCCATGTGTTTGCATTGCTTCGCACGCAGAGCTGGGATGGAGCGTGGCGGGGGTTGGCGGCGTGCAGCAGAGAGCCGGTAGGGAAAACTTTCTGGCTCGCTCTCGGTTGGGTTGCAAAGTTGCCCCTGGTTTTGCACGCGTTGGGGCAGCTCCCGCTTACAAGCACGGAAAGCGCCGGGTCTCGCAGTTGTGTATGTGTGCCCCCCGCCCGTTTTCCAGGATCTTTTGCCCGGTCCCTCTTTCTGCAACGTGGAGGGATTGTTTGCATCGATGGCGTGCAAGTTGCAAAAGTTCCTGTGCACGAGCCTGGAATCCCCCTTTTGCAAACCTAAAAATAAAAAATCCTCCACCGTTTTGAAAAAATAACAACACACCCCATAGTGGCAGCAGTGGCACGGGCAGCTGCTCGGCTCGGCTCTGGGGTCTGCTCTGCCTGCCCATCCTGCTGCTGCTTGTCGCACGTGCTCTTTGCAAGCGGGCAATCCGCCGCGTTGCCCTGCAAGGTGCAGCATAGTGGCTGGTTTTTGTTCTGCCGTTCGTTTTTTTACGCGCGATCGGAAGGCTGTGGAGGACTGGCAGCAGGGTTGGGGGTGGGAGAGAAAGAAAGCTGGAGACAGCGAATGACGAATGTTGAGACCCGATTTTCAGCCGTGATCGCTCATAAGAACATAAGAAGAGCCCTGCTGGATCAGGTCAAAGGCCCATCTAGTCCAGCTTCCTGTATCTCACAGCGGCCCACAGGTGCCCCAGGGAGGCATGAGACAACAAGATGCCTGCATCCTGATGCCACTCCCTATAGTTTTTTAATACATAGCATAAAGGTAAAAAAAACTATATATGCAGTATTGTCTTCATTTTAGATGTCAAAAGGGTTTTGTGGCTCCCGAGGTTTTCTTTTCTCCAGAAAACGGGTCCAAATGGCTCTTGGAGTGTTTAAGGTTGCCTACCCCTGGTCTAGAGCAATGTTTCTCAAACTGTGAGTCAGGACCCACTTGGTGGGGTGCAACCTGATGTCATGTGGGTTGCAGAAAGCTAGAAGCAGCCATTTTGGAAGCTGCAGACCTTATTCTTGCTATATCCTTCCATGAATGTGAAACGTTTGAACTTTCAAGTGAGGGTTCTTTGTAAAAAAAAACAATTGTTTTTAACTCAGTTCTTTTACATAATATTTTGACCTAATCTTGCTTTTCTGTCAGGGATGGTTGTATAATTGCTGCAGTCAAAAAATGCCAGTCTGCATTCCAGGAGTGTCATTTGATTACATCACAATTATGACACTTCCTGCTTGATGATGTCACTTCTGGCCATGACATCATTTCCGGTGGGTCCTGACATGAGTGCCATTCTAAAAAATGGGTCCTGGGGCAAAATGTCTGAGAACCACTGGTCAAGAGCTCTTCCATACAATGATGTTGAGCTGTCCTCAACCTTGCATGAACATGGATGACGTTGAATGCTACATCCAATACAGCTACAGCTGCAGTTTCCCAACAGTGAATTCTACCATTGTCACATGCTGCGCCATGCCCTCCTTGTCAATTCCCCCCCCCAAGCTGAGCACACTGTTATCACTTGTCATAACTGGTGCCAGAGAGACTGGTTGCACTTCTGTGGCAACTTCAATGAAAGACAATTTTCACATGCTCAGAGTGCAGTTTTTAGGATCATCAAACCATTTATACAGGTATATAGAAAGAATTGTTAGATATTAAAAAGCCCAATCCCATTACAATAAAAAGGACTGCAACATCTTTGGGCTTTCGCTCTCTCTCAGAAAATGCTTTCAGCAGCTACCTGACGCAGGAGCAAAATGTTGGGGATTAGCCAAACAGGCAATCCACACTGGAACAGGCGGCTGGCGTTTTGCTGGTTAAGGGCATACACTACCTGCCAGCACTTGCAAGTGCTCTATTGACTGGTCAAAACTCGGTCTTGGATCAGGGTTTGGATCACTGACTGCAGCCTCAAGGTGAGCCGTCTGGAACAACTATTCAGGCCTCCTGTTAGGGCTATTGTTCCCAGAGCAAAGGTAGACCAGGCCTGGACTCAAGCCTGAGTCAGCCTAACACAGGGTGATCTACTACAAAAAGGAAAGTGACACCATACCAGTAGCCTAGCTAAGGGGCAGTAACCAGAGGCGTCATTCAGGGGGAACGGGCCGGTACTCCGTTCCGCTAGTTCCGCGGAGGTCCCGGCCCGTTCCGCTGCTTCAGAGGACAGGCGAGCTGCTGCTGGGCCCGCCCGCTCTCCCTTGCGTCTGGAATCGCGTCTGGAGGCTGGGGGGGGGCGTGGCAGCCCTCCGCCATTAGCGCGGAGGGCTGTCAATCATCCGAGCGTTCCGGTAGTTCGGGCGCTCGGATGACGTCGCTGGCAGTAACCCAGGGCCAGGTGGCATGATGACATCCCCCCAGGTTAATTGTGTCACACACACACACACACACACACACA
>JAJKFI010000004.1:9501952-9542599 GCA_029204185.1 Lerista edwardsae
ATCATAAGCACAACTATCCTAAAAGATACTGTGTGCCCAAGGCAAAAAGCACAGATCCTGTACAAGGCATCTGGGGTCCCAATCAGTGCTGTCTCACAGAGAGGCACACGAGGCACACGAGGAAAATACAGTGACTTCTTTCCCCCTCAGTTTCGCTCTTCGGGCCAGACAGACTGTCAGGAAAGCACTGCTGCCAGGACACCAGCAGCTCTGCTGGGCCTGGGCATCATATGCGTGCAATATGGCACAGCCTGCCGAACAGACTCTGCTATTGTCTGTGTTCTCTCGCAGCTCTCAGTGGTGGCAGCATTGTCAGAGACAAAGGGCTGAGTGACAGGGAAGAGAGGGAGAGGGCGCTTCCTCCCTGCCACCTTGAAGCCAAATAACATTCCAGTACATTCCAGCAAAAGGGATCACAGTGGTTGACCTCAAAAGGTGACAGTCGGAAGCAAGACAGAGGGCCTTGCATGTGTCTGGTCTTTCATCCACAATCACAGCCCCGTTGATTGGATGCTTCACAAGCAGTACCAGAATCTCCTGCAAGCATCACTGCACTGAAAAGCAAAGGCATGGGAGAGGGCAACCCTTTCCCTTTCTTAAGCCCCTTGCCTATCCAGCCAAGCCGTTGACCTACTTCAGGAATCAACTCTTGACAGGTGCTTCTGCCCGCTGACGGGGGAGCAGCAACTCCAGAACGTTATTAGGAAATGTCACATCTGTCCTTGCATTCTCGAGTGCTCCAGTTTCTGTCTACCAGACTCTGGGCAAAGCAGACATGCAATGTGACCAAGAGGCTGAAGTGCTGTGCTGCTTTTCTAAGTGGTAGCTAATGCACTCTATTTCGGCTCTGCATCTGAAAAACATGGGAGTTAAGAGGAGTATCTAGAAAAAAAATCCTACCAGACAGACGGCAGCAGAAAGAGAGAAAAACCGAAGACAACCTTGCAGGCAAAATAACTAAAACCCTGTTTCTCAGCCCACCAGGTGGGTTGTGAGCCAGTGTCAGGTGGGTGGAGCAGCACCTAGCTCAGCTGCCACTGAAATTACAGTTGAACGTACAGAGCTGTTGGGCAGGGCAAGTGCCTGATGGGAGAGAGACATGTTGCTTTGCCCTGAACAGGTGGGGAGACGGAATGCTGGGAAGGGGGAGGGGGCTCAGTAGCTTTCCGGATGGGGGGGTGGAATGCTAAGTTTTGCATGACCCTGAGCTCTTGTGTAAAAGTGGCCCCTCTACCTCGCCTTCAGAGCCATTCAAAGTTCAGAGAGCTGGCTCTGAAGCTTTGCTCTCCAAGCCACTAATGGCTTTGAAGGCGAGGGAGAAAGGCCGCTTTACACAGGAGCTCAGGCTCCTGCAAAACTTAGCATTTTTGTAGGAGCTTAGCAGCCTAGGAATGCCACTGGGAGGGCTGAGTAGTTGGAGAATGATCCACATCTGTGTTCTGCTTTGACTTCTCAGCTGGAATGTTTGAATTCCAAGCTATGCATAACAAGTGCACTGTGTTATGAGACTTTTGGTTAATCGCGGCTGAGGTTTGAAGCCTAAATTAATGATGTCACTTACGACCGGGACATCATTTCCAGGTTAATGACATCACTTCCGCACATAGATTTGCATCATTCTCCCTGAGTCTGAGAGTGGTTCAAACGCACTTTACATTGGCCCTTGTGCCGGCCAAACTTTGCTGGCCTAACTGTGCCAGCCTAACCAGGTTAGGATTGTGCCCTGAGATACAAAGAGCAATAGCAAGAGTCACTATGTCTCAGCCTCACCCACTTCACACAGTTCTTGTGGGAACAAAAAGAAGGGAGAAACTATGCACACCACCCCGAGCCTTTTGGAGAAAGGGTGGTATAAAAACATGATAAATAAAAATAGATGTATAGGACTATGTGTCACCTGACGATCTCCAAAGTAATTCAGTGCTGCCTCTATTACTTCCCTCATACACATTTTCTCTCTTTTTTCATAGAAGATTGTGTGAAGTAAAATGCTCTGCAAGTACCTGAGTTTCAGAAGCATCAAGTATCAAGAGTGATGACCAACATCTTTAATATCCACCCTATGGCAATGGTAGCATGAAATGACATCCGGGGTTAATGCAGAAGTGAATGAATGATCAGAGAAACTCTGTTGGAGGTTTAATGGAAAACTGCACAAGTGTTTCAAGACCAAGAAGAAGCAGAGAGGATATTTATGTGAGTTTGGATCAGATACCGTTGATATGTCTTATTTACAAGAGGCAGAGCTGCAAATGAAATATGAGGGTCATTTCCAAACAGTGCAAATAAAAAAAAGACTAGATGGACCTTTGGCCTGATCCAGTGGGGCTGTTCTTATGTTCTTATAATTTGGCCATTATGTACAATGAACTATGCCCCCCTTTTTTGGTAGGAGCAATGTTTAGCTGAGCCCTCTCAAATTTTATTGCTGCTTTTTAAAAATCCCACTCAGCCCTTATAGTAAATTGTGCAGCCCACAGACAGGAAGTGGCATAGTTCCACCTCTTAACTTCATGATTTTAGGAGATGTTTCAGTGGTACTTGACAGCAACAGGGTCTGTTCCTAATCTTAATATACCTTCTATTTATCTTTCTCATCCTACCTTATCTCAAAGACTGAGGCCAAGCTACAGTTTAAAGGGAACAGTAAACTTAATTCTCATATTTTATCATAGGATTTTTTTTCTTTTAAAATCCATTCACAAAGAAGAAAGGGAAACAGCAGCTTACTTCTCAGTGGGAGGAACAGCTACAATTTGGGAGGAGAGAAGCTGAAATAAGGGGAGAGTAACAGAAGCCCACACAAGTTGGAAAGTGGGGCCGGAAGGGAAAGGAGGATACAGCAAATACCACTATAACAAAAGGAGGGCTGACACAGACTAAAGAAAGGAGTCAGAGATTCAGGGCGCTTAAGAACATAAGAAGAGCCCTGCTGGATCAGGCCAAAGGCCCATCTAGTCCAGCTTCCTGTACCTCACAGCAGCCCCACCAGGTGCCCCAGGGAGGCATGAGACAACAAGATGCTTGCATCCTGTTGCCACTCCCTTGCACCCGGTACTCTGAAGTAGCCTACTACTAATGTAAGGAGGCTACAACCCATCATTGCCTATAGCCCACGATGGACTTTTCTTCCAGAAATCCGTCCAATCCCCACTTAAAGGCATCTAGACTAGACGCCATCACCACCTCCTGTGGCAAAGAGTTCCACAGATTAACTACCCGCTGGGTAAAAAAGTACTCCCTTTTATCTGTTTTAACTCTCCCAACCCTCAGTTTTAGCGGATGCCCCCTGGTTCTGGTGTTTTGAGAGAGGGAAAACAACATCCCTCTATCAACTCTATCCCTTCCGTGCATACCGTGCGCAACTGTTATGCCTGCACCGTATCCAGCGCAAGTTGGGAGCTGCCTGGAGCATCCACAGGGAACAGGCATAATTGTGCCCTTAACCCAGGGTACGTGCCGGCTGCGTTGATGGGCTACTTGGATCTGCGCCTGCTATTTAGGGCCTGTGCGGCCTGTGCACAGGAGCTTGGATGCAGCCTAGCTGCTGCGTCCCAACTCCACCCCCTCCCCAGGATGGCCCACCTTCTAGCCTGCCCACCCCCACCCGTTTTGCCCTCCCCCTGCCCAGAAAAGCCCCTGTGCCAGTCAAACCCGGCTGGAGCAGGACCGGCATGCCTGCAGCTTGTGCTGGAACTGCAGCGTGGACACAGGCTGCTTGCATCAATGCTACAGCAGCAGCACAGGCACACATGTGCTTTACTCAGTGTGAGTGACAGTGCAGGGCCGACGCAAGCAGCTTACAACAGCCCAAGGGGCAGTTTCACTGTCAGAGAAGGGTGACCACATTTTTCCCCCTTCCTCTCCATTCGGAGGGCCACCAGGTAATTCTAGCCACATAATAATAATAATAATAATAATAATAATAATAATAATAATAATAATAATAATAATAATAATAATAATAATACATTTATTTATATACCACCTTTCTTAAGATCACTAGATTTCTCTAATGATTGAACTCAAGGCGGTTTACATAGGCAGACTTTCTCACAAACCCGAAGGTTTTTACAATTTGCAGAATGTTCTGTCTTCCAAGAACAACACTCCTACAGATCTTTCTTTCTGGATTTAGCCTTCTTTCTTTAGCCACCCGTCTGCTGGCTGATGAGGCTTCCCTGCTGCCACCAGAGATGCAGCTGATTTCAGCACACTCCTCCTCCCACGAGGCAGCTGAAACTCAGCTTGTGCCCTTAACCCAGGGTAAGCGCCGGCTGTGTTGATGGGTTACTTGGATCTGCGCCTGCTATTTAGGGCCTGTGCGGCCTGTGCACAGGAGCTTGGATGCAGCCTAACTGCTGAGTCCCAACTCCACCATCATGCTAGGTTTTCACAGCAGTTCTGGAAAGCGTATTTATAATGGACTCAACTTCATGAAGAAATGTCACAGGGCACAACACTGACAAACTGCAAGACTTTAAGCCCCTGTTGGAATAGGATTTGAAGACGTTTACAGCAGGGTAGGCTAACAGGTTAAATCCAACAAAAATACAGCACGGGGCAGTATCTCATCATCCTCATCCGTGCAGCAGTTCTGCATCGCAGAGTCACACTGAAATAATTGCGGCATCTCTTGGCACAGTCATTATTTGCTGTACGCAGCTAGGGAACAAGGAGGAGATTTAAGAGGCCGAGACCCACTCCTTCTCCCACAGTGCATCAGGGCCCAGGGAGGGCAAAGTAACATTCAGAGAAGCTTTTTACCAAACAATGCACGCAGCCAGCTTGGACTAAAAAACACAGAAGTGCCTAAGGAAGGCGGAAAAATTTAACCTACAGTACATGCAATTCAAATTACAGCAGCCAGGCACTACAGACAGCATCGGTTCAGTTGCCAGAATATTCAGTATCGCCTGCCATTTCAGAAAATGACTGTTTAAATAAACATTAAGTAGTCCTACCGTTTTCGGAGGAAATAGGATGACCACCACAGTCAGGGAGGTGGTGCAGTAAGTATTGTAGGCGCTGCAATGTGCCATGTAAGTGGCCCCTCCCACTTGCCACTGGAGCCATTCTGTGCAGCGACAGCACCTACCATCGCTGCCCAGATTGGCTCTGACAGCAAGTGGGAGGAACTACTTACATGGCGCACTGCAGCACCCGCAATACTTACCGCACAGCCCCCTATAGCTATGCTACTGCCATGACATTTAAAAAAGTCCAAAAAAAAGTCAGCGGACCCAGTGAAACTGATAAATGGCATTGAGTTACAGCCCAAACCTATGCATGTTTACTCAGAAATAAGTCCCACCAACATCAGTGGAGCTTACTTATTAGTAAAGGTCTGAAAGATTACAGACTTCTTTTTTTGTACTTGGAAATCCAGTCCAGATCAATGGTTCTCAAACTGTGAGCCGGACCCATCTGTGGGTCACAAGCCAATTTCAGGTGGATTGCAAAGCACCTAGAGCAGCCATATTGAAAATATGGGAAGATGGGATGCTGGAAAGGGGGAGAACTGTGTGGTTGTTTTGCTTGTGTCAGGGTTGTAAATAGGCTTTTTTTTTTCCTTTCTGATTCACTATTGGAAAATGACTGAGAAATATCCCAACTGATTGCTGCATTATCAGGAAAGCAGCAGGTTCATAGCACTTCAGGCTATGACATCACTTCTGGTGGGTCCCAGACAGATTGTTATTCTAAAAAGTGGGTCCCAGCCCTAAAAGGTTTGAGAACCACTGGTCTAGATCATCACCCCTGAGCTGAATGCTCCCTCTTTCGAAAGACTATAAAAGGTTATTTGGTCCTGATATGCAGGAAGGAGGATATGCCTGCCAAACTATAACAGCAAGATCCAAGAGAAAGTGGCTTAGGAAACACAGGATGCCTCCTTCAAAGTCACCGACACTCAGGAATCACAATACTAGCAGAAATTATTAGGCAACAAGCTGTCACTCTCAACAACTACAGGACCGGGTTTTTCTAGACGTTTTTCACAAGTAACAGGGAGGGTCTCTGGTGCCTCCAAAACTACGGAGTCAATTGCAGGCGCATTTAAAAATTGAGCTACTCTCTTGTTACAGAAGGAAAACTACCAAAAAAAAAACAAACCCCCAAGTAGTTTCTAGTCATCACCAAATCTCCTGACGTACTTGGCCACTATAGTCAAAAAGTGGGTGACGTAGCAGCTTGAGGAAGGAAATTTGCACAGAGCAGTAATTGCAGGGAGGAATTCCTCACCCCTGGGCCCCAGAAGCTTGGGCAAATGGAGCAGGCATCATCAACCCATCATGCGACACATGCTGTACAATCTGGCAATTTTCTTCTAGGTACCTGAGATGGCAGGTACCATCTCAGGGGCTTCCCACGCCACATACTATCAGGAGGGAAAACCTCTCTAAGGGGGTGCCTCGTGTGACTCTCTGGAAAAGAAAAAATAGAAAGGAAGAGCGGTTTTCTCGCAAAAAACATCTTGGCGGCATGTGCAAGTGTATGCAGATTGAATCAATTAAAGTTAATTTGATTAATCAGTAACAGCCTCAGTGTTTAGCATAACAGATTTGAAGAGTTGCAGCCGTCACTATTGCAATGGCATAAAAAGCATTTCCGCCCTGATTTCCCCCCATGTTTATTTTCCCCCCAAAAAACAAATTTAACGGATTTTTTCCTCCCCGATCCAAGACGTCATCATGGTTTTGTAGACTAACACATGCACTTGCCTTATTTCTAACGCAGCAGATCAATAAATTTAAGAGATTCCAGAATTTGTATGGAAAAGGATGCTTTCAGGTTTCCTTGGGCTGCTAGCTCTGGCTGCATGCTACAATTGCGAGCTGCTAGAGAGCGCTTTGTATCACTCAGCACTGGCAGAATCTGCAAAATAGAATCAGGGAGCCCAATTGCAATTCTATATGCATTTGCACTAGACTACGTCCAACTGAACTTGGTAGGGCCTACGTCTGAGTAGACATTGTGCTGCTTCCCTTTCAAGCGTCTCAGAGGGAGTGTAAAATAGCAACGGATAATAATGAGTGAAGGTGCAATCCTAAGCTGCGCTGGAACAGACAGGCTGGCGGGCCTGCGTCGTATCCAGTGCAGCTTGGGAGCAGGCTGGAGCCTCCATGGGGAAAGGGCAAGTCGCAACCTTACTCTGGGGTAGGTGCTAGCCGCCCCAATGGGCTCCTTGGATCCGCGCCTGCTATTTAGCAGGCACAGAGCTGAGGACACCACGTGGTCCAAATTGGAGCCTGGGGACAGGAGCTTGAATGCAGCCAAACAGCTGCATTCCAGCTCCACCCCCCTCCCCGGGCCAGCATGCCTCCTGTTCCACCCATGGAGTTATAATAAACATGGAGAAGAAATGACATCATATTCTTGAAACTTCCGGTCTGGTCTAACAATATGGCCGACGCAATGGGTCTGGTCCCATGGTCTGGTCTAACAATATGGCCGACGCAACTCCATGGGTCTAACAATATGGCTGACTCAGATCATTGCCGCCAAGGAGGATTGCCGTGGATTCTCGAATATATATTTATCTAATTTTTGCCCACCCTCCCCTTTTTTTTATTTTCGTAAGTTTTGACTTCAGGAGTAAACGATTCAGTCTTAAACACTACGCGCAAAGCAATCTGAAATGCGTGGAATCAGCATTTTGAGTATAAAAAAATGGCCGCTAAGCCCGCCCCCTCTGGTCTCACTTCGTTCCTATCTAACTGGCAGGGCCACCCCCTGGTTCCACCCACCCCCCTGCCCAGAAACGCCCCTGTGCCCGCTGAACCCAGCGGGCACAGGAGTGTTGTGCCACCAGCTTCAGCCAGTACTGTTGGGCCAACGCTGCTGCTAGCGGCAGATCAGTGACAGCAGGGCTGGCATGAGGGCGCTCTTGGTCCAGTGCTGCTGCCATTGGGCTGATGCTAGCAGCTAGTGTTGGCCCAATGTTGGGCCTTCAATTGCGCCCTGAGAGAAAGTAGGAAAACAAAAAGCTTCTCTATGGGCCTGTCTCAGTTCACTGTATTTTCTTCGTGGGAATGGTTTGCGGCTAGCAGTTTTACCACCACAGGGATGTGCTCTGGAATGACTCCCAATGAGAAATACAAATGAAACACAAGTCCCTAAATAGAAGAGCCTGCAAAGTTTTGCAAGCAGACACAAGCAACTATGCTAGATCATGCTCTGAAATCTCATGCGGACAGTCTACATTTTGCACATGCCAACTCTCCCCAGATACAGACTTAGTACCATGTTAAATACCACTGCTTAATGTTAAATACCATTGCCACTGAAGCCGCAAGAGCTGCCATTCTCAGTGCCTATTAAGGGTTTATATTTACATTATAAATCATCTTCTTGCATTCCCCAGGGAGTGATTTTAACACTGATCATAGCCTTTAACCAGTTGGGATATGAAATTTAAACGTGGGAGAATGGTAATGGTGCCATTAAAGTCATTGACGTTTTCCTTTCAGGGAGTGAAAAAAAATAATAGTATTCTGCAAAGCCCTGAAAGTGCAAAAATGATAGCCATGTTAACCTGCAATAATTACACCAATAAAGAGGGAAAGAGAGCACTGTGGGTATTATGAGAAAGAAAAGAAATGCTCACTAAAATATGCTTGTCTAGCTAAGACACACACATTTCCTTTCAGGGAATACAAGCTGAAGATCATATTGAAAAACTCTCCCCCCCCCCCAACTGAATTACGATTACCATCTAGCCTCATTTGGATTGGCACTCATCACTGTCACAATTCCTATCCATTGTTCAAAATCAAGGAGGATGCAGACATAAAATTAGGTACCAAAAAAAGAAAAGATAATTAGTCCATTATGATAAAAAGGGTTCATCAGCAATCCTTTTGGGCGTACCTATTTCCCTGTTCAGTAGCGATGCCACCATTTTGTGAACACCTTGGATTCAGAAGATCTGGAGCAATTTGCACACAAAGCAAATGCCAGGGTACAATTTTGGAAGACTCATCCCATTTCTGGGGCGGATTCAGCAAACAACTTCCATCAAAGGAGACCATTTAAGACAGTTGAAGGGGCTGCATGAACCTTGTGTAATCCCTGGCTGGGGTGACACCAGCCAACCCAGGAATAATTGCCGGTGGCATGATGATGTCACCAGAAATTACTTCACCGTTCTACACCTGTCCAATGATTTCAGCAGGCACAAAGTGGAGGTAGACATGGACTTTTCTATCTTCTTGCCACATTGTTCCCGCTTCTTAAAAGGAGAAGCTGGAACGACATGGTAAGGAGACTGAAAAGCTGGCATGCCCTGCCTCACTCCAGCTCTTGAGCACGACGGTGTACAGCATCCTTGCGCTCATCAGGTAGAATGGAGCGGGGCATGCTGGGGGAGTACTGTGCCTTTGCTCATCAGCGGGAGAGTGGGGAAGGGAGGTCTCATGAGACCTCCCTTTCCCAGCATCCCCTGCCGTCCTGATGATGAGCAAATGCGCATCTCTGCAGTTCATTTTTGGGGGCCCGTTTGCTCAATCAACTTTGGTCCAGAGAAGATGACTGAGTGCTGACATCCAGTGGTGTCATCTAAATGATTTAACAACAGGTACTCACTTTTGATTGGCACGTGTCGGGACCCGCCCACCGGAAGTGACATCATAAGCCGGAAGTGATGTCGTGGCAGGAAGTGACATGAAAAAAGCCCTTTTTGAGGCCTCAGACAATTTTAAACTGACCCAACAGTTGCAACAGTATTCCACAGCACCCCCAGAATATGTTAAGGAGGCCTGGCATCATGTTAAAGTGACCCAACAGTTCCAAAACCCCAGAGCAGCTCATTTTTCAGTGGCAAGGCAAGGCTCCGCTCACTGCCTTCCTGGCTCTGAGAACGTGCAGGCAACTCAAACGTGCAGGAAATTCAAACGTTGCAGGGGGCGGAGTCGATGAGTGGGCGGGTGAATGGGCGGGGCCAGCTGTAATCCTAGAAACCGGTACTCGCGTACCCCCGCGTACCCCCTGCATGACATCACTGCTGACATCACAGAAAGTGAAACAGCAACTGCTGCCCATTGGCTCACCACGTTACCCTCTGACAGTGGCAACACTGCCAATGAGAAAGGTGTGGCCAACTGAAGGAGAGGGAGGTCGAGACTGAGGGCATCTTCCCGAGGAGAACTCCAGCAGCCAAAACTCCCCCACAGGAAGCTGCAGAAGCCGCGCTGGTGCCGCTGCATCACCACAAAGGGATTTCGGTAGGATTGGGCTGCTGGGTGGAGGGTGCCTAAATCACTCTGCTAAGCTAGGCACATTTGTTCAAAAGGGCAAGCTATAATTTAACATTCTCAAGCCATTTACTAACTCATCCTCCAAAAGCACACACACACACACACAACCCAAAAAAAAAGCACTAAGAACCACCACCTAAGTCACTCAGCAAGGCCACTATGTTTAAAAAGGCAGTTAGCTGTCAAATCTGCGCCATGAGCTGTCACCACTGCAAGGACAGACTCAATTACCCAATAACCTTCTGTCACGCAGAATGGAGATGAGAGAGGAGGTGACCGCCTTCACCGAAAAGGCAAGCGAGGGGGGGGAATGGTCCCCCACTGTTGCTCCACTTGCTGCGTCAAAGCAAAATATTCATATAAACTTATCCAGGAGGCCTATTTGCTGTCAACTATTGTTCGTTCCTAGACAACATTAAGCATCTGTTGCAATAAGTGGCTGACAGAATTCCTGACAAAGAAAAGACAGATTAATTTGGGATTTTCTAATTAGTTGATGTCCTTCATACAAAAGGCGACCGTCACTGTGTCGACTAGGCTCTTGTTTGAAGTGACCTCTGCTTGATGGCTTTACTCTACTGCACGAAGATGTATCCCGCCAGTCACTGCCTGCCTCTTCATCCATGACATCTGAGGAATCCCAGGAGCAGCTGGCATTAGTGGGAAGACCAGCCCTTGGATGTGCAAGAAACACTACAATGAACGGCTTCGTGCAACATGTGAGGTCACGTTATCAGGCAGTCGGTGGTTCAGAAAGACTTCCAAACATAACACCTAGCAGGCAGAATGCCCTGAGACCTAAAACAGATAGAGCACAATCCTAACCTGGAGTTAGGCTGGCACAGTTAGGCCAGCAAAGTTTGGCTGGCACAAGGGCCACCATCAAGCACGTTTGGACCACTCTCAGAGTCAGGGAGGCTGGCGCATGTTTGTGTACTGGCCTCTCTGACTCTGAGAGCGGTCCAAACACTTTACGGTGTTCCTTGCACCAGCAAAACGTTGCTGGCTTCACTATGCCGGCCTAACCCAAAGTTAGGATTGTGCCCTGAATTAGACCCAAGCACTTATGCTGTCAAGACCTATCAAGACCTGTCATCATCTATTTTCATTGTCTATGGAGCAACTCTAGCAAAGTATTACAGCAAATTCATGAGGTTGATGGTGTAGTGGTTCGGGAGTCAAGACGTACACCTGGAAGTTCCAGGTTCAAATCCTCGCTCACTCGTGAAGCTTCTCAGCCTTACCTCCCTCCCAGGGTTGTTGTGAGGACAAAAGGAGAGGAGGAACCATGTGCTGCATGCATCATATTTACTGTTTACATTAAAAGAGAGTCAGCACATAAACCCTATAATGCTTTACCAGTATGACAGACCTGCAAGGTCATGTTCAGTACAGAATCTAAACCAGAGGAAAAGAAGAGGGCCATATTCACTTGTTAAGACAGCCAGAGGTGTCATCATCCATTTTCATAGTCTACGGAGCATTTTTAGATACACAATACTACTAAATTCTCCCACCAGTTACAAAGTTATTAAACGCACTATCAACTTGGCTGTGATCAGATCCGTGGCGGAACCCAGTTCTTCAATGAACATCGGGAGCCCAGCCAATTTAACTGGCGACAGCTTTGCTGAAGGCCATAAAATCCAAGAACAAAGCATTGAGCAAGCCATGACAGATGGAGCACGGAGCTCTGGAATGCTGAAACCCAAAACTTGGGTGGGGAAGGGTGTATAGGCAAAAAAAAAAAAATCAAAAACATCGCTTTGGTTTGTCACTGTTTTCCTGAAGCTCAGCAGCAGACAGCAAAAGAGCAAGTACAATACCATATGACAGATTTGTGCATTACTTTTAATGAGTGTCATACAACCCTCTCGGTAACAGAAAGCATATGTCTGACTGACAGCCTCAAAAAGCTGCTACGGAGATTCTGCCATTCATTTATCAGACCCTACCCTGTCCCTTAAGCATTAATAAATACTATTCATTAGCACATTTAAAATAAATCACAATATTCCTCTAGGACCCGATGCCTAGTTTGGAAAAAAAGACAGTTTTTAGAAGAGGGGTTTCCCCCCCCTGTCTTAACAAACTAATTACATTGGTTGCCTTAGTATCACTTTGCTAAAACAAGCTATTTAATTTTTCTGGCATTTCAATGAACAACAACAACAACCATGCATGTACAACACTACAGAAGAAATAAAAGATTGTCCCTAGAACATAAGAAAATGAAAGTCAAGAGCATGCAAGTTGGTGATTCAAAACAGATTTTTTTTAAGTATACCCTGCCTTTGAGCGTTAAACGTATTCAGGGCAGCCTACAAAGATCAAATCCAACTACAGTCAGAAGCAACAAGAAATCAAGAGTGAAACAGCAGCACAAAAAAGCATGAGTTCAAACCCTTAACAAGCCTGAATTTTTGCCTGTTGCTGAAAGGGCAAAGCATGGGACAGACGAGCTACCCTGGGAATAGAGAATTTCAAATAAGGGTGCCACAACCAAGCTTGCTCCTGCCTCTAGTGGTCCGCATTCTCCTGGAGGAATGCCCCCAACCTCAATGTCAGCCCCTAAGCCACCCTTCAGCTCTTAGCTGTCATGGAATTCTTTTTAACAGATGGTCATTTACATCTTTTGACATACCCTGGGTTTTTTTGTTGTCGTGTCCATGCTGGTGCCTACCTGCCTCTCGGATAAGGGAAGTCCCTTCTGTGATTGATGGATCAAATATAAACCGAGGCCAGACCAACAACAAGTTTTCCTTGAACTCTGATCAGAGTCTCAATCAAAGGATGACAAATGCAAAACAAAAGAACAAATTCGTTTCGCAGCAGAAGTTTTAAGATAGGCATTTTCAACATTTTTCTTCTCCCGTCAGACTGACCTCTATGGTCGTCAGCTCCTGTAATGTCACTTCCAGCTTCTGAGAGGCTCTCCTAGGTTCTGAGGCTCCATATCTAAGGCAACTGTTGGTAATAATGAATGGTCTGTACCTTTGTAGAGCTGGTAGAGAAAGGAACAGATGACAGACAACAGGAAACAGTTGAAAGGAACAGTTGCCCTAGAACTCGTTAAACCCAGAAGACCTGCAGAACCCGGAAGACTTTTTCAGCAACTTTCAATGCTCCCAACTCCTATGCCACACCTGAAGACCTTTCATGGCACACCAATGTGCTGTGTCCTGGTGCAAAAAAGGTTAGGAACCACTGCTATACATTGTACAAGGCAGCAGGGTTTTTGCAAGGATTCTGTGACTCCCCTGGCTGCTTTCCAAGGCTCTCCAGGAAGCCACAGCTCACAGTTTGGGAACCACAGCCTTACTCCCCGACTCCTTTTTGTAGGCCAAGGTGATCAGCAGAGGAAGCATGCAAGCAGGCACACTGGAAAACACAGCACCACCATTGGGGTCCCCATGTGCAATGGCAGCTAGTGTGCTGGTGGATCATGCTGTGCAACTGATAAAACTGTTTGCAGCTATAGTCTCTAAGTGTTGTGTGCTCACTTTCCAATCATATCTTCCATGCACCTTACTTGGATTTTACAATTATATACTGCATTTCTTGCCACAGAAGCAACTCCTGAGGTTTTACACACACATACACAAAATAAAACTAATTTGTATAGCATGGTTAATTGTAGTTCTAATGAGTGCTGTGTTCATTGCAGTCATTTATGTACCATACAGCACCCCTTGTGTCATGAGTTTAAGCATCAGTGACTTATCACTGGTCCTTTCTATTTCTTTTTAAGATTTTTATCCTCCCTTTCCTCTGCCAGGACAAATGCCCAAGGCAGCTCACAATTATCACCTTAAAATATACAGTAAATAAAAACAATTAATAAAATCAATGTAAAATAGATAAACCCATTGGAGGAAGGCAAACTATTTACAAAACAGGTACTGCTACAGAGGCACAGGAGGCAGACAACCTATCACCAAACACCAGACAGAACAAAAATGTCTTGAGCCTTTGCCTGGTTACTGACAAAAACACACACATTTATTATGAATAGATCCAGATCACGTTCACAGTTTCAGAGTGCAATCCTAACCTGGCGTTAGGCCAGCAAAGTTTGGTCGGAACAAAGGACACCGTAAAGCACATTTGGACCACTCTCTGAGTAAGGGAGGATGGTGCACGTCTCTGTGTTGGCCTCTCTGACTCCGAGAGTGGTCCAAATATTCTTTACAGTGTACCTTTGCTGGCCTAACTGTGCTGACCTAACGGCAGGTTAGGATTGCGCTCTCAGAGAGGCCAGCACACAGACGTGCGCCACCCTCCCTGATTCTGAAAGTGGTCCAAATGCGCTTCACAGTGGTCCTTGTGCCAGCCAAACGTTGCTGGCCTAGCTTATGCCGGCCTAAATCCAGGTTAGGATTGCACTCCAAGAGTGGTCCAAACATGCACTATGGTGGCCCTTGTGTCAGCCAAATTTTGCTAGCCTAATTGTGCCGGCCTAATTCCAGGTTCAGATTGTGCTCACAGTTACATGCTCCGGGCTGGCTGAAAAATCCATCAACCTCACTGCCCCTGACTACAGCAGTCCTTCAATTTGTCCTCCTAGTTTTCCATGTTTTTCTCCTCTTCACTTCAATTAGTCACTTAATGAAAAAGAATTCAGAATCACTGAATGAATGCCCTCTTGCCATTTCTTGTTGTTTTCCTTTCCCCAATTAAAGATTTTATTGCACAGGGACACATGCAGACTCTTAAAGCCACAATGGCAAGAAAAACGCATGATGTTCTTTTTCCACTCTACGCTTCACACTACAACCTCCATTAGTGCAGATATGACATTCTCCATCATGAGGTGCCGACACTGACACCATTACTGTTCCCTGCCCACAATCGAAGTAGATAGGAACAAATCTATCCACATTACCACTTCAAGTTAGCCTTAATTAGAATCTGAAAAGGTTCAGACCCAAACACAAAAGGTCAGGCGTCAATGTTTTGACAGTCGGCTGAAGGTTGAGATGAGGAGTGCACCACCCGTGGAATGCATACAGCCAACCATGACCGCAACTCTTCCAAAAGCACGGAGCGCACGTTCAGTGAGGTGAGAAGTGATCGAGGTGCAGAATTGAGCTGCAAAGTTCAGTGCTTAATTTAAAAGAAGCAGACCTTTATACAACAAGGCCAGCAACCTGGGACACTTTCTTTTAATGAATCTGAGCTGTGCTCCGTTTAGGTCAGTGCAATGGCTTTCCACGGTTTCTGATAGGAATTCTTTTCTGCCCTAGTTGGAGTCGTTGAGGACCAAACCTAGAACCTTTGGCATGCAAGGCAGAGATGTTCTACCACAACCTTATAGCCCAGTGGTTCCCAAACTGTGGGGCAGAACCCAACAGTGGGTTGCAAGCCAATTTCAGGGGGGGTCGCAAAGCACCTAGACCGGCCATATTGAAAATATGAGAAGATGGGATGCTGGGAAGGGGGCGGGGAGTATGTGGTTGTTTTCCTTGTGTCAAGGTTGTAAATAGGCTTTTTTCTTTCTGATTCACTTTTTTCTTTCTGATTCACGCAGCAGGCTCTGCATCAGGAAAGCAGCAGGCTCTGACATCACAATGATGGCACTTCCAGCCACGATATAACTTCTGTTGGGTCCTGGACAGATTGTCATTCTAAAAAATATCATTCTAAAAAGTGTGAGAACCAGTGCTATAGACCCTCCCCATACATGAGAAACATTGGCCACCAAAACCTATGTATTCATAAGAGACCTTTAAAAAATTCTTGACAGCTAACAAGATGCAAGATTAAACAAAAAAAATTCCAAAAAAAGTTGTGAACAAAATAAACTTGTAAACAAATGCACATCAACAGCTATGTAAAATGTAAAATGGAAACTTATACTTATTTTGATTATCTAGCAATAATCTATTCATTGACATTGGATAATCAAAATCAGTGAAATTATTCAATGACATATTCTGAAAATACTATTCTGGTGGGCTTGGAAATTCAATGAAACAGAGGCCACTGCTGAAAAGTCCCTGCTAGAGACTTGTATTGAAACCAGTCTGGATTATTAATTCAAATCATGATGTAAAACTGAAATTTAGTTGCCCTTCCTTACTAGGAAAAACATAATGAGATTTGAATATAAGTAAATAGACTGCTTAAAGGTTCTGTTACATTGTAGTGAAAAATCCAACATAAACCCTAAACTGACACTTCTCCAGGATATACTTGTGTTACCACAAATCAGCATATCTGTCAACTGTGTCGCATAATTAAAAGCCAGGAGGAGGAAAGCTACAGAAATTTTGTCTATGGGTACAAAGATGTTCACATGGTGGTCCTGTTATATGCCCACAACCAACTGACAGGAACGTTTATACAGGAGAATAGCTTCAAGACACATCTGCCGATGCCTCAGAACACCACAAGAGGGCCCTTTTTCAAAGCTTTATTTTTAATCGCAGTTTCCAACTACTGTGACCAGAGAATACATTGACATCATCGAACAGAACAATTTACAGAAAGGTCTACTCAGCAGATCTACTCGTCTAAACGTTTCTGAAGGATATTTGCTTCCTCACCTAATCAACTTCAATGTTGGCTAAAAATACTCACCATCTTACAAGCCAAGCCCCTGCTCACATAAACAAACTGAAATGTGTAGTCAATTTCTGGTTGCACAATCTTACAGACCAAATTACCTTTGAATTCCTCATGCCAAACTCTGCTGATCTCATCAACTTTCCAAAGTCAACGCCAAAGCGCCTTATGGAGGGTGCGATTATGTTACTTCCTAATTGCCAGCCTTTGCGGAAAGGGCTTTTAAAACAAAATACGCCAGCCTAAATAATATGACAACAGGTCCAAACGTCTTCCACAGGTTAAATTACAGTGGGATGGGGGGGGAGAAACATCACCATATCACAAACCTTTTGTTCTTCTGTGAAAGCCCACGTAACTTCTGCCCTTAGAAAATTACAGGAGATATGTGATTTAGCTCAAGCTGGAGGAGCAGGGAAAAGACTTTCTACTTTAAAGCCCTGCCCCACCTTCTCTCCTGCAATCCAAGCATTGATTTTATGTGCACATTGCTTAGTAATAGTGCTCTGTAAACTTTTGAGTCCTGGCTCATTTGTCACATCCAAAAGCTTTGACAGTCACTCTCTGGTTCAAATGACAGTGCGGCTGGTGGGATTTTGCCTCTAATCTGCAGAGCAGTTAGGAACAGGGCAGCCATGCAATGGCACAATGGACAGGCCTGGAGCTATGCTAAACCAAGCTCACAAGCTCTCCAACTCCGCTCCACAAACGCCACAAACCTATGCGTCCTATGCAAAAGTGGCAAACCTATGACACGTGTGTCAATGGTGGCACGCCATAACATTTGGGATGACACACCAGCATTCACAAATACTGACAAAAATTGAGCTTTTTCCACTCATTTTTCATTTTTGGAATTACTTGATGTTTCTTTATATAATACACAGTACCACAAATGATTGCACTGTATTTTTTGTTTAAATAAATGAATATAAAGGATAGTTTCTCTTTTGTTTGGGCGGGGGGGGGGAGCAGCCACATGCCAACAGAGTCAAGTTTAGCATTTTCTGAAGTTTTGACACACCAAGCCCAAAAGGTTCGCCATCACCTCTACAGTCAGTCCTCTTCATAGGAATACAGGCTATCTGTAAATTTGCTTATTTGCAAGGGGCAGAATTGCTACTTATTTCGTTATTAGCTTCTCTGTCCTTGTCATCCACTATGCAGAGACCTTCCGAGGGCTGCAGGGACCTTCAGAATGGCACCTGAGACTGATGCTGACTCTCTTAAAATGGCCAGCAGAAGCATCAGTCTTTGGTTGCGGACTGCCATTCTGAAGGTCCCTGCAGCATTCAGAGATATTCCGGCACTTCCTGATGCACTCTGCTGGATTCCTGAGCGTTTCTGCTGGAGTCTTCTAATGAGAAGGAACCCTTGCACCTAACCCCATAAATCCCATACAATCCATGGTTCATTATCTGCAAATCTGCTATCCGCAAGGATTTCCAGGAACCTAACCCTAGCGGATAATAAGGACTGACTGCACTGTATATGACATTGTTATGAACAATGATTTCATTGTGAAACTGTAAAAGAAGAAGAGGAACAATTGGATTCAAATGCTAACCAATCTTGATAACTATCCATAGTGAATAACAAGGACAGAGGCACTGATAACTTTTCTAGTGGTCTTGAAAACAATCACTCATGGCTCACCCCACCTCCAGCGTTACTCAGATGTCAACAAAGCTGAAAGAAGCCACTGTATTAAAATTTCATTTCAAGCTGTTTGGCAGAAACCTCTAGTTTCATTTTAGCTTACCCTAACATTTCTGATAGAAATATTGTCTCCCAGTGTGTAACAGGCAAGTCACACCCTCTATTCTACACATGTCAACTTCTCTGGAGGCAGATCAGACATTTCCATCTTACGAATGTGCTGGCACCAGAGACCCATTGGCGATTCAGGGATTTACGGAGGGATAAGGGGAAATAATTCCCCTTTCCCTTCCTGAGCCTCCCAATCTGCCCTCCCCTGCTGGAGACAGCCTGCAACTTTTTGGTGTGGTTGCATCAGGTGGGGGGGGGGGAATAAAATTGGGCTCTATTCACTATTTGACTTAAAGCCAGCTATAATTTCAGGGGCTTGGATAGATATATCATTATAAAAAACAAAATGCCAGAAAAAAAATTATTTTTCAAGACACACACACACACACACTTCAATACATAATAAGTAGAGGTGTGCTCTTTTGGTTATATTTTTTCCAACATTTCTTGATTAAAATAGCAAATTGCAGTGTTATGTGTTTTTATTCTACATTCTGAATCCAAAATTTCATTTTTATTCATTTTAAATGCTTTAAAAGTGTAGTAGGTAGATGACACAGGTGATATAGTGTCAGCAGATGCAGCCACAGTATTATTTCTAATTGGAAACGTAGTCTATTTTAATTTCTGGAAAATATCTTAAACACCAAAATGCAGTGTTGGGTGTTTTTATTCAGATATTTTAACCGCTAAAAGGCTGTTGTTAATGCCCAAAAAGCAGTTTTCAGTAAAAAAAAAAAACCCACCCCTAATTATTAGGGGTACTGAAAATACACAGGTTTTCACAAGCATTCAAAATAACGCTTAGGAAATTAAACTTACAGATGTGAAGCCGGCTCATCTCCTTTCCCTCCCCCCCCAAAAAAAAATCCCATAAAAAGCCCACCATGTATTTGGACAAGGTTGACTTCAGAGGGTGGCTCTCTCAACCCTTTATCATTCACCCGGCATTACTTCTTTGCAGGTTCCTATCAAGTCGTTTCCATCTTTCCCCTTTTCTCACCAGTTTAATTTACCACAAACTGCTTCGGTGGTCAGGCCACAGAGTTGAGCTTTACAACAGCGCTGGCAACCTTTGTCTTGCTGGGCTCCTCATAAAAATCGCTGAGGCAGAGTTAAGCACTCTAATAAGCCAGCAACTTGGTCAGCTATAAAACACTCAGTAAAGGGATTTATCAGTTATATTCTGAACATGTTGTTCCTGAGATACCTGTCAATTCTCTGCTGTTGGCCATGAAAGTAAATTTCTCATTCAGTCTTGCAAGTAGGCAGAACTTCCTCCATCCTCTGCTGAAGGAGGTACGGCAGTGGAGGCAGTTTGGGAGAGGTTCGGGGCAGGGTGAGAGTAGAGGGGGAGGGTAGTGGCAGCCACACACGGTGGTGGGAGGGGGAGGGTGCATGGTGTAAGCCGGGCATGCTGAGACTCTAAGCACCCCTTCTTGGCCTGGACCCACTTCCACAGTCACCTCAGAACTACACCCGCTAAGTAGCTGCTATAGACCCAAGGAGACCTATTGGAGAGCAGGCAGCCTACAGAGAGTCAAGTAAAAACAGTGGCATTTGTAGCAGCCCAATATCATATGGGGTGAGGTGGGTGGTTTTATGTGCTTCTATCGCAGCAAAAATATTTAAAAAGGCAAACAACTAAACGAGCGAGTATGAGGATCATGTTTATATTATTACACCTGCGCAGGTGGGCCAATCTCCCTGCCCCACTCGACAGGCAGAGAAAAAGGCAAAAAAAATACAGATCGCAAGCATTTTTATAAACCCCCCCCCTCCTCTTCCTCCAAGCTTCTGCTTAGTGGAAAATTACAGCACAGGGGCTGGTACATGAGAAGCTTTGAGTTAATTGGGCCTTGAGAATATGCGGTGATCATTTTGACACGGAAGGAAGGAAGCTCTGCTAGCTTGAACCAGTTTTCTATCTATTGTGAGGGCTAGTAGCCCTGGATGAGACTTTAGTTTAAACGAAAGTCTCAAGATGGCTGCACTTTGGTTCGATGGCAACACCTTCACTTTGACTCTTCTGTGTTCCCTCCTCTTAACTATCCCTAAAAGTACCCAGGCACATTTGTGTGTTACTGAGTCAGTGTCACTGTTAGCAACAAGTTTGGTTTTTTTTAAACTGGAATGCCATTTTGAGGTGGTGATAGAGGGTGGCAGGGGAAAATTCCCCAAGTACATTGCTAAGAGTGTATATACTGATGTATAAGTGAAAAAAATTATGCCTGAAAAATTGGCCCTGAAAACATGGGTCGACTTATACACAATTCAGTACAGTAAATAAAGTTTCCAGCAGCAGAAGCTAAGAACCAGAACGTTGGCAGGAGGGTTAGGGGGGAAAAAAAGGAGGAATTTTACTTACCAGTAATTGTTCTCAGGCACCAACAGACAGCAAGCAAAAAGACAGTATCCATTTTGCCTTCTCCAAACAGGCAGAGAAGTGAAGATGCTTATGGGAATTGTAGTCATTACGGGGGTTGCTGCTGTGGAAGTGCTATGCTGTATTCCTCACAAAGCCTACTACTCCCATATCCCCATCTCTTTTCTATCCTGTTTGGAGAACAGTTCCATTTCTGTGCTTCTTTCACCATGGTGACAGCTTTTTATTCCCATCTTAAAAATAAAAGGTGAAATGGCTCTATTTTTTTGTTGACTGTACGTTGCTGCCTCAGAGAATTGCTGGTAAGTAATTTTCAAAGATTTTCATACCCCCCAAGTTTTACCCTCAACTTATCCATGGATCATAGCAAATTCTATGATTTTTGGCATAAAACTTGCCCTCAACGTAGCCATGAGATCGACTTATACACAAGAATATATGGCAAGTCCAATAGCTGAAGTTGCCACCCCCTCCACATATGCGCTTAACTTTAGTGTTGGCAACTGGGACCAGCTGTATTTTGTCCATTATGGCGCTATACTGAAAGACTGGTTTGAGCCTCATCTGTCAGTTTTGGCCCCTGGTGAGCCAAACTCAAGAACTGAATTTGGAAAAAAAACAGCTTCAGTTAGGCTGCTTGTAGTTCAAATCATATCCACACTGCTGTTTCCTATATGCATACTCTCTGGGTGACAGTGTTATTGTCAGAGAAGAGAAACACTTCCAAATTATGCACGCGCACACAGAATTTGTTGGCAGGTTTTGTTGAGTCTATCAACATTTACTTATTTGTGATAAAAGTTTGCATCCTTTTCCACACAAAAAATATAAAGTAGCTAACAAATCCCAACAAATAAAAATGAAAAATGTTAAGCATGCCTGGTTGGAACTAAGATTGCAATCTCAAAATTTCAGATCAACATCTGTTCACCAGAACCATTGCTGGTCATTCACAAGTGTGCAGAATCAAATTGGCTGATCCAGGAAATGTCAAATTCTCACCATGATTCATTTGAGCATCAATATTCGCTTTAAACCAATTCATAACGGTGAAAGCTTGATAGTCCCGTCTTAAAAATAATTCTCATTACACGGTTAAAAGGAGATGATAGGAACATCTGTAAAAAGCGCTCTGGGAACAAAACCCAAGACAGTATAAGAACATATCCTTTTCTTTATTCTCCAAGCTAATGAAAGTTTGAGTTTCTGTATATCACAGCGAAAACCTACAGTGGTGGGACAATACACATGAATTATAGGCCTCCCCCATCAAAACTGGGGAATAATAAGGAGCTTGGTACATTAAAAAAAAGGAGACTTGCATCAATGCTAGCTGCAGAGGGAGCTACTAGCTTATATTTTGCAAACACAGCTCCATTCTAATAGAGGTTGAAAACCAGCAACAGTCACAGCCGCCACCTCCAAACAGAAAACTTTCCTTGCATTCAGCCTGGGGAAAAAGTGGAAAGAGATTCTTTCCTAAAGGGGCATTGCATTATAATGCACGCTTACTTCCCTACAAGAATACTGTACATTCATCGATCTGACTGGGAGCGAACTTGAGTACGGGAACAAATTTTAGTACCATAACAAACATGAGGACCTCCAGCACAGCTATTCACTCTGATTTTGATTACTGTTCTTGCTAGTTGCCTTGGGCTGCAATCCTCATTGGAACGTACATCTGAGTAGACTTACTTAGGATTGCACTACTAATTTGTGTAAAGGTTATGCAGGGTGTAATCATACTAACAGCCCTATCCTGTGCTGCAGACCCTGTGCCAGAGGGGAGGCTTGAACCATTTTGTCACTGCTGCTGGCGGTGAAGAGGTAAAGGCTGAATGGCACAGGGGCTTGGGGAGGGGGGAGGGCGGGCATGGGGAAGGCATTCCAGGGCAGAGGGAGGGCGGAAGGGGGCAGGAAGGGGGTGGAGCTGCAGGAGGCTTCCTGCACCAATTCCTATACCCCCAATTCCTGCACCAATTCCTATTCCTATACAAGGGGAGATGAGGGGAATTCTATCTGACTGGACACTAAAAACCATGTACCAGCATGGCTCCTGCTGCAAGGAGAACTCCAGAGGCCTGTGGGAACAGAGTATGGGCTCAGTGATGGCCTGCACAGTTTATAGCATTTTTGAGCTTTCACTTGAAAGATGGGACTGTGTGGGGCTTAGAAAGCTCTGAATCAACAAGACCGCAGACACTGGTCTGGCTTTGCTCACCCCCACCCAACACGTTTTTAGGAGGCAAACCACAGTTCTTAAATTTTAGGGTTTGTTATACAGGTTGAGTATCCTGTATCTGGAATGCTCAAGACCAAAAACATTCCAGATTTCACAATACTGAATACAAAGAATCAACCTACTGTTAGCGCAGCCTGGGCTACCTGGTGTGAGTGAGGTTTGCCTCTGCCTTCCTTCTCCTGAGAGAATTGCCTTTGTATTCCTACTTGCCGAGTCCTGTTCTTAAACCTGCTATCACTCCATAAAAGGACCTGTCCTCTAATCCCATAATTGCTGAGCATTTGGGGACAGGCTCTGTTTTTGTTTTGTTTTTTAACCCTTTTGAAAGTTCAAGTCCACAACGTCATTTCATTGGCTAGAGAATTGGGGCATTTTTGCATATGATGCTATTTATGTCCGACTGGTGCTTAGGCAGACAGGAAAACAAATGAGGGGCCTTTGTGAGGGGCCTTCGGAACTATGCGGCAAGATTGTACTATGAGAGCACAATCCTAAACTGGAGTTAGGCCGGCATAAACTAAGCCAGCAAAGTTTGGCCAGCACAAGGGCCACCATGAAGTGTTTTTGGACTACTCTCGGAGTCAGGCTCATATCTGTGTGCTGGCCTCTGTGACTCCAAAAGTGGTCCAAACATACTTTACAGTCTCTTGTGGTGGCCAAACTTTACTGGCTTACCTTATGCCGGCCTAACTCAGTTTAGAATTGCGCCCTGAAAGTAACACATTTTATAGAAGCAATCTGAAGGTGGTAGGCCTTGGCTCATAGGTCCATTCAGCATCAAGCTCACTGGGCAGCCCCCTCTATTCTACCCCAACTCTCAATTTTCAACTGAAACTGAAACAACCGACCTCAATAAGCTGCTTTGGGGACTTAAAAAGGACCATAAGACCTAAGATGCTCAAAACAGCTTGGACAAATGATAGTGTGTGTCCCAATGACAATGTGTCCAAGGAGGCAACAAAGATGGATCTGCCTTCATCCTAACACTACTTTCTGCATAATTCCTAACAGTATTTATATACAGCTTTTCAACAAAAAGTTCACAAAGTACAAACAAGATAAACTATAATAATTATTGACTCCCTCCCACAACAGCACCTGGCCTAGACTTGGGGAGGAACTGAACCAGTTTGTTTAAATAAGAATTTAAGAAGAGCCTTACTGGCTCAGGCCAATGGCCCATCTAGTCCAGTTTCCTATTTCTCACAGTGGCCCACCAGGTGACTCAGGGAGCACATGAGACAACAAGATGCCTGCATCCTGTTGCTTCTCCCTTGCATCTGGCATTCTGAAGTAAATTTCTGAGGTAAACATCTGACGTAAATATAAGGTAAATAAAACAGAATTTGCTATCCTAAGAACGTAAGAAGAGTCCCACTGGATCAGGCCAAAGGCCCATCTAGTCCAGCTTCCTATATTTCACAGTGGCCCACCAGGTGCCTCAGGGAGCACACAAGACAACAAGATGCCTATATCCTGGTACCACTCCTTGCACCTGGCATTCTGAGGTGAAACCAGCAGGTTGCAAATACCAATCATGGTTTACAACCTGTGATGGACTTTTCTTCTAGAAATTACAACATCCGCTTCTGTCCTGAAGCAAGAGCACAGGGCCTAGGAGTGATAGCATCTGAAATACTTTACTCCCAATTCCTCACAAGCCTGCACATAAATTTTCCTGTTCCCTCCCCTTCTTTGGGGCTGAGAAGGCAAGTTGAGCACACAAGGACAGGCCCTATTTCAAAACACATTCAAAAGCCAAGTGGAGCATTACACTTTAGCCGGCCAGTTGGCACAAGGCAGGCAAGGGTGTGTTTGTGGGTGGATTCCCAGGCTGACAGAGTGCAAAGACGCTGCCGTCTTTCACAATGGTCCAAGGAAGGCTGCCAAATACTATCACCGCTCCACACTTTCCCGAATCAAAACAGCAGCAGGCCGGCTGTGCAAAAGGAAAACACATTCCCAAGGCAAGTTTCAGGCAGGATTTTTCTGCAGGAGGGCAGAGCCTTTGGCTCTGAATACGGCAAATGGGTTGCATTCCTGAGATAATGCAACATGAGCAAAGGAAGAAAAAGCAAAGCACAACTACACTTTTTTCAGGTAAATTAAAACCAGACAGAAGCAAAAAATGCAATTCTAGGTTTAAAGGGACAGCTGACTTTTGGAGGTTTTTCAGGGCGCAATCCTAACCTGGAGTAAGGCTGGCACAGTTAGGCCAGCAAAGTTTGGCCGGCACAAGGGACACCATAAAGTACGTTTGGACCACTCTCGGAGTCAGAGAGGCCAGCACACAGACGTGCACCATCCTCCCTAACTCCGAGAGCAGTCCAAACGCGCTTCAGGGTGGCCCTGGTGCCAGGGAAACTTTGCTGGCCTAACTGTGCCAGCCTAACTCCAGGTTAGGATTGCTCCCTCACCTATGCAGAGACAGCAAACTCAATTATTACCTACTCGAAACACTTTAGCCCAAAATACAGATGGAGAGGAGCTCTCTCCCATTCTGGAACCCTACATAACATAAACACAGGCATATTTGTGCATTAATACAAGTTTTTCTTGGGCAACGAAAGCTGTCTCTCTCCCTGTTTTCTCTCATGCAAACAGGCTGTCTCTCACACATCCCAATTACATCAAGACTATGAGCAGATGAAAAATGGCTCAGAAACAACATTCACTCATTATGCTACACAAATGTTTTACGTAAAAGGACTCCCGCCAGCAAATAAATCCTTTCCCCTACCACCCAGAATCAGCCCCACACAAAGAAATCTCTTCTCCTCCCCTCTGTCTCCCTAGACAGAAATGATAGGTTTTGACATTTTATGTTTTGCTCCTTAATTACAGTGTTTAATGTAATTTGTGGTGGAGCTGGGAATGACTGCGGTGGAACTGGGCATGTTTGTATCCTGACGCGAGGTATCTGCACAGCAAGAGGACTTCAAAGAAAGGCACAGGGTTCTCTTTTTACAAGAACACCGATTAAACTATTCTTTTCCTTTTGATTGTTCTAAGAAGTCCTTTTATTCAAGGGACAAAATTTCTTCTAGTGTCAAAGGTTAAAGACCTCCATGGTAGTCATGAAATTCTTTGATGTATTCTGAATGAACTTAGGTTTCTGAAAGATGGATGTCTAAGCTGGAAGGTCTACAACATTTGGGGCTCTTCAATCTACAAAAATGCATCTGAACATGATTATGGCATATAAAACTATGTACAGGATGGATAGAAAGGATAGAAGAAAGTTCTTTTCCCTTTCATACAATTCCAGAACCAGGGGATATCCACTAAAATTGAGTGAGGGTTGTGAGGGTTAGAACAGACAAAGAAAATATTTCTTTACCCAGCATGTAATTAACCTATGGAACAACTTGCCACTGGGTGGGGTGATGGCACCTGGTCTAAATGCCTTGAAAAGAGATTGGACAGATTTATGGAAGAAATGTTCACCACAGGATACATGATGACTGCATGTAACCTCCGGGCTTTAGAGATATCCTATCCCTGAATACCAGATGCAAGGATACAAGTATCCTGTGGTCTTGCCTGCTCCCAGAGGCACTTGTTAGGCCACAGTGAGATATAGGAAGCTGGACTCAATGGGCCCTGGCTTGATCCAGCAAGGATCTTCTTATATTCTTATAGGCTGCACCTAGATTGTTCTATAATATATTAATCATTTTAAAGCTGTACATCAACCATACCAGTATAAGCACTCAAGCACCAAAGAGAAAATCTCACCGGCAAGAGCACTTCGCACTATGTTAAATGAGCTCTAGCAGTAACAAGCTGTCATATCAAGACCCTTCTACCTGAAATTATTGCTACTATTAATTTATTTGGCAGCAACAGCGTGTCAGATTGCTACCCACGCACTGCGCAGAAACAGAACATGATCCCTTCTGTATGTGAAACAGAACAATCCAGCTTGGACGCCGCTGGCCTGCGAATTCACCACTTCTTAATGTGTTTAGTACACCTGTTCGACACCCTTCGACATAAGTTAACTGAAGCGACAGCAACAATATATTCACATAATAAAAACTACAGAAGAAGAGGGTAGTATCGGACAATAAAATCTGCAGAGCCATAAACTAACAACTGCATTAGTCCACTAATGCAGGTGCTGGGATGCTTCGGCAATCAAGGAAGATAAGCACCTTGGGGGAGGCATTCCCGATATTGGAGGGGGAGGAAAGACTGCAAAAGGCTTCAGTAGGTATCACTCACCTATTATTGGGTGAAGGTGGTGGGACCCTGAAGGGGAGCTGTGCTGATGAATATGGGCAATAGAATGAATAAAACATTTACATACCTTCATCCATCCTGAATCAGCTGGAGCGGCTGAGCAGGAATGTTCTACAGTACTAAATCACTCTGAATAATGTACAGCCTGTGAACTAGGATGGACATTTCTGGTCTTACTTTGCTCCAGCCCATGTTTCGAATACTGAATAATACTGTGAGCCCACTCTGTGCTTATGGTAAGTTGTCTGCCTTTCACAACAAATTTTAAAGCTGCACATGTGCATTTTTTTTTTCAACTGAAGTACCAAATTTGTTGAGCGATTTTTTTTCAAAAAGCAAATTAAAAAAACAACAACAAAATCCTGTTCCGATGATGTCAATGGGGACGGGGGGGGGGGGCTTGACACTTCACTGGTTTTAGCCAATCCGCACTGTGCTCAGCGTGCTTCGGCTATAACGGGAATTTAATTTCCTCTGAGCACGAGATTGCAAAGAAGGTAGGTTTGAACAAAGTTCAAGGAATGCACATCCACAGCAGTTCTGCTGCTCCAATTAGTTATGTCTTTCATTACAGGGAAGAGTTGATGAAGAAATAGTAAGATTGGGTAGAGGGGAGTTAAAAAATGCAGGTCAGGGAAGAGCATATTCCATACAGCATATGGAATTATTCAGCTACACAAGTCATCTTGCTACAGTACATCTCACCATAAGTCTCTAGCATCTTAGTGTAGCACTTTTCAACCAGAGGTACTGTGGGACTTCGGAGCCCAGAGGTTGAAAATTGCCGAAAACATCTCCGGGTTCTGCAGCTCTGTTTCTAGGGCAGCTGTCTGTAGTAACAAATTGTTTGTCCCTCTTCCTCAGCCGGCAGTCAGAGCATTTGTGAATACAGGCAGTTGCTCTAGAAACAATCTGCAGAACCCATAAGAGTCTCCTGTAGGCTGGAAATGACATCTCAAGAAGTGAAGGCCATAGAGAAGACCAGTGTCTAGAACAAGTTGAAAACCGCTGTCCCTACTATAGCATTGCTTTTAAAATGGCCTTCATGCCTAAAACATTGTAAAGGGAAATGTGAAGTTTTGCAAGACCCGAGGCAGATGCTTCTGCAGTCCGTTAAAAGGAGCCTTTTGCTGCACAGCCAGCAACCATGTGCATCAAATAGAAATGAGAGAGGCTGCTGCCAGAGACAATACACAAGCCTTCAAATCTCTAAAGCCACAACGCCCCAGAGGGAGGTCCAGAGGGCTTTGTGCCTAGAATAAGTTTTGATTCCTGCCTGATTCAACACAGCTGTGAAAGAAGAAGCCAAATGGCACAGCCCCATCCGCCGTCAGCTGCACTGAACAACCACCACCTTTAGGGGGGGAAACAGGCACTGTGCGGTCATCCAATTACAGAAATCTGGATTAAGCAATCAGGAATCTGTTGATTAGCAACTAATTGATAAATCAAGCTTGCATAGGGCTAAAAAGAATACTTCTAATACAAGGTGCATACCAGCTTTCTTTTTAGAGGCACACAAGGGGTGTACCATGAGCCATCCCCTGGGCAGAACATGAGCCCTGCTGGATCAGGCAAAGGTCCATCTAGTTCAGCTTCCTGAGTCTCACAGTGGCCCACCAGATACCTCAGGGAACACACGAGACAACAAAATGCCTGCATCTTAAGCTGGTGCTTCACTGCAATTTTCTCTTCAAGTACCGCATTTTTATAAAACATGGTTCAATGGTTCTCAAATGGTGGGTCTAGAACTCATCAGTAGGCCATGACCCAATTGTTGGTGGTTCATGAAAATGACAGGGCAGATTGAGCTTTGTGCATCAATGGTTAAACAAGCTGCTATGGGGAAAGGGGGAGATCACACTGTCCAATCACCATGATAGTCACACCCCTGGATGTTTATAAATTAGGCAGCAGCCCCCAGGGCAGCCATTTTCAACCACTGTGCCGCAGCAAATTGTTGTGCAGTGAATGGTCCCCAAGTGTGCTATTGGAGTTTGGGAGAGAGTCATTTATTGTTATTTATCCCACTGGCAGCACAGTGTGCCTTGTCAATTGTCAAAAAGCGTGCCTTGACAATTTTGATATGAAGACTGAAGCACCTTATACAGAGTGATGCTATCTAGCCCAGGTTGTCAAAACTGTTTCATACAGTAGCATTCATGATTCATGACAATTGGACAATTTTAGCATCTTGCCAATGTGCCATGAGACGAAAAAGATTGAAAATCACTGCTCTAGGGCCTCTAAAAAGTTTGAGAAACAATGATAGTTTTTTATTATTATTATTATTTTAAAGATGTTTGCCAAATTGAATTGAGAATGCATTTTAAGATAAGAAAAAAAGTAACACCCTAACCAAACAACTGAACGGTGTCAAATTTTCACAGAACAGGTCTAAATCTATTCATTTCAGCTGTCTCACCTGTCAGGACTGAAATTCCTATGTTCCCAGCAAACATAAACTGAGATGGTGGTTTGTAATGCTGAAACAATAAAGCCAGTGATGTCATCCGTCAGCGCCAACAACCAGAACGCACAGTTGAGTGGCAGCTCCCCGCCCCCGTGCGGAGCCCAGCCACACCTCCCTGCACCCGGAATAGCTCCATATCGGAGTGAATCAAGCGCAGGGGAGGGCAGGCGGGCCAAAAAGCACGCGGCATCTGCCGCGCAATGGCGCCCTGTCACAGCCCGCCCTCGGAACAAGCGGTACGAAGTTCCAGACCGTCCTACCCAGATGACATCGCTGAATAAAGCCTTAAAAATCAAGAGATACAGGGAGACATTCTTTATTATTAAGATTTCATTCACTCCGCCTCTCATTAGTGAGATCCAAAGCAGTTAACAGAATCAAGGGTAAAATCAATTCAGCTGTTTGGCAGCATTTGTAGCTACCGTGGAATATGGGGGAAGGGACGATGAAAGAGTATCTTCTCTTCATCTAGGTAATTCAAAGACTGAAGCACCTTATACAGAGTGATGCTATCTAGCCCAGGTTGTCAAAACTGTTTCATACAGTAGCATTCATGATGCCTCCTGAGGGATGGAAGTGATGTCATTAAGCAGGTGATGGCCAGCAATAAGCACTTTGCTCTCACCTAGAAACTCAACAGAAAACATGCAAATCTTGATCATATTTTGAAGATGTGGGACAACCCAATTATCATGCAGTCTGCTCTTTCAGAAGTGCTCCTTCTGCCACAGTGTCACTTTGAAGCTATGAAGCTGAGAGCTCTGCGAAATGCTGCCTCTGCGGAAGCCATGCTGCAGGAAGGGCAGCCCATGCTGGTAACTGGGCTCACCCAACACTTCGGCAGAGTCTCCTTCCCTCGACCTCTTCGTCTGCCCTTTCCCCCCACAGCATTCCTTGTCTTTTGAAACCTCCACCTGTCTTTCCTTCCCAGAACCTCAGAAGCGGCGCGGCTAAAAGGGCAGTGCTAGGAGAGCTCAATTATCACATGGGCCAGATTAAGTGATTCCACGGGCCATATTCTGCCTGCAGGGTTTATGTTTGATTCAGCCCAGTGTTGCCTCCTCTTACTGGCTGTGTATCTTGAAAATGTCTTGGACCTCTCAGCGCTGCTACCCAAGAGCCCCTATTTAAAGATAGGAATGTGTATTCCCAATGAGTTATGAGACCTCTTAAAAGGAGGCTGTAGTGCTTTAATGGAGAGTGTTCATAACCAATTACATCAAATACCACTACTACGCTATTCACAATAATTGCTTCCGCTATACTGGACACAAAGACAAAAAGCTATTTTCAAGACTTCAAAATATTGCTGGGTCTTCTGTATCAGAACCTTAAGGGCCAAAATACATAACATCAAGCACACAGTTGATCGTTGCATGCTGGGCTTTTATTTCCTAAATAGCCATGTCAAAGAAGGGTATGTAGTGTGGGACCACAGTAGGGCCAAAGGTTAAATTTCCCAACTTTCCATGCTGCTGCTGCTGCTGCTGCTGCTGCTGCTATTAGGGAACCAAAACCAAAAATGCAGGCTAATGTACATGCTTAATGTAACATACACATACACATTGACAGAAAAAGACTGCCTAAGGGTTTGCTGGCAGGACTGCTTGCTATCATTTTGAAAGTTCTCTGGTACTTCTCTCAGGGCGCAATCCTAAACTGAGTAAGGCCGGCATAAGCTAAACCAGCAACGTTTGGCCAGCACAAGGGACACTGTAAAGTATGTTTGGATCACTCACGGAGTCAAAGAGGCCAGCACACAGATGTGAGGAGCCATCCTCCCTTACTTCGAGTAATCCAAACATGCTCTGTGGTGGCCCTTGTGTTGGCCAAACTTTGCTGGCTTAACTTATGCCAGCTTAACTCCAGTTTAAGATTGCACTTTCAGAGCGCAATCCTAACCTGGAGTTAGGCCAGCACAGTTAGACCAGCAAAGATTGGCCGGCACAAGGACCACCGCAATGCGCATTTGGAGCACTCTCGGAGTCAGGGAGGATGGCGCACGACTGTGTACTGGCCTCTCTGACTCTGAGCATGGTCCAAACATACTTTACAGTGTCCCTTGTGCTGGCCAAATTTTGCTGGCCTAACTTGTGCCGGCCAAACGCCAGGTTAGGATTCTGTTCTCAACATACAGGTTGGACTTTGGTATCCATGGGGGGTCTGTTCCTAGCCCCCCCCACCCCGTGTGGATGCTGAAAGCTGCCAATAATTAAAAGAAGTTTCTGGTAACCTCTGGGAGGTCCTTTGTGCATCCTCTAGTCACCGATTCAGAATCTGCAGTGGATCAAACCTGGTTTCCAAATCTGCAGATAAAGAGGATCCCCTGTACTGTGGTATAACATTTCTCTAGATACAATATGGAGACTGTAAAATCACTTACAGAACTGAATGCTCCAGGCATCCTCTTCTACTGCAACTACTGTATTTCTTAACTCACCAAACTCATTTCCTACAGCATTATGATGTAGCATGAACCTTCAAAATCGTAATTATGTAAACCATCGTAATTATGTAGCATGAACCTTCAAAATTTACATATGGAAGAGCCTGCAGCTAGAGAATGTTCACTTCAAATAACCAGGAAACCAGGTTGTCCACTTCGACCTTTCCAGCAGCAAGAGCACGCTGCTGTTCTTGCCACATCTGAAAGGAGAGGGACATGGCGCCACAAGTACCCATTTGTTGCTGTAGGGCTGCAAACCTTAATTGCTTGACTGACTAAGGCTTTCAGTTGATTAATCACTGGAAGTAATTTAAATCTATGAGGGCAAAAGATAATTGCTGAAACGGTAAATTAAAGAACTTATTTCATGAAGCTATTTTGGAACAAACAAAATGCCGGTTATTATGTTCCTTTTGGTAACAAAAGGTCATTTTTGTTTATTAAAATTGTCATGTGCTTAACACTTCCTTTAATATCTCAATAAAGGCACCTTAGAGGACTTTCCACCTATTGTAGGTAGCCCAATGCTAAGGTCCCAGGCCATCACCAAGAAATAGCAGCACTGACAGCCGCTTCCTTAAATGGCATGCACCTTCCTTAAATGGCAGCTCCGACATCATCTAATAATAAGGGGCAAGAGAATGAGCAAACAAGCAGCCCATTGAGGCTCAGAACACTTGCAACCAGGAAGCCCAGGGTAGAAAATCCAGGAATAGGCAAAGCAGTGGCGTCTCTACAGGGAGGGCAGAGCTCTAAGTTTTGCAAGAAGCCTTACCTTGCAGTGGAAATCAATCCTTTCCTGCACCGTTTTAGCCAATCCTCACAGGGAAAAGCAACATCCTGGCATTGCTTACTGGCTACAGCAGCAAGGGAGAGGAGGGATTTACATGACAGGGTAAGGCTCCTTGCAAAACTTAGAGCTCTGCCCTCCCTGTAGAGACGCCACTGAGGCAAAGTAATCTGGGAAGATAACGTTTGCATTGCTCACTGTGAATGGAACTGAAGAACAATGAAGACCTGCCTGGGACCAATTCCAACCCATCAGGTAGTGTTACAAGGATGAATTGGAGCTGCCATTTAAGGAAGGTGCATATATTACAGCAAACAGCCATCATACATGCCAGGTATCGGGGTTCCATTGTGCAACAATAAACCAGGACGCTGCTAGGATTGTCCAGGGGAAAAACAAGAGTGACTGTGACATCACACGAATGTCAGTTTTTAAAAGGGGCATTCACCCTCTATAAACAGTTCACAAATGAGTTAGAATAAAAGTCACATATGTGAATTTTGTTACACACAATATTCTACCAGCATTTTTTAACATTGGGTAGCTTGGCGTCCATTGCATTATTTTTGCTTCCTTGTCAGTACTTTGGGAAGCAGCAAAAATGCATTCTTCTGTTTTTAAATGGTTTCGCTCACTTTAAGAGTGTGGTGCTGAAAAAGAGATTCCCAAACAGCACAGATTCCCACATTGCATCAAGAACAGAAAACAAGATTTACAATATAATCTTAGAAGGATCAGGGGGTCATCGCTGGTTCAATGTGAAAGAACTAATGATTACCGCCATAATTCAGTGTCTGAGAAGCGAAGCTGTAGGATGGATAGAAGGCTGGTCTACATGTGACAGCCACATCAGGGAGTAGGATGCTGACTCTATTGCCAGAAGAAGCTTACTGTGTGGACCACTCCATCATTTGGAGGGCTTCTACACCATCACCAGACATTTGTGGCGATTCCTGTGTCATTTATAGCAGCTTAGCCAGGGACTCTAGAGGCTAACAGAGAAGTTGATTAGCCTCAGAGAGAGAAAGAGAGAGAAAACTGCGAAAATCCTTAAGGGGTAATTATTTTTACCTGCTTGAGATTTTACCTGCTTAAATTATACATGGCATGATAAAACTTTTAGCTCACAACACGCGGAGAATTAATGATGCAACGTTCAACTCCATTTTGCAAAGATTAAAAACACACTTTCCCCCTCAATTTGCTGCTGGTCGATTTGGCACGCTGAAGGGGGCGGCAGAGGATGAGATGCTTAGATAGTGTCACTGAAGCAATGAACATGGGTAAACTCTGGTGGAGGATAGGGAGGCCTGGCATGCTGTGGTCCATGGGGTAGTGAAGAGTTGGGCACGACTTAGCAACTGACCAACAACATACTCAGGGCATTTAGAGCTCAGAGTATATTGGCATCCCAAGCATCACAGGTGTCTCCTTCTCTTTAAAGAGTATTTCAACCTTTTAGGGTGGGAGAGAGAAGTTTGAAAGTACAGTGGGTCCTCCTTATCCGTGCATTGGTATCTGCGGATTTGACACCACCACCCCGATTCCAAACCTGTGTCTGAAAAACCACAGAGGACCTCCTGGACGTGACCAGAAGCACCTTCCAGTCGTGAGCAGAGGTCCCATTGGACCCCAACCTGCAGATTTAATTATCCATGGCTTTCAGCATCTGTGAGAGTTTGGAAGGTACAACATGTACATGGAGAGCCTTTGATAAACATTGCAGTGAAAAGGCCACTTGGTAAAGTCTCTGCACAATGGAAACATACTCCTTCTGGTACCATAGAGAAAAGAAGGTATCTGGATCACTGATGGCTACAGAGCACTGAAAACAGTGCCTGCACCAAGTTGTAGAGAACCCTGTGGCAAAGCCCTCTACTGGACAACCCATGCTGCTTCCTGCCTACCCCTTGATATTGCATTGAGCACTCTCAGGATAGAGGGTTTGGGGATAGGAGAACTTGAGGAATAACTTATACTCCAAAGCCAATTGGTTGGCCATTGTACTGGGTGACACTGGAGAGCACTCCTATGGAAAATAGCTATCCATAAATAATACTCCACAAGTCTGTGCTGAATGCACCCAACCACTTCCCGCACCCCTTGAATTGTGGTACAACCTGGGCTCAGAACACTCCAAGGTTCAGAAATACTCTATCCCAGGTTGGGGCAAATGTCCACAGCAAACTTCCAGGGGTCATCTCCAAGCTCAGAAAAGCCTGATTTTCTACCAGCCTTCCAAATGAGCATTCTTACTTACTTATTTTGTGTTTCAATACTGCCTATAAACTGCTTTGTGAACTTTGTGTTGAAAAGTGATATATATGTATTGCTGATTGCTGGGGGTGTTTTTAAAATATTTTTTTTCCAAAATTTCTTGATTAAAATAGCAAATTGTGGTGTTATATGTTTTTAATCTACATTTTCATTCCAAGTTCTCATTTTTATTAATTTTAAATGCTTTAAAAGTGTACTAGGTAGATGATACCATGGAGACAGATGCAGCCACAGCATTATTTCTAATTGGAAACGTAATCTATTTTAATTTCTAGAAAATACGTTAAATACCAAAATGCAGTGTTTTGTGTTTTTATTCAAATATTTTAACCCCAAAAGGCAGTGTTCTCATACCACAGAGAAAAGAAGGTATCTGGATAATTAATGGCTAGAAATTTGTGTTTTTATGCGGTAACAAAAAAAACAACACACCTCTATGTATTGCTAATTATGTGTGTTGTTGTAATGCACTGTGTGTGGTGGTCTGCTGCTGTTATTGTTGTTGTGTTGTTGTCTTTTACTGTACACCATCCTGGGAATTTCATGCAAAGGGGTAGCTAACAGCACAAGGTGATGAAGTGATCACCCCATAGTGACGAAGAACCATGTGGTCAGCTCAATGTGGATTTCTTCATGCCATTAAAATAGGTTAAAATAGGTAGAAAATAGGTTTCTACCATTTGCACAGCAGATTTCCTAGCAGAATCTGTTTTCCATTGCGGAATCTGAACATCGTCCACCTCACCTAGGACATCACAGTTTCAAAGGGAGGCTGTGAGGGTGGGGATATGTGAATGATTCAAAGTCCCAGTTGCTAAGTCTTGTGGCAGACAGTAGGGGTTTGTGTTGTGTCATTTTCCCACCCTGAAGAGCTACAAGCCTTCGGCTCCTGATCACAGCTCTGTATATAGCAACATCTGGCAAGTCTAGACATACAACCAGCTTATAGTCATCACAAACAGCATGGGGAAAAATGAATAAGGAACCATTTCATTGTTTCTTCTTTCATTTTCTTATCCTAAAAGAGTACATCCAAACAGCTGGGTTGGGGGGGGGGGCTGTGGATAAGTTTCTTTCAACCATACAGAGCAAGACTCCGGAAGCAGCCTTTTCTGGTATAACATTGTGAAAACCAGTAACAGACTTGGTTTGAAAAAATGCTCTTTCAAATTCATGGTAACTTAGCTCAGTAATTCCCACTGACCACCTTCCCATCAAAGCATGGCAAATCAAGGCCATGGGTCCTTGACAGCTATTGGTTATCACAGTGGGTCTCAAACCTTTTAGCACCAAGACCCACTTTTTAGAGTGACAATCTGTCAGGACCCAACAAAAGTGATGTCATTAAGTGATGTCCCGGCCAGAAGAGAAATCATCAAGCAGGAAAACTTTAAACACTCCCGTATGACAAGATCATCGTTTACAATAAGTATATGTTTAAAAAATATTTAAGAAGAACCCTCCTAACCCCCTAAAGCAGTTGGTCATCTGTTTAAAAAAATTCCCCAAACAACCCAAAGGCAGCAATCCGATCCACACTTACCCAGGAGTAAGCCCCATTGACTAACAGCATATACTGTACATAGTAGGCTGTTAAAAGTGCAGATCTGTAACATTTCCCCAAATGCACTCACATACAATGTTATGTCTAATAATATCATATCATAATAATATCATATCATGTCTAATAATATATTAAAAATAAAAAACAGATTGAAATGAATGGGGACCCACCTTAAATTGGCTCGTGACCCACCTAAGGAGTCCTGAGTCCCCACAGTTTAAGAAACATTGGGTTATCACATACTGTACTGTACGTGTGACAATTTCAGGACAAATCCAAAGTCAGGGTAAAGACTAGATATTTACCTTCAGCATTTCTGCCATGGGAAATGTTCCATCAGTGCTATCTTGCTTGGATGACCAGAACCCATAAAAAATCCAGACCTTTCTCCTTTTCTACCAAGCTTAATTCTTCATACAAGACTCCCTGAAGTACTTCACTGCCAGCTCAATGAATTGTGCCCTTCCCTAATCACCACGGCACAAAACAAAATCCCAAACAAACAGCATGAGGGGAAAAAAAATGTTTTAGAGGGTCTATCTTGACTGGCACAGTAATAATTCTGTTCAAGCACTTCCCAATTTCATCTTCCAGAAAAGCTGATCATCACATATGCTTGTTAAAAAAAAAAATCAAAATGTTCAACCAGACTGAGTTTAGTAATATATTATTAATTAACATAATTTCGATCTGCTGTGACAAAAGGCCATCTGCTACCCTGGCATCAGAAGTGTCAAACTTGTAGCTTAAGCTGGTATTTGCTTTGCATGGCTACATTGTGCCTGAAAATGAAGAACTAGAGACTTTCTTCTTCCCATCCCAAATCATTTTCCCATTCAGTAGGTCCCTTTGGACATTGTGGGCAGGCGGTTCACCAAGTTCTCTTTAAACAGGCACTTAACAAGTACTCATCAATTCCATGGTGAACACAGGGCCAATCCATGCACCATGGCTCTATGGGAAGGATCACTAGAAACAGCCTCTTCATGGCAGTGCTCAACATGGTAGGGTCACTATTTGAACACGGCTAGCCAAGGCTTCAGGTGGTGGTGTATCCAGTTGCTCACTAAGAAACTAGATTGTTCTAGTGCAGTGGATCCCAAACTGGTGGTTCGCAATCCACCTGGAAAATTGGAAAAGGGCCATTCCCCTTTAAGGGGAATGGCTCAGAAATCAGCAGCAGCGTGATCTCCAGGATGGTGCTGCTGCCAATCAGGGAGGGCTTATTTAAGCATACCTGGGGGTTACTATGGCTCTCTGGAGGGTCCAGGGCGGCCTGCGACCCCCTCTGCAGCCCTGCTGGCAGCTCCAAGCTGCTGGGAAAAAAGAAAAAAAGCTACTTCCTGCTTTTGTCACAAAACCGGAAGTAGTTTTTTTCTCTTTTTCTCAGCAGCTGCCCTCCCCCTCCCCCATCCACACAAAGCCTTGAAGTGCTCCCAACTCCCTTGTAGGAGTTTGGGAAGCACCGTTCTAGTGTTTTTCCCAATGTTATTCAACAACAAGCTCTAGGTCCTCATTTTATGAAACATTCCTATTTAATCTGACAAATTTAACTCACAGTAGATTGCCTGCGTTTGTGTTCCAGCTCTTCTCTGAAGGCACCGCACTCCAAGAATTGCATCCAATTTTAGGTACTCTCTGGAGTTTGCCACCCTAGTTTTTCACTATATACTCTTTCCCCTCTATTCATGGAAGTGCGGCTTCGTCCATCCTGACCAAAACCAAGTGTCAGGCCATAGAGGGGGTCTATGGAAAAATACATACACTATGGAAACAAATCCTGAAGCTGAAGCTCAAACACTTTGGCCACCTCATGAGAAGAAAGGACTCTTTAGAAAAAACCCTCCTGCTGGGAAATATTGTAGGCAAAAGGAGAAGGGGGCGGCAGAGGATGAGATGGTTAGACAGTGTCACCGAAGCGATGAGCATGAAGTTGGGCCAACTCTGGAAGCTAGTGGAGGACAGGGAGGCCTGGCGTGCTGTGGTCCATGGGGTCACAAAGAGGCAACAGGACTTAGCGACTGAACAACAACACTATGGGAATGTCTTAGCCTTGCTGTGCATAATAGTGAAAAGAATGGATCAAGTTCAACTAGGTCTATCCATATGTGGCTCTGCAAAGTCGTGGGTATTATTTACTTACCCAGGAATTCCATGACATGTGGCAAAAAGGGATACACCGGGTGACAGATTTTAGCATTGGCTGGTGAAAGAAACGTCTTGCTGTTTGAATGACTAGAATTACTAGGTTACCCTAGGAGCATTTGCCCTGTTGTTGGTTTGGGTGGTCACCAGACTTTTAAAGTTCTGGAAACAGCACATAAAAGGCCTTGAGTTCTGCCCTGAAGCCAAGTTGCCGTAAAGTTAACAAAACTTTGTGCATAACATCACAGGAACACATGTTTAAATAAGTAAACAAAAGCCAGAATGTATCTCACCACTTATAGTAGTGATTTAGGATTAAAGCAAAGACAATGCAATCACTAAGTGTTCTAAAAGGGAACCATATTAGTACCATAGAAAGCAAGCCTTGCCAGGCCCCTCTTTAAAAGCTCTGTAGAAGAGTTTCCATCTGTTCTTTTCCCCAGGATGGCCAATTTACATTTTATGAGCTGACTGCACAGATGCAAGTGATGCAATACAGATAAGTGTAAGAAAATGTTCTTTAGTGTAAGAAAATATGAAAAAAAAAACCCTAAGTAGAATTGGAGCAGTTAAAGTTTAAAAAGAGTTAGCTGGACCAAATCTGAGAGGGAAGAACCTACAACCCACCTAGGAGATGCCTATAGATCAGTGATGGCGAACCCATGACACCTATGACACAACGTTTTGGGTGACACACCAGCATTCATCAATGCCTGACGAAAGCTGTATTTACTGTACTCATTTTTCATTTTTGTAATTATTTGATGTTTCTTTATAATAATACGTAACACCACACATGATTGGACTGATTTTTTTTGTTTAAATAAATGATATAGAATTGTTTCTCTTTTGTTTGGGAGGGGGATTGACACACCAGCAGAGTCAAACTAAGCATTTTCCTAAGTTTTGACACACCAACCCCAAAAGGTTCTCCATCACTGCTATAGATAAATCCCTATAACAGGATACCATAATCAGAGAGTAGGTGGACTGAATCATCTTTATACTAAAACAAATCACTGTTTAGATGAAGGCCATAAGGTATCCTGGTCCTTGGCTAATTATAAGAGGGTATTCTGTCTCAAAAATCACCTGCCCCAGTTCTATTCTGTTATATCAAGAGCATACCAAACAGTGGAAAACTGTAAAGATGGCAGCCCAATCCTAAGCACCCATGGCTTCAGTGGTGCCAAACAGGGTTTGGTCCCTTATCCAGAGTAACGCCGTAGATGCACCAATGGGACTCCGCAGCTATGTGCCCATGTTTGGTGTGTCGGCAGTCTTCCGCTTGGTGCTAAGCACTAACTAGCACCATCCCAGCACCCCCTCCTCCTACTGTGTCGCAAGTGTGCTTTACAACACTTTTAGCCAGTGAGACGGACATATCTTCAGCATTATGGCCCTCAATGAGGAACTTTGCATATTATATTATATTATATTATATTATATTATATTATATTATATTATATTATATTATATTATA
>JAJKFI010000004.1:9542609-9559767 GCA_029204185.1 Lerista edwardsae
TATTATATTATATTATATTATATTATATTATATTATATTATATTATAATTAAATGAATTTATACACTGCCTTTCTGTCCTGTTTTAGGGCACCCAACCAAGGTAGCTTACAATAAAATAAGGCGGCTTACAATTCTCATTAACCTTCTCAGTTTCTTACCTTGGCTGGACTCGGTTTTTGCCTTATTTTCAGGGCAAGAAATACACTTTTGCCGTTACGCAACACTGCTGAAAACAACAGTGGTACATCTCCAGGCTGTTACAATCAGTTTGTAAAATAATGCATCTGGCAAGGGATCTCTGGAAGTTAGCCTCACAGGAGCATCAGTATTTGGAAAGTGATCATAGGGGTGAGCAAGGTTAATAAATATCAGACTGCCACACACTAACACAGTGCTCTGTTTGGGGCATCCCTGGGAGACTGCAGAAGGGATCAGCAACTACAGAATGCAGTGGGAAGGAGCACATTTCTTCTCCAGAAGCTAACACTGGTATGTTATTTTTCTTCAGGCAGTAGACACATACTGGAGTGAACAGAAACTGCATTGCTGGACACCTAGAAGACAGCATTGGCACCTTTTCCTTGGCCATAACAACATTGGAACAGGACAGAAAGTGCAGATGACTCGACTGGCCCTTTAACACAGCAAGATGCATCAAGGACAGTCTGATGTAACAAGGATTGGCAGGAAAGCAGTATTGCTAATATGGTGGTGATTGTGGGGTGAAGCAGGGTCTACAGTTGGGGACCTATAGTTAGGGGTGGGTTTTTTTGGTGATATTTTTTCTAAAATTTCTTGATTAAAATAGCAAATTAAGGTGTTATGTGTTTTTATTCCACATTTTATTGCAAATGGTACAAACAGTGCAATAAATAAGGGTGAATGGCTCTACAAAGGCAAGTAATTACTGGCACGCACACCCCAGCCCAAAATAACCTGCTCAAAAATTGCCAAGCTGTACTCTGCTGCTTGGAGGGTCAAGATACTGCTACTTACTATTATAAGAGTATGAGAGATTTATGAGGTTGTATTACAGTGTCAGGAGAACACATTAGTCATAGCAAATACCCTTTTCCAGCAACACAAACGGCGACTGTACACATGGACTTCACCAGATGGTCTACATCGAAATCAGATTGATTACATTCTTTGCAGCCAAAGGTGGAGAAGCTCTATACAGGCAGTAAAAACAAGACCTGGAGCTGACTGTGGCTCAGATCATGAGCTTCTTATTGCAAAATTCAGGCTTAAACTTAAAAAAGTAGGGAAAAGCACTAGGCCCTCCATGTATGACCTAAATCAGATCCCAAACGAATATACAGTGGAGGTGACAAACAGATTTAGAGGCTTAGATTTGGTAGACAGAGTGCCTGAAGAACTTTGGACGGAGGTCTGTAACATTGTACAGGAAGCAGCAACTAAAACCATCCCAAAGAGAAAGAAATGCAAGAAGGCAAAGTGGCTATCTGAAGAGGCTTTAAAAATAGCTGAGGAAAGAAGGGAAGCCAAAAGCAAGGGAGAAAGGGAAAGATATACCCAACTGAATGCAGATTTCCAGAGAACAGCAAGGAGAGATAGGAAGGCCTTCCTCAATGAGCAATGCAAAGAAATAGAGGAAAACAATAGAATGGGAAAGACTAGAGATCTTTTCAAGAAAATTGGAGATGTCAAAGGACAATTTCATGCTAAGGTAGGCACAATAAAGGACAAAAACGGCAAGGACCTAACAGAAGCAGATGAGATTAAGAAGAGGTGGCAAGAATACACAGAGGAACTCTATAAGGCCGATCTCAATGTTCCTGATAACCACAATGGTGCGGTCACTGAGCTTGAACCTGACATCCTGGAGTGTGAAGTCAAGTGGGCTTTAGAAAGCCTCACTAACAACAAAGCTAGTGGAGGTGACAGCATTCCAGTGGAATTACTGAAAATCTTAAAAGATGATGCTGTCAAAGTGCTGCACTCCATATGCCAGCAAATTTGGAAAACCCAGCAGTGGCCACAAGACTGGAAAAGATCAGTTTACATTCCAATCCCAAAGAAGGGCAATGCCAAAGATTGTTCAAACTACCGCACCATTGCACTCATTTCACATGCTAGCAAGGTGATGCTCAAAATCCTACAAGCTAGGCTTCAGCAGTATGTGAATCGAGAACTACCAGATGTACAAGCTGGTTTCCGAAGAGGCAGAGGAACTAGAGATCAAATTGCCAACATTCGATGGATCATGGAGAAAGCCAGAGAGTTCCAGAAAAACATCTACCTCTGCTTCATTGACTATGCTAAAGCCTTTGATTGTGTGGATCACAACAAACTGTGGCAAGTTCTTGAAGAGATGGGAGTACCAGACCACCTTATCTGTCTTCTGAGAAACCTGTACGTGGGCCAGGAAGCAACAGTTAGAACTGGACATGGAACAACCGACTGGTTTCAAATTGGGAAAGGAGTACGACAAGGCTGTATCCTGTCACCCTGCTTATTTAACTTATATGCAGAGTACATCATGAGGAAGGCAGGGCTGGATGATTCACAAGCTGGAATCAAGATCGCTGGGAGAAATATCAACAACCTCAGATATGCAGACGACACCACTCTAATGGCAGAAAGTGAGGAAGACTTAAAGAACCTGCTGATGAGGGTGAAAGAGGAAAGTGCCAAAATTGGCTTGAAGCTCAACATTAAAAAAACTAAGATCATGGCCACCACTCCCATCACTTCCTGGCAAATAGAAGGGGAAGAAATGGAAGCAGTGACAGACTTTATCTTCCTGGGCTCCAAGATCACCGCAGATGGTGACTGCAGCCATGAAATTAAAAGACGTTTACTTCTTGGGAGGAAAGCTATGGCGAACTTAGACAACTTAATCAAAAGCCGAGACATCACCCTGCCAACAAACGTTCGCATAGTCAAAGCTATGGTTTTCCCAGTAGCTATGTATGGCTGTGAGAGCTGGACCATAAGAAAGGCAGAGCGCCGAAGAATAGATGCTTTCGAATTATGGTGCTGGAGAAGACTCTTGAGAGTCCCCTGGACTGCAAAGAGGTCCAATCGGTCCATCCTACAGGAAGTCAAGCCTGATTGCTCCCTGGAAGGACAAATGCTGAAGCTGAAGCTCCAATACTTTGGCCACCTGATGAGAAGAGAGGACTCTTTAGAAAAGACCCTCATGCTGGGAAAGATGGAAGGCAAAAGGAGAAGGGGGCGGCAGAGGATGAGATGGTTAGATAGTGTCACCGAAGCGATGAACATGAAATTGGGTGAACTCCGGAAGCTAGTGGAGGACAGGGAGGCCTGGCGTGCTGTGGTCCATGGGGTCGCGAAGAGTCGGACACGACTTAGCGACTGAACAACAACAACAACAACATTACAGTGTTTACTGTTTGAAATATATTGTAGATGTTTAGAACCAAGGAGTGTATCCCTCCACTACCTGTTGTGTGAAGCTTTGTCACCTTTAACCTATGTATAACTACTTTCCTTCCCCGTTACTAAAATTAAATAAAAATTATTTACTCGAGAGAAAAAAAGCAACTGCTACTTACTACTTCCACATTCCATTAAGGTCTGCCCAGCGTGCACTGTGAACTATGAACATGTGTGTTCATGCAAGCTTCCTCCTGTTTCTACCACCCCTCCTCCTGATCCCTTACTGAAAACTATTTGTGGATTCCTCTAAACTGTGTCAAAAATAAACAAAAGTGGTGTTATTTTTGTGAAATTGATCTGAATTTGTGTCAAACTCTGTCAAAAATAAGCAAAAGCGGTGTTTTTTTGTGTTTTGACCTAAATTTTATTTTATGTCACATTTTCAGTAGAAATTTGCATTATTTAGCATTCTGTGTTGATCACCAAAAAACGCCATCCCTACCTATAGTGGAGGACCACTTTAGTTGCTACTTTTATGCACTTGAACTTTTATACATTTTTTGTAACTCTATCCGTCACTTGAGGCAAGAGAGTTTGACACAAACACTTCACCTAAAAGAAATAGCAAACAATAAAACAAAAGATCACCATGGGAGGAGAACAAAACAGAATGAAAGTCATTCTAAAAACTGAGAGGGGATTACAGCTTAGGCACATAATAGGCTCGGAAAAAGACAAAAGCTTTATAGTTTTCACTAGTAGATTGATACAGGTATTGAAATTCAAACTTATATTTATATGTGTACATATCTATTTATTTATATGTGAACAGGCCTATAAGGAAGAATGAATATGCCAAAAGAAAAATCATTTAAATGCAAATGGACACATTATCATTTGACATCCAACATTTGGCTTGTTCTAGCCCATTGTGCAGAAGATCATTTAAAAGGATTTCTTTTGCTGTTCTGGCATCCAACTAAACCATGGTATGTATACAGTCAATCTTATCACCAAAGCCCTGAAGCCCCCATAACTTCTTTGCCGCAGCTTACATTAATCTCCTTGTTTGGGGTTGCCTTAATTAAATGATACGATCAGTCTGGCACGCAGATATTGGCAGGTTTTTTAAAAAAAACCCACTTAAGATGAAGGTGTTTCTGAGATCTGTGCTTTTCCACAAGAACAATTAGTGTTCATTAAACCAAGTATTACTTGAATTAAGGAAACATGAAGCATTCACTGAACTGCAGTGGTAAAAGGAGTAGTATGGCCAGCCGCCACTTGCCCTAGCGGGGAGCGGGGGGACGTGGAGCCTTACTTGTGTCCGGAGCGAAGCTAATGCAGCGGAAGGCTTCCTGCCTTAAAGGGAATGCTGCAGAATAAAAAGGCTTTTTTTTTCAGGAAGGTAAATCCATGCGACTGATCTGAACCTGAGGCAAGGCTAGACTGGGATAATGGAGGCAGCCCCTACCCTCAGGAAATCGTCATTAGCTGACCTGCCTGACCTGAGAGGAAGAGCTTCCCAACCACCATTGCTGAGCCTGTCTAGGAGATTCCCACTGGAGAAACAGATTATATAGAAAGTGACAGTGGAATAGTAATATGTCATAGCATATGAACAGATCTATACCAATGTATAGTCTCAAAGGGTTGATTCCAACAGTAGGCAAGCAAGCAGTATTTATATACTGCTTTTCAACAAAAAGGTCACAAAGCGATTAACAGGCAAAAAAATAAGGTTAAATGGCTCCCTGTCCCAAAAAGGCTCACAATCTAAAATAGGCAAAGCTATAACCTGTGTTGTTAATTGGCTAGAGCTCTTCAATTGCTTCTCTTCAGTTAACCCATTGGTTCTCAATCCTTTTAGCACTGGGACCCACTTTTTAGAATGACTATCTGTCCAGAAGTGATGTCACTGCTGGAAGTGCCATCACTGTGACGCCAGAGCCTGCTGCTTTCCTGAGGATGCAGCAATAAGTTGGGTTGTTTCTTTTGCTATAGCAATCCAAAAGAAAAGAAAAAAAGCCTATTTACAATCTTGACACAAACAAAATAACCACACAGCCGTCCTCCTTTCCAGCATCCAATTTTCAATATGGCTGCTGTAGGTGCTTCGCGACCCACCTGAAATTGGGTCCCGACCCACAGTTTGGGAACCACTAAGTTAACCAATTAACCTCTTCTTCAACTTTTTGTTTTTCTTGTTCTGCCTGTGTCTACAGTTATTGTAGCAAAGTCCTTAACAAAACTCAGCTTTGCTGTCTGTGGGATCAATCAATTCCCTCAGTTCTAACAAGAGACAGTAAAGGAAATGGGTGGCCGGAGTCTCATGTGATTCTGGGTAGCATGGATAGCGTGGGTAAGGCAGAGAAGTCTAAGCAACTCTTCAACTATTGTGACTTGTGATCACAGGTAGGGACCTTGTAGTAGACCAGTGATTCCCAACCTGGGACTCCCTTTTTAGGTTAGACAACCTGTTGGGACCCCCTTAAGACCTAGGGCCAGAAGTGATGTCATTAAGTAGGAAGTGAAGTCATTTTTTTAAAAAAAATCACACTTTTTGAAAGTTGAAAGATCCTCACATCCTTTTCAGAATGTTCTGAACGCGTTGCATCTAAGTGACGTTTGAGGTTTGAGTTCAGCGATAGATTCAGTACTGAGGACAACTTTATACAGAAACTCATTGTGGCTTCTTTTTGCCATTGCTGATCAAGGTGGTAAAACCAAATTTCAGATAGTCTTCAGAGTATTTACATTTCTCTTCCCTATGTGCCGAGACTTACCTAGACATGCACATGGAAGACATGGCATGCCAGCTCAGAAAGAGATCTGGGAGTGATTTTGTCACACTCATATGCACACACCAAGACGAGCCCATAGCAAGATGAAGCCATAAGCTTTGAGTAAGTGGCAGTTTAATGGAAGCCCTAGCCAAAATGAAGCTTCCAAGATGGTAGTGTCCAGCATTTAAAGCTCTTCACCACCCCCTGAAAACTGGCTCACCATTCCCTTGGGGGTCATGACCCCGAGGTTCGTAACCACTGTAGTAGACCTACAATCTCATTCTTATTCAACCTCACCCTAAAGAGGCCTATAATACCAGCAAGAACGATCTCAAGGAGCATCCTTCCCAGAAGGTAATTGTTGGCTGCAGCCTCAAACAACATATTGTAAAGTGCTGCAGGTATGAATTGAATAGATGCCTCCTTGGTAGACACCCCAAGAATGTTACAAGGAGAACAACCACCAAGCAGATTGGAAGGAGCCTCTGGTTATGGGAGACAAGAAGACAGCTAAGATGCTCACTTGGATCCCATTGCTGAATTTCACTGAAGTGCTCATTCAAACCAATTTCAGAAGTTTCAGACATGCATCCTGTGACAGACAAAAAAAGTCCCAGATAAATTCTATATATCCCACAATTTTGGGGTGGGGGCTGAATCTCTGTTTCCCTTCTTTAAACTGCAGCTCTCAGCAACAACCATAGATATCAGCACAGTTTTGCAATTTTTTCCCCTATTTAAATTCCAGATTCCCTTATCCCGAGCCCTCTGCAGCCCCGCTCCCATTTCCTTCACATCATTAGACACGGCATCTGTTTCTCATTTGAAGCTCACAATTTTGTTAATGCATGCATTAGCAAAGATTACTAAGTGCCAGTTTAATAGGTGGATGTGCTCCAAAAACTGTCTTAGCCTCAATATCTGCAAGCCTAGTAACCAAACTGGACTGGAGTCAATGAAACCTCACCAATGGCTGGGTGAAAATGACTAGTTAAGCTTTCGATGGCATTATAGAAAAGCCACTTTCAACATTGCTGGCATATTGATAGCATTTGTACCCTTTTGGAAGGACATTGGGGAGCAATCCTACACTGCACTGGATTGGCGAGGTCGGTGGGTCTGCGCCAAATCCAGCGCACCTTAGGTGCACTGGGGAGCCTCCCCGGGGCAAGAGCACGTTAGTCCCCTTGCCCCAGGGGAGGCTCCGGCTGCCCCTATTTAGCAGGCACAGAACAGAGGAAGCTGCGCAGCTCAAATTGGGCTGCGTGGCCTCCCAACGGGGCCTTGGATACAGCCTAACGGCCACATCCCAGCCCCATCCCAGGTTGGCATGCCTGCTGGCCCACCTACCCCCTGCCCAGTTATGCCTCCTCCCAACCCCACCTCCTCCCAGAACTTCCCCTGCACCAGCCTAGTTAACTATACATACAGCAGGGAAACACAGAATCTACGCTCAGTCATTGCCCTGGCTCTATTTTGTCCTGTTTTTGGAAGAATTGAAGTAGTCCACCTTTCCATTCTATGTTCCTTCTTGGGTTTCCACAGCTAACACAAATGTCTTTTTTCCCTGTTTTTGTATGCACTGAAGAAACTGCACAGCAGGTTGACCATCTCTTCCAAAACCCGTAAAGCAGAGTAATCATTCTGGCCAGGAATCAATTTTTTTTTAACTCATCAAATTTACAACCAATGACTTTGAATGAAATGACTTTTAAGTAAGGGCGTCCCGTACTTTCCTAAGTTCTGCTAGAATGTGTTCCTGTTCAAACAGCCTGGTAGGGTTAAGAAATAGAGCCCGGCTTGATTAATACTGTATAGGCTCTTCTAGTCCAGCATTCTGTTTCTCCCATCAGCTGCCATTGGGATTGCCCAGAAGTTGAAGGAATACAGGTGGGCCCCTGTTATGTATGCAGGAGGTTAGGATTGAGCCCTGATTGAAATCAGGAATATGTCAGGTTAATGCAGGAATGGGACTTGCCTATCTCACCATGGATAAATGCACATATTCTTGCTTTTGTATCTTATGCAGAAAATGTGATTTTCATTTCTTACAAGCAAAGTCATCTTAGACGCAGACTATAAGAATAACTAAGGGTGCAATCCTAGCCTGGAGTTAGGACAGCACAGTTAGGACAGCACAGTTTGGCCAGCACAAGGGCCACCATAAAGTGTGTTTGGACCACTCTCAGAGTCAGGTCTATGCTGGCCTCTCTGATTCCAAGAATGGTCCAAACATACTTTACAGTGGCCCTTGCGCCAGCCAAACTTTGCTGGCCTAACTCCAGGCTAGGATTGCACCCTAAATTTACAGTGGCTGGCTATAAATTGCACTACTTTTACCCAAGATTCACAATGTTAATTGCACTAATACAGAACACCAGAAGTACTATTTTAAAATGAACGTGTAACTCAGTGATATCATGTAGCCAGGATGCTCCGGAACGCTGTTCCGGTTGTTCCGTGAAGGGCTGGCTCCGCCCACTGCAGTCGTCGCTGCCATGCGTCCCTGCAATACGCGAATGGGTTCCGGTTGTGAGCGCAGGTAGATTCCACCACTGGTGTAACTTAGTGTGCAACGGATGACAGAGGGGAGAGGAAAGGCTATTCCTTTCAAACGCAGCACTTTCTAACTGCAGCAGTTCCATTTGCTACATTTTAGCCTCTCCCAAATTATACAGCCATAATTGTGACAGTAAAACAGCTCATTAGTCACTGATTTATGGTGCAGGTGCACAAGACACTATCAGCTTACTTTTGGAGGAACAGTAATTACAGCCACAAAGGTGACAGTTTATAGATTTGTGCATTTTATAAGAATGTTAAAGCGTGCTGCAGGGGAGGCACAGAAGTTGTGCTCAGTCATATGGAAATATACAGTATATTTTCCTCTCTCACTCTTTTATTGACCAGTTTACCTTATGGTTATTAGTACAGACTCTTTTTCCAAATAGACAGAGCAGGTCATAAGGGAAGGGTGTTTAAACATCATTGCCTTTTTATATTGGGTTGTCGCTGAGATTGCCTGTTTAAGCATATGTTCTGGTTTTCATTTCACACCAACACTGTTCTTTAAAAGCCAGAAGGATGAGGATTTCATCTTGATAGAAGCACCACCTTTCCGAGAACTACAGAATTCTCCTGACATTGGTTGTCTCCTTAAAGATGATGTCACAACACTGGACTGTTATGTCCTCATCAGGGCTACTGTGAGCTAGCATTGGGCCCAGGGCAAGGTGCCTGTTTGCCCCCCCTTCCTAAATTTTCCTATATATAGATTTACCAGATACAAACTCTTCCTAAATTTTCCTATATATATATAGGTTTACCAGATACAAACTGGGACAGAGTGCCTATACCTTTAACCACTGTATAGAAGAGGGAATCTGGGCAGGTGAGGCATTTTAAACTCTTCCATGATGAGCTGACCTGCCCAAATGCCCACTTCTATACGGCGGTTAACAGTATGAGAATTCTGTCCCAGTTTATATCTGGTAGCCCTACCTATAAACCCAACATTACTATATTTTAATAGGTTTTTAATTGACAGTTTTAGCTTGAGGAAGATTGAAACTAAATGAAATTCATCAGCGATAATTTCCTTACTTTGAAAAGTGCTACTGTAATTATCTTCTTCTACCTCAACAAAGTCCTCATTTGCTTCTTCTAATAATAACAATAATGCACAGGCATCCAAGGACTGGCTTTCATTCTCTCCCCCATAACTATGTGATAATTTTGAAACAAAGCCCAGGTGAAATAAACTTGCCTGGCCATTTTTTTAATTCTTCTTCGTCGTCGTCGTCGTCTTCTTCTTCCTATCTCTCTCTCTCTCTCTCTCTCTCTCTCTCTCCTTTTCTGTGCTTCAGACATATATTTGTACTCCATACTGTTAACTTCACCTTCAAACAATGCCAGAACACAGGTGGACTTGATCCCATGCCATGTGCTCTAGACACACTAAACTAGAAGAAGGGGTGGAGTTTACTATTGACCTAGGAATTACCAGAATGTGAACTGCACAGGGTTACCCTACTGCTGGGCCTTAGTTGTTCTGGTTTGAAGGTGCAAGCTTCACTTTCCCAAGTTTGAATTGTATTAATACATGTTGTGTGCTTATGGAGGAAACCAGGGCTGCATTTCCACTACTGCTTTAATCCACTTTCAATGCACTTCAATTTCCCCAATGTATTCTGGGAAGGCTATAGTTTGTTAAAGTATCTGAGAGCTGCTAGAGCTACCTTTAAAGTCTTCAGAATGCATTGGGGTAATAGAATTGGATTAAAACTATAGTGGAAATGCAATTCTGCATAAATTTGTTTTGTACTATATTTGTTTTGACATGGCTGGAAAGCTCAGATCCTGAGGATTTTGCTCCCCTGCCCCCCCCTCCTCCGGCCTGGTTCTCATCATAGCAATAAGCAAGAGTTCCTAGCATAATTCGTAGCGGCGACTTTCACACACAAGCCTCAAAGCTGGTCCTTGCACCGCCAGTTAAAAGACCTCAAGGAGTAATGCTGCGAAAGGTCTATATCTTAGTACTCAGAGAATGGTCCTACAGCAGATCAGAGTTGATAGTAACTATGGGTCTCAGAAAATCTTCTTACATCCTTACACAATCTTTCATATTCTAGAGCTCACGGGATTAGTTGCACAAATTATTATTCAGTTTGCAAATTTATGCACAGAAGTATGTGAAGACCTGAGGAAGAAACTTCAGGCATCTGACAAAGTAGATGCTTGTGCCACAATAAATCCATTAGTCTAAGTGGTGTGGGCACCAGATTGCTGGGTGTCAGGCCTGGTACAAGAGTCCAGACCTGAGATCTCTTTTGGCCCTGGGAGCAACAGCCTTGACATGAGGCCAGCCATTAGTTACACCTGTGTGCTGGCCTCTGAGCAGTGATGAGAGCAGCTGTGGAGAGGTGAGGACGTGCCAGACAGCACGTTCTCTATGGCGACCCCAGTCGGGGCTCTGATTGGTGGTAAGGAACGCAAGAGGTACATAAGGAAGGGCAGTGCCCCGTATCAGTGTGGGTTGAATGGAAGGAGGGGGAGATGCTGCCTGACTGTGTCACCATTTGCTGTGTACAAGATCTGTCTGCTGCATCCTGCTATCTGACTGATGTTCTGCTATGTGACCTTGGCTTGGATCTGACTATGGAGAACTTGAATGCACTCTTATCTTGGCAACGCTTTGTGTCTGTGACTCCTTCGCCTCAGCGCCAGATTGCCGAGCCGTGCACCACTAGGGCACCGCTTCCTCTGCTGGCAAAGCCGGGCCCTCTGTTCCAGAGCTCCGGCAACTGGGTGCCTCCCAGTATGGCAACTGAGACATCCCGTGTCACTGGGGACCCTAGAGCACAGTCCTACATGACCCCCATGGTGTTCCCTGATGGTGCTCTGGGCCCTACCACCAATACTGAGGATACGGGCCAGGTGAGCCATCTGATGGACATAGGCCTCGGCCAGCATCCAAACTGTCCAACTCTCAGGTCTAAAATGCCTCAAGAATTTTTGTTCTCTTGTGGCAGCAAACAAGTATGGCTATGCCTTTTGCACAAACTTATAGCTTTACCAGAAAACAGACTCTAGTTACTATCATAAAAAGAAAATCATTATAGTGCCCTCCACAGATGACCTAATATTCTTTGGGGATAAATTAAAGATGAGATGTTTAAAAAGATGACAACGAACCAGTCACTAATCTCATAATTACTCTGTGAATGGGCTTTCTAAACGGAAAGCCAATTGCATTTCTGTAATAGATTGCATTTCCTAGTCTCTCGGGCCAATGTTCTTTCATTCAATTAATACATCCAAATCAGTTCAATACGGGCAGGAATGTCATGAATTTAAAGGAAAAGGAATTCCCTCTTTCACATTTTGTCACCTTAGATATGAGCGATATTCATTTACCTATTTGACCATTATTAAACTGAACATATTTCACACCATTTGTGAGTTATGGAATTCAATTATGCCATGGGATCTATTTGAACTGGGGCTTTTAGTAAGCTATAATTTCAGAATAAAAGAGAAACCTAAGTCATTCTTGCAGAAGTTACTCTGCCTAAAAACTGTTCAAATGAACCAAGATATTAATAGTCTCTGATATTTTTTCTGGGAAACTATATTTCAAATATATCCCAAATTACAACTGCAAGTAAAACCTCCAAGACATTTATTTTGTGCTGCCCTGCTCTAATTAGTACAGTACGAGTTTCACAAATGCTACAGACTCCGCAGACGGACACTTCAGTAACAAAGAACAAGTGCATGGCTTCAGTATGACACTTTGTTAGGAGAAGGATGGAAGCCAAATCTTCAACAAGGGGCTGGGATTTACAGCTCTAATACCAGTGTTGCTAACAACAACGCTCAGTCTGAGGCAGATGTTTGGGCACCAAAACAAAGGGATCAGAAATACGGCCGCTAAGCCCTGAACTGGATCACTGCAAGAAAGAATCCGCACACATAAAAATACACATGCAGGCAAGCATGAACTTTCAGCTCACCAACCAAAGATCTAGCAAAACATACACATACTGCGTTTCTTTTTTTAAAAACCGTACCCTCCAGTGTTGGTGTCACTGCAGACCCATTGCCATAAAAGAAAATGAGTGAATTCCTTTAACAGGTGAAACTAGCAAGAAATGCCCAGTGGGGTGATCCAGAAGCCAGCATTCATTCTGGCGCAAGCAGCTGGGTAGGTTAACTCTAACCCGGAGGCAGGGGCTTGAAATGGAAGGGAGGTTTCTGTTTTGTCTGGAACCAGAAGCAGGCGGGGGCAGCCAGGATGCAGGGGAGGGAGTAGGCTCTCTTGTGCATCTCAGAAGGAACAGGCAAGCAGGAGGCATGACCTGATTTTTTTCCACTGGTCGAGGGAGGGAACAAGGAGGAGCCCAAGGCTTGTGGATGTTCTTGCCAGTGGCTGAGGAAGCCCAGGGAGGGGGCAAAGGAAAGGGCCGGGGATGGGAGGGGATCCAAGGAAGGAGGTTGGGTCCTGCGTACCATAGGCTGAAACGTGCAGTGCTCGGGAAGCAGCCTCATTGAGTTACCAGCCACAATGGGACTACATCTGAGTAGAGCTGCAAATAGCTCATACTTGACCATTCTGACAACACACACACACACACACATGCATGCTCGCATGCACGTACGCACCTCCCTTTTTCCATGAAGTCATGCCTCACTCAGCTGCAACTCACTTCACCAGAAGACTCATACTGGAGTTCAAATGACTTGGGAAGTCATTCCCAAGGGGGCAAGTTGCCACGGGCACCCACTAGGACTTGCGGACAAGTCAAGTCACGGAGTGGGTGGAGACTTAGGACACCTGACTCCAGCTCAGTGACTCCAGCTCATTCCTGTTTCTTTCCTAGGGTAGGGCCCTGAAAATCACGGCTGCCCCAACAGATCTCTCTTTTATACAGAATAATATACTGTGGATGTTTCCTTCACAAAGTTGTTCACAAATGCAAAATATCCATAAATGCAGAAGCTATGTCCCTCTACTACTATTGAATTTCTGATTTGCAAATATGGTTGGCAGAATAATGCAGGCATATTTCGAAAGGACTAAAAAAAAAGGCAGCTCTTTTATCTGAGCTGCATTCTGAGGCTGCAAAGGCCAGATTCTAGGAGAAGTGATATTCCAGTGAGCCTCCAATGGACTAGACTGCAAATCTACTTTATCACAGGAACACATTTCCATCTCTCCCCAGGGACCACATGCTACACTGTTTTTAACAAAACAAAACAAACCTGGCACCTGTTCTGTAATTGAAATAAATTGAGAAAAAACCACAAGCTTAAGACAGCACAATCAACAATGCAAGAAATTTAGTCTGTTCCTGAATGTGTTTGGCTGACCTCTTCATTAACTGATAAATGAATCCTACTATCTCGAAACAGTATGCTGATAATCTTTTTTTTTTTTTTTAACCTGAAAAGTCAGTTCCAATGGCTAGGGATAGTTTGTTTCAGTGATCAACACAGAATGCTAAATAATGAGAATTTCTACTGAAAACACCACATAAAGTGAAATTTAGGTCAAAACACGGAAAAACAATGCTTTTGCATTAAAGTTCAAAAATGTGTGGCATGTTTTCTGCTGCATGTTTTATTAGAAGTCTGATTTCAGGCTTTTCCAAAAAGCAGATCGCAGCCCTATTCTGTTCTGAAGTCAGACCACTGGCATTTCCCTGCCCAACTTTTAAAGTAGACTTTAAGCTCAAGCAGAGGGCCCATCACACAGGGCGCAATCTTAAGCAGCGCCGGACTGGCATGGCCGACAGGGCAAGCACCATATATCCAGTGCTATTTAGGAGAGGCTGGAGCCTCCCCATGGTGTGGAAGCATGTGCTCGCTTACCGTAGGGAAGGCTCCAGCCTCCCCTACGCCCTCCTCGGATCTGCGCCTGCTAAATAGCAGGCGCAGTCCAAGGAGACTGCTCGGACCAAATCAGGGCAGCGCAGCCTCCCGAGCGGGCTTAGGATGCGGCCGTATGGCCACCTCACAAGCCCACCCACGTCTCGCCCACAACCTCCCTCCCCCCCACCTCCCTTGTGCTGATCAGCTTCGGTCGGTGCAAGGGAGGCTCCCCGTCGGCACTCTCAAGCCAACGCTACTCGTAGTGTCGGCTTGAGAGCCTTAGCGCTGATGTGGGATTGCCGCTCGGTGCCCCCGTGTCAGTGCTAATGATGTAGCATCAAGACAACAACATTGCGTCAACGCTATGTGCATTTTAGGATTGAGCTGTCAATTACAATTTTGCAATATGTAAATGGAAAATGAAGGGAGGGTGTAGAGGAGAATGTGTTTGCACTGCTAGTGTGCGCATCACTCAGCACATGGGGCCAGCTGCAGACTTAAAGTATCATCTGAGCATCTACCAGTAGATAGATCAAAGAGAGGTAGAAAAGGAAGATCTTGTGACATTAGGGCATGGGTACATAGCACGATAAAGTTAATAAGTGTGAACAGAATGCAAGCTATACAACTGCCCGTTTTGGCAGCTACTGTGGATTTAGTGGTACATCTTGTATGGCCTCAGGTAACCGTTTTCAACACACAGGGACATTAAGCCGGGGGTACACCAGGTTCCTTGTGGTTTTTTTAAAGACTTTCCCTTAAAACCTGACTGAAAACCTATGTGCTGCCTGCCACTTTGTGAAATTGTTTTGCAGAACACAGAACTTCAGATATATGACAGATGGAACTCTGATTAGCTCTTGAGGCCTTATTATGCTGGCGCACAGAACTGATTAACTTGAACACATTATATCTAATTTAAAACTTTGAAAAAAAAGACTCTCCATACCATCCTCCTCGCATATTTTCCTAACAAACAAATCTTCTGTTCGGATTTCACAAGGTCACCCTTTTACACACAGAAACAGATCACAATCCTAATCTGGAGTTAGGCCAGCAAAGTTTGGCTGGCACAAGAGCCACCATAAAGTATGTTAGGACCACTCTCAGAGGCCAGCAGACAGATGTGCACCATCCCCCCTGACTCCGAGAGTGGTCCAAACACATTTCACAGTAGCCCTTGTGCCAGCCAAATCTTGTTGCCTAACTGTGCTGGCCTAACTCCAGGTTAGGACTGAAACCACAGAAAGAGAGAAGAGGAGGCTCTCTGACAATTAGTTTTCCATTTCTTTTTCTTTGTGATTTATGAAAGAGTTTGTAGTTCTATGCTAATGCCAGTATTATTTCTGCTCTCTAACTTGTAGTCATCAACTGGGGTTAACCTGTGAGGCGGGTGATGGGTTTGTTTGTTAGAAAAAACAACCTAAATTCTGCATCCAAATATTTTAGATTTGTAGTCAAAACAAGCCATGTCCTGCAGGCTGATTACCAGCACAATTCTATGTGTGTCTAAGTATGTGCGTCTAAGGGCACAATCCTAAACTGAGTTAGGCTGGCATAAATAAAACTAAGCCAGCAAGGTTTGGCCAGCACAAGGGCCACCGTAAATGTGTGCCATCTTCCCTGACTCCAAGAGTGATTCAAACATGCTTTATGGTGGCCCTTGTGCTGGCCAAACTTTGCTGGCTTAGTTTATACCGGCCTAACTCCAGTTTAGGATTGCGCTGTAAGTGTCTAAGTAGACACTAAGTAAACACTTAGAAGCAAGTCTCATTTTCACAGTAGGATTCCAACATGTAAAAAGTGGGCCATGAGACCCAGCATCTATCGTCTATTCCATTTCTTTAAAACATATCTTCCATTAATTATCCCAAACAGATACTGAAAATCTATAAGAAACAGGTCCCTTTTTGTATTACCTGTTGTCTACCAAATGGACCTACCTTGGCCTTAAAGATAATTCAGTCCTATGACCATTAACTCTTCCTTACAGAGAATTTTTTTTGTTTTTGTTTTAATGACTAGCTGCTGAAATATACACGATTAAAAAGTAGTTCCTTACAGTTGTCAAGCAAGTTCTGATCATAAGGAACGGGCCTGGTGATGTATATATTTACAGCCCAGTCCACTGCAATTCCTCTTTCAGCATGCAGTGGTGCCAAGGCAGTGTCTGCTGAATCGGGTGGGGGAGTTTTGACCTGCAGACAATTGCTTGGGTAAGCCATTGTGGGTCCAGTCCATCAACTCAGACCACCAGTAATATCGCTGGTGGAATCCTGCATTGTGGAACAGTGGATCAGGCTTGAGACGGGGGTCAGGATTCAGCGGTCACTGCCGCCACCGAATCTGCCCACTTTCTGGGCCTATCTGCCCTCCTACTGACCCCTGACTCCCTCCAACCCTATATATGGCCTTTTACCTTGGATGGCAGGGATCCACAGTCCGTCACCATGTAGATCTGCCTCTAGCCACTTGCTGCAACAGCCGATAGAGCTCCGTGCTGTCCGACAGAATCATGTTTTGTGACAGCTGGAAAGTGCACTATACTATGCCAGCAGAATGCACCATTAGGATTGGTCCCAATAATAATAATAATAATAATAATAATAATAATAATAATAATAATAATAAT
>JAJKFI010000004.1:9559777-9575511 GCA_029204185.1 Lerista edwardsae
ATAATAATAATAATAATAATAATAATAATAATAATAATAATAATAATTTTGAAGTATCAAAAAACTACTACGATCATAAGTAGAAAAAGTTGCTGAAAATGCAGATGTAAAAATTTTATGGGATTTTAGAATTCAAACTGATCTGCATTTAGAACACAACACACCAGATATAACAGTGGTTGAAAAGAAAAAAGTATGGCTTATAGACATTGTCATACCTGGTGATAGCCAAACTGAAGACAAAGAACTTGAAAAACTCACAAAATATAGGGATTTGACACTTGAAATTGGAAGATTATGGCAAAAACGATCCAAAATACTGCCAATTGTCATTGGGGCACTTGGATCTATTTCAAAAAATTTACAAAAACATCTAGAAACTTTGAAGATCAATGATATAAGGACGTCTGACCTACAAAAAACTGCTTTGTTGGGAACATCATACATCGTATGCAGATATTTGGACAATTCTTAGGCTCTTGGTTAGAGCTTGAATTGCCAACAAAAGACCAGTCTGTGATATTTGTGATCTTTTTGTCATTTTGACTGCGCGTACGTTGTTAATGAATAATAATAACAATAATGCCAGTATTTACAGGTAAATCACCATGAAGTCATCCTGTCCTCTGCAAATGCATGGATCTCTCTCCCTCTCTCTCTGTTTTCAAGCTACTTGGAAAAGCATCCATTCTTTGATTCATCCATTCTGACAGCATACACAGGGTAGGATGAAGCTGAAAAGCATGATTGGTGGAAGTGTCATGCCTGACTCTGGTAACAAGCCCATGGTTGTTATGGAGATGATGTATCAACTGCTCTTCACAATAGCAGAATTAAACTAATTCTAAAATTGGCGTGTTTTGCTCAAGTTTGCTCGGTCATACCAAGGCTCCAACATCCATCCAACTGATAAAAAGGAAAATTATACTTTTTTTTCTTTTCTTGCCTTTTTTTTTTTAAAGGAACCATTAATCACTGCATGTGGCATAAAAGACAGCTCTTAGTTGAGTCAACTCAAATGCCAAAAACAGACGGCGTGAAATTGTTCAGTGCTGTTCTTAAGGAACTGGGATTGCTGTTAGGAAGGAAATCTTAGTGCAGATTCCACTCAAGTGTTCCATATCCACTATAAATAAGGTCTAAGATTTTTTTTTAATGACTTAAAAGTTATCTTACAAATAGCATGCATACATAGGTGGAGGTGCGAGCCGGGCTTGTCTTATGAGAGGGCTGTCTCTTTCATGACCTGCTTTTGAAATTTCTGATGGTGCCTGGTTGCCCACCATGGCAGGAAGAATTGTGTCCTAGGTTCTTTGTTGCTCTGATGCAGCCATGCTCTTCTTATGTTCGTGGGACAGAGATGCTCTTTCACAATTCTTGTTCTCATCACAAGTTTTCAGATGGGGCCAGAAATATCCATTTCTCTTTGCACTCCACAAAAAGTGCATATCGCTAAGAACGATTTCATTTCAACAATACCTCCTGTAAAACCTGAGTTGTGCTTCCCTGTAACAGTTCACCCCATCTCATGGTTTATTCTGCTATTACGACCTCTTTCCATCAATCAGTCCCAGCAAGATAAATTCTGGGTATCCAGCCATTTATGTGACCACTGAACCAGCAGAAGTTACTGAGTAGAACATCCCCACATAAAACACAGTACTCAAATCTGGGTGTTACCAGGGCATAGGAAACTGTGGAAAGACTATGGGTGAGTTTGTACACTTTTCCAATTACACCACACTGGAGAATTGGAGAACTCAACAGTCAACGACCTAAACTTCTGACTTCTTTGCCAGTCAAAACCTTTGCTCCTGTTCAAATACCCCTGTCTTGTTATGCTATGCTGTGCCTAATTGCACTCCATTGCCAAGTTGTCACTGCCTCATTTATGGGCATTTTAGAAAAAATAAAGCCATCACGCCACATTTACAGCTTGCGGTATTCATGCGCCACATTAAATACACCTCTTCTTGGAAAAGACTATTTTCCTCCGGTAGGATACTGCCAGGCTTTTTATCGCAGCGGCAGACAGCAGCCCATAATGTTGATGAATGCTCACAATGATCAGTAAAACACTTATTAGTACAGTGGGCTTTGGTGCTTAATTCCCAATATGCTGACAGAGCACCTTGATAAGTAAAATTTCTCTCTCTGAACTGCAGAGCAACAATTAGGCACGCATATGGACAACCAGCCGCAGCCCTCAGGCAAAGCAGGCTATAGCTCCTTCGTGAAAAAGCGGACTGTTTGAGCCACTGAGCCAAAAAAACACTGCTAAGGTAGGGGATGGCCACAGTTTTTGTGGCCATAGAGGATGGCCACATCAAGCTTTTGATGGGCACCTTTAGAAACATTCAAGACACTGTCTTTACATGAATTGCCATATAGGAAAACCACTCATCTGCATTTACAAAAATTTTCCAACTCCATATAGTGCACCGCACAGCCTTTGGAGTTAGGCCAGCACAGTTTGTCTGGCACAAGGGCCACCGTAAAGTATGTTTGGACCACTCTCAGAGTCAGAGAGGCCAACACACAGACATGCCCCATCCTCCCTGACTCCAAGAGTGGTCCAATCACGCTTTATGGTGGTACTTGTGCTGGCCAAACTTTGCTGGCCTAAGTGTGCCAGCCTATCTCCTGGTTAGGACTGTGCCCTGTGTCCAGTAAGTTATGATATTCCTAAAGTTAACTAGGTTTCTCTTTTTGCATTTTTCCAACTTCTTAGATGGCATGTCACTTATGCCATGCTATACATATGTTGCATATTACATCATAGAATCATAGAGTTGGAAGGGATCCACAAGATCATCCAGTCCAACCACCTGCCTGTAACAGGGAATGTTTCCATAGCATCTCAAGCAGTTGCCTGTCAAGCCTCTGCTTGAATGTCTTCAGTGAAGGAGAATGCACCACCTCCCGTAGCAATTGGTTCCACGGCCAAACCACCCTTCCCATAAAGAATTCCTTCCTGTAGTGTAAAATCAGGGCCTCAAACCAACTTACGTGATTCACCCTATTGACATTTGACTCCAAAAAGCATCCCAAAAGGAAGATAGCCAATATTCCCTCCGATGGTTAAAAATCAGTATTAAAAATCAGTTGATCCATGGTCAACGCATTATACAGTACATTTTTTCAACCCTGTCAAGTGTTTAAATTTTCCATTCTGTTAAAAAAAAAATTAAACCTTTTTTAAAATTAGGAAAAAAATGCATCACAGCTGACCAGTACAGTACACACTTGTACAAAGGGCACAAAAAGACCTTGTCTCTAAACAATTACTAAAGTTACTATTAAACTCTCCCCAAAATAATTTCATCTGTTATATATGCAGGAGGATAGCTAAGGGTTAAGCCAGCAAGAGGGCTGGAAGGGTGGAGTTAATCACCCCTCCAATCAGGAGACCTGAGCTGGATGAATCCTGCAGTTAGGCCTGCTGCCTGTGTTCAGTTTCTCATCTGTTGCGGTTACAATAAAATGCTTAAACTGCAACTGCCTTGTTTGAGTTGAACCTGCAAGGAACCCACTAACAAACCCACCAGACTTATTTGAAGGAAAAGGAGAGAGAGATACACCTCAGGTTACATTGCTCCAACGCAGAAATATCTAATAACATGGAGGAAGGCACCAAGTCTGTATCTAGGGCCTCAAATTAAAACCAACACTTTGGTACTTAACGGAGAATGCTCATCGACAGTTCCGGACCCCAACTAAGAAACAGAAAGGCAACAAGCCCACATTGTTTGAACAGGATGCTTAGCTAGACAGCTCGCACGCAGGATTGCCAGTTTGCCCACGGCAGCCCTGTTTCTTCAGTGTTTTTCCTAGGGGGACACAGGTCCCTCCCGCTCCATTTGAACACGTGCCCAAAGCAGCGTCAAATTCCACTGTTCCCTCATCACCACTGGGTGTCATCATGCATTCCTCCTAATGCCTTTCTCTTCTTCTTTGCTCCTCTCTGGGTACCACATGCACCTTCTTCTCGGTTCTCCTCCCTTTTTCAATTGTTCAAGAAGCATAGCAAAATAAAGAGTATGGAGGGGAGGCACCGGCCTAGAAGTGAGGCTCCAGGCTACTGCCTCTCTCCTCTCCCATACACTGTCGGAAGAAGCAGGAAGAGGAGGAAGGAAGTGGCCTAGCTACTGCTAGGCCTGGATTCTCTCTCTGTCTCTCTCAGACTGGGCCCAGTGTGGAGCGAGGACAAATTCCCAGCCTGGAGACAGGGGCATAGTGGGACTTGAGTGCCTTGACCGAGAGAAAGGGTATAAATTCATGCAATACATAAACGAAGTAAATAATCCTGTGGGTGGGCTGGCCCTGAGTAGGCAGGTGGCAAAGGCTAATCTCAGGCCATTTGGGAATCACGGTTGGTTTTTGCCTGTCAGCACTGAGGTACTCCAATTTGCCAGATTCTCCTCCATTTTTTAGGAGTTGGCCATTTTGCAACTAGACCCCACCTCAAAAGTTGGAAGAATCGGACCTGGCCTGTAGCATTTATACATGATGATCATCAACCACATTTTATTAAATCGTTTTTGCTTGGTGGGCTGCTGGAGAATCTCCATTTTTTCTCACGACATGAAGCCAGTTGTAGTATTGTCCGACAAGATCTTTATCCGTTTGTTTTCTTGTTTTTGTTTGCATTTTCTGTACGGTTTTGTTTTCTGGGCTTGACAACACTGCATCTGTTCGGCACACTAGCTTAACTTTCTCTTCTCACCAAGCATTTTTCTTCCTTTTTAAAAAGCATCTTCTATAAACAAAGTTTATCCCCAGCAGAACACTGTTTAATTGGTGATGAGTCAGCTACACCAGGACATTGGTGATGAAAGAATGAATTCTAGTCAAAGTCTCGAAACTGTTGCAAAGATAAAGCATTTACAAGGAAAGGAGAAAGTATGTGCTTGTTTAGAAATACTTAGCTTCTCTGCAGCAAACTGATTCGATGATATTGGAAAATGCAATGAAGAAAGCTTATTCTTTACCTCCTTTAACATTTTATTTTGCAAGTCACTTTTTCAAAGTCACTTTATGGTACAGACTTTGCAAAACTGAACATGGCTCTTTATCCCACACAAACTGGTGGCTCTTTAAAATATACCAAATAACAAATTACTGTAGTTCCTTGTCATTCTTTCCAGTTTTCATGCGCTCCTACAAAAAAGGCAGTCAAGCTAGCACAATGCTTATACTGCTGAATTTTCCCCAATTGCTTTGCAGGCCTAGCTGAACATTATCCATTAAGTGTGGTACTGCTATTTCATAGCTACCAGGGGCCCTTGCCTCAGGTTGCTCTGAAAAATTCTTCCACGGTGAAAGAAATATGAAACCTGAGCTCTGCCTGATGCAAACAAAAATGTGGTAGGGCATCAGCTCACAGGCCAGAGCAATCTGGCAGAAGTGAATCTGCCAGAAGTTTCAATCTGCAGAAGTGAATGCACCATGCATTCCAACATACTTGCCAAGTCAGTGTTCCAAAAGAAAGACTCAGAGATTCTAGCCTCTGAAATAAAGGAGTCTCCATTTTGGCACACACAATTCTAGAGCAAAAAATAGGAGGGTGAGAGAACGGAAGACATTTATTTTAAAGGACACTGAGGCAGGCACAGTTAGGCCAGCAAGGTTTGGCTGGCACAAGAGACACTGTGAAGTATGTTTGGACCACTCTTGAAGTCAGAAAGGCCAGCACACAGATGTGCGCCATCCTCCCTGACTCCGAGAGTGGTCCAAATGCACTTTACTATGGCCTTTGTGCCAGCCAAATTTTGTTGGCCTAACTGTGGCAGCCTAACTCCAGATTAGGATTGTGCTCTGAACAATTCTCAACTAATGTCAAAATTAATACACATTTCAATTTAGAAGAACATCCATTTACCAGCTACCCAGGCTCACCGCCATCTGTTTTTAATGCAAACAGAGACTGTCATGTCTTTGTCCATTTTAAATCCATGTCCATGTCTTTGTCCATGTCTAAATCCATTTTAGCGTACCACTTTCTTAAAAACTGGCTTCCAAGTTTCACCTGATTCTTCACAACTCCAGTTTTATCCTGCTATATAACTGGTCAAGCAGTGTGATGGAGTGGACAGAGTGCTGGATGTAGATGCTGAAGCCCTGGGTTTGAATACTTAAGTCCATCCTAGTTACCTAAAGGTATAGGGGACCACTGATAGGTGTCAGGACCCAAAGTAGCAAAGTACAGAATACACACACATGAATTTCCTTACTCCATTTCTCTGCACATTTTGCAGAAAAAAGCTGCATGTATCATTCAAAACCAAAACAGGTTATGTTGTGTCATAGTATAGATGCATAATGTAAGGTGTGAGGAGAGCCCTTTCTATTATTGTGATTGTTAAATAATTGAGCATAAGAAACCCATGCCAATCAAGTCACCCCATGATCTACCAGTAAATCACTGTAGTTCCCTATCTGCAGGCCCAAATCTACTTACTGCTATCCACTCCTAAGCTACACAGTACTAGCTGTCACAATGCTTGACTGAAAAGACTAGTATGGTGGGAATAGGACAGCAAGCAGCTTCCTTGTACCTATCCTCCCCCTTCATCTGTTAAGCAACAAGATTTAGAGCACAATCCTAACCAATTTTCCAGCTGACTCATCATAGAGCTGACATAGCTCTACCAATGGGGCATGTGGTGCATCCTGCAATTGGGGGCAGTCACAGAAGCCTCTTCAAGGTGTAAGGGAATGTTTGTTCCCTTATCTCGGAGCTGCGTTGCCCTTACCCCGGTGCTGTAAAATTGGTTAGGATTGAGGCCAGATGCACAGAACTTCATTTCTCCTTTTTTCTTCATTCAACCTTAAAAGATGTCAATGATGACTTGGCAACCATTAATTTTGCAGCTTTGGGCAGGACACAAACCGTTCCCCTAGCCAACATGGCAACATGTTTAGCCATTTCAGCAAAGAAATATAGGCAAGGGGAAGCATAGAATTGGAGACAAAAAAAAACCTCTCATGCCATTAAGTGTAATCACTGAACGAACAGCCGATCTAAAGAGGAGATGAAAGGATAATGGGCAAGCTTTGTGCAGTGTCATTCGCAGTGAAACAACATATTTACTTTTATTTTAAAGAACAGCATGTGCTTAAAAATTGAGACCCTCTTCTTATTTTAACCCAGAAGATGAGACTGGGTACGTGTTGGATGGCCTTCATTGTGAATCTTGGACTTACAAGGCAGCAAATCACTCTCCAGCCAACTTATACATATGAATTTTAGGCAGATAAACAGGTTCTTCCATTTCTTGCAACCTTTAAGGCAGACCATGCTTCACACTTGTTTCAGATACACTTGTTTCAGATACGACAGATTAAAACTTTCAAAAGTAAACTGTTTATACTGTAGATCAGGAAGCGCTGCTGACGCAACCCAGAATACTTGCTATTCAATGCACAGAGCACTGCGAACTCGGGGGCAAAAGAAAAGCTCAGTTGCGCTCCAAGATGGCAATGGCACTAGTAAGCAAAGAGCTTTCGGTGGCTTTGAACTAAAGAAATGCCTGCCGGGTGCCTGTGCCGTTATGAGGAGGAGGCATGGTAAGGATGGGTTGTGACATTTCGTGGCTGCTGGTATCTTCTCTGTCTCTATAAGATGGAGAAAAGTGGATCAGGTTTCATTAGCGAGTCTGCTGAAAGCACGTGCAACTCTCCCAGACCAACAAACAATGGCTTGTAGACCAGAAAGAAGCACCCGCTCCTCCCCAGGTTCCTTCTCTTACAGATGTATCCTGGTTTCTTCAAAATATTTTCCATTTTCCATCATATCCAGATGGGAAAACTGAGAAGCATTCATAAGGGTGGTGGTGTTTTTTGGGTGATATTTTTTTTCCCAAAATGGCTTGATTAAAATTGCAAGTTGTGGTGTTGTGTGTTTTTAGTCTACATTCTCATCCAAGTTCTCATTTTTTATTAATTTAAATGCTTTAAAATGCTACATCATGTACAAGGTAGATGATACAGGTGATATAGTGTCAGCAGATGCAGCCACAGTAGGCTTTCTAATTGGAAAAGGAGTCTATTTTAATTTCGGGAAAATAACTTAAGCACCAAAATGCAGTGCTTTCTGTTTTTATTCAGATATTTTAACTATCAAAAGGCCGTTGCTAACGCCCAAAAAGCGGTTTTCAACAACAACAAAAAACCCACCCCTATCCATACAATATCAAAACAAAGATCAGAACTAAAAGCACTTTGAAGCCTCTGTGGCCTCTGCCAGCCAGTAATCACCTAGTAAACCTCCACATTGGACCTCCAGGTCTATGCCCAAACTAACCACTCCATAAAGCTACCCCTGCATGAGTGGCCTGCTTTCAAGCCTCTCTGGATCTAAGTCACGGTTGCTGTCATTGCAATGGTTTTTTGACATTCAGGCCAATGTGGAAAGGTACATGAGACTTACTATATAGAGTTATTATTTTCCATGAAAAAGGGAGCTCAAAGCTGAAATTGTGGGAGACTTCATAGAAACAAAGCATATCCTGTCAGTTGCAATGAAGTGTTAATGGTGAGCCTGCAGTGCACATCTTGCAATTTGTATACATTAATGTACTAATTCTGTTCAGACCGCATAGGTATATTTACCAAAGAGAAAGCCTGCAATTTACTCCTCCCAGTTATCAGCAAGGGGAATATGTACTCATTAGGCTGGTTAAGAAGTCATGAGCCCAATAAACCTGATAATTAGAAAGGTCTGTATTTTTTATTATTTGACTTACACAGGACTAAGAAACCCTGTAGTCCTTTTTAAAAGCTTCTTTTCTTGAGATGTCAACAAACTTACTCTTAACATTTGACTTGAGCATCAATTTGATGGGTTAACCTTCTAGGTTACCATGGGGACAGCGGAGATCCTGGAGGAGGGTCAGTACCTGAGGGCAGACCTCCACGAATGCGCCCCGGCAGGTGCTGCCCCCCCATACAGCTCCAAAAGGCCGAATGCCTCTCCAAGAAGGGGCAGGTGGCCCTTTGGAGCACGCCTGGTTGCTCTGAGAAGCAGTTTCTGCGGCTAGAAGCCGTGAAAGCCACTTCCTACAGTGGCTTTGTGCTCCTTCTCAATGGTGGGGGGCAAGCGGGGCAGTCAGCATCACTGCCTCCTCCCATCCCAGCGCCCAAGGCATTTGCACCCCTTGCACCTCCCCACTGCATGGGGAGGGTGGAGAGAGGGAATCAAAACAGCATGGTAAGTCCTTTGGTAAGTCCATGGTAAGTCCAATCGGTTAATCCTACAGGAAGTCAAGCCTGATTGCTCCCTGGAAGGACAAATCCTGAAGCTGAAGCTCAAATACTTTGGCTACCTTATAAGAAGAAAGGACTCTTTAGAAAAGACCCTCATGCTGGGAAAGATCGAAGGCAAAGGGAGAAGGGGGAGACAGAGGATGAGATGGTTAGATAGTGTCACCGAAGCGATGAACATGAAATTGGGCGAACTCCGGAAGCTAGTGGAGGACAGGGAGGCCTGGCGTGCTGTGGTCCATGGGGTCGCGAAGAGTCGGACATGACTTAGCGACTAAACAACAACAACAAAAGTCCTTTGAGCGCTCTTAGAATATTTTTGATGTTGATCCTAATTTATACAAACCCTTCAACTTACAGAATGGGGGAACAGGTGGGTACATTATGATAACTGGCCCATGGAGATGGTTATTAGTATATGATATAAAAAGAGCATCACTGGATCAGGCCAAAGGCCCATCTAGTCCAGCTTCCTGTATCTCACAGTGGCCAACCAGATGCCTCAGGGGGCACACAAGATACTTGCATCTCGCTGCCACTCCCCTGCACCTGGCATTCTGAGGTAGCCTACTTCCCTTGTACTGCCCCCAAAGAAGACATCAGATTGTGGTTAGGGTTTAACTTGGGGCACTTTATTAAACTCAAAACACTAATGTTTAAAACTTGAAACCTACTGAACCCACGGTTCCTCCCTTGCCTGCCTGGAGTACGCAAAAAAACTCCATCCGTGACCAATTTGAAAGACAGAAAAAATTCCTATCCAGCCCTCATGATGAACGACCAGCTAATCTCAGACTGGACATGCCCATCACAGCTTCTAATATAGTGGGTCATTCTGGCCAGCAGTGTCACAACCTTGTGTTACCCAGGATACCGCATCAGCGTCGGACGTCCTTTTTGCGTCCATTTCAGGCTCAGGAGAAGAGGAAGAGCTCACATCTCAAGTGCAGCACCACCTCCCCCGGCCACCACACAAAACAGCTACTACATCTGGCACTATTAGAAGTCATCACAATACATGTGGCAAAACAGAAGTTATTTAAAAATCAGCCCAGAACATTTTTAATCACATATATTTCAACTCGGAACAAATTCACAGGTTGTTTCTCAAAGGAAACAGACGGTTGCCAGCGTTGCTATGCTCCGTATTCACCTGAATTCTGAATTCAGTGTGAGGGTATAGTTTTGTCCCCGTGTCAAGGATCTCTGCAAGGAAGCTGGTAAAGGAGCCAACCTCGCATTAAATAATCCCAATCATTCCTTGCGGCAGTTCTACTGAAGTTTTATCCTTTCTGGGGTTTCACTGCAGCCTTGGCAGCCTGCCCTGTGTTCTGCTGCCAAGAGGAGATGCAGAACGGCTACCAGTTATACAGAATGTGGCCAAAGAACATTGCCAAATGCAAGTGTTAAGGGGGAAAAAAAGAGTCAGCCAACATATATTTTATAAAATGAGGGGTTTTTTTAAGTCAATATTTTTTATCCTCTATTTTGCACTCATATTTTTAGCATTTCCAGCTTCACACACACAAAAAAAGATATAGATTCATTGGCCAGCAGTCACACATTTAGCCTTAATTATGATTTCTATACCAATAGGATGTTCCCAGGTACTTTAGAGCAGTGGTTCGTAAACTTTTTAACACTGGGACCCACTTTTTAGAATGACTGTCTGGGACCCACCAGAAGGGGTGTCTGTCAGGTTATATTACAGTTTGGAGCCTCTGGTCTGCTGGCCAGCAACTATAGGCCAGAAGCAAAGTGTTTGCCTCGTGACATGCTGGCCTCGTGGCAAAAGGAAAAGAGCACAGTCATGCACTCAGTGGCAGCACCTGTGTTGCAGAGACGTGTGCAGTGGAGGCAGGCTTCTGCCTCCACACCCAAAGTTACACCCCCAGCCATAGGCTGCTGCCTATATAAAACTACTGCTGTACCATATATCGTGCGCTCCCAGAAGAACAGAGTGCCGCGGAGCACTCTGTCTGTTTGTACATCTGACTGAAGTGATTTTGTACTAATTGTGTGTGGAAACTGTTTTGCCTACCGTTTCCTGTCTGTACACTGCCAAGGCTCATCGTGCTTGCTTTTAATACAAGCTCTTACTAGACTGCTTCTGTGTCCGTTGCCTCTATCTCGCCGCCTACGCATTCCAACGGTGGGAGTCTGGTGCTGAAGGCCGTGGCGCTTGCCGTACCAAGCTCTGTTGCAGGCTTGGTCTGCGGCATTTTCGTGCACCCAGCCAGCGTGTGAACACTTGTCCCTGTCTACGGGACACACTCTGTTTTTCCTATTGCAACAGTGTCATGGCCGGAAGTGCTGTCATTGTGATGTTAAAGCCGGCATCTTTCCTGAGAATGCAGCCATAAGTTGGGTTATTTCTCAGGCATTTTCCAATATCAAAGTGAATCAGAAAGGGGGGGAAAAGCCTCTTTATAACCTTGACAGAAGCAAAACAACCACATAGCCCCTCCCCATTTCCAGCATCCCCATATTTTCAATATGGCTGGTCTAGGTGCTTCATGACCCACCTGAAACTGGCTCACTACCCAACCCACAGTTTGGGAAACACTGCTCTAGATAACTTCGACCTGTTTTAAGCTCCAGTATCTCAGGAATAATAAGATGGAGAGTGAGTTATTCTTGCTCTAGTTGCTTCACTTCTACAGTGCCTCTCCACCAGGCACTGAGCTGGTTTCAGTTAAAAGCTATATTTCTAAAACGCTATCATACATGATACAGATATGAATAAAATATGATATGAATTTTAACTGTTCTTAATATTGTTTTTAATATGTTTTTTATTGTATACATTGTGGTTTTTGTATTCTTTTTTAATGTTGTAAGCCGCCTTGTGTGCCCTCGGGCAGAAAGGCGGGATAAAAATTGAATAAATAACAATAACAATAATAAAGGAAGAAGGAAGGAGAAAATAAGTAGACCAGTGTTATTCAAACTGTGGGTTGGGACCCACTTAGTGGGTCATGACCTGATGTCAGGTGGGTCGCCGAAAGCTGAGAGCAGCCATCTTGGAAACTGCAGCCCTTACAAAAGGAAACTGCATTCCTTTTGTGAGTGTTAATAGTTTGAATTTTCAAACGAGGGTTTTTTAAAAAAAGTTTTGTTTTTAGTTCAGTGCTTTTACATCTTATTTTGTCCTAACCTTTCTTTCTGTCAGGGATGTTTCATAGTAGCACAATTGCTACAATCCAAGAATGCCAATTTGCATTTCAGGAGTGTCATTTTATTATGTTACAATGACAGCACTTCCTGCCTGATGATGTCACTTCCTGCCACACATCACTTCCAGGTTAATGACATCACTTCCGGTGGGTCCTGACACAAGTGCCATTCTAAAAAGTGGGTCCTAGTCTAAAAAGTTTGAATACCCCTGAAGTAGACCATTTCATATTATTACATAAGGTTTACATAATGGCCAGGTGATCTGGGAAGAGAGGAATTAGTGGTAGCTGGTACCAAAGGAGAGGGGCCTGCTATGTTTTTCAATACATCAAGGATGAATTCCATCCTTAAAAAATCAGTATGTCAGTAGCCCCAAGCAGGATTATTGAATCTAGGGCCAGCCCAAGACTTTCTGTTGCCTGAGGAGGCATGCCAAATGCTGCCCTGTTAGTCAATGTGCCAGCATCTGCTCCTCACACGCTCCAAAGTCCATCACTCTCAATCACTCTCCTCCCTTCCTCCTCTCTGTCTCCCTCTTATTCTTCCAATCCAAGGACTGAAGGAAAAGGAAAAGCAGCAGAGGCAAGCTGGTGGACAAAAATGGGTGCCACCACCCATCGGCTGCCAACTTGGCCTCCCGATTAGGTCAATCTTACATAATTTCTTAAGTGATTATCATAGGTACTCAGAGTTTAGAGAGCTAACCTGGGCTATGGTAGACCTATAGGGTTATCGTACCCTCCCCATAGTACTTTTGTGGCAAGGGCAAGGACATTCATGTGAGGTGAGGTAGGCCTAGCATAATCTTCCTCAGGCTAGTCTAAACCACCATTTTTTCCCAATGGCGTTTTCACAAATATACACCTAATCCTCAGTCTCAGACGTAGCCTCCACTGTGTGGTTCTCACCTCTGGCTGCGTGCCATCGAGCTGTACGACAGCCCAGGGAAGGGAGGTGCTCTGGGTACCACCAAATAGCAAAGTGAAATCTGTTCCTGATTATCTCCTCTGCTTTTAAATTGTTTTAACTTGCTCTTTTTGGGGGGGGTTGAGGGAGAGGAGCACATGTGCATTTTGAACTGCAAAAGGTTTTATATACCCAGGCAGAAATGTAAACCTGGGTATATAAAACCTGGTTGCATTATGCTCTGCTGACTTACCGCTAGGATTGCTTGTTAAATAAATTGGAGAACAGTCGCTATCTGCAAATGGGCTAATTAATAAGAACTCTCAATGATCAATTATGAACACCCAGTGATTTTTTTCCAAGCATTATTCACACTGACAGTTCTCCATTGGCATAAGGTTTTCAGAATTTTGCAGACTATTGTTAAGCAAGCCTGATTTTAACTCTTCCCCCCACTCTTAGTTGTCTCTCCCTTTCAACCTCCCCACAGCCCAACAGGAGATAAGCATACAGTACTTCAAGTTAAAAAGATACAATTATGCAGCATCACCCGTACTCTCAGTCCTGCTAAGCGGGATACCCTGAGCCCAATACAAAATAGCCAGTTTTCATATGAGAGGGTCATTTGTTTAAAATAGCTGTTTCCAAAGTGATGGGTCGCGACCCACCACAGGGAACTAAACCAGAACTGAGCCATTTCCCCTTAAGGGGAGTGGCCCAGTAATGGGTGCTGGTGATTGTGGTGCCACAGGCTCTAGGGCTTTTCCTCTTAGCTGGGGGGGGGGTCATGCTGACCTTGGAGAAGGCCTGGGAGGCCCACATCCACTCTTTGGACATCACTGTTACTCCTGTTTCTATTCCACTTGAGAACTGGAGCTCCCTTCTGGTTCTCACATGAACAGTCCTCGCCTGGTGCAACAAGATCAATTAGCGAAATGATTGGCTGCAATTTCTTGGATCAGTAAAACCTGATTATAAATTCCTTGGTTTGGTCCTCAGATGGGAGTGGGCTATGCTGGAGTCAGTATACAATTGTTCAGGCTTGGGGTTCCGCTGAACTTTTGGCAGGGATATTTGTTTTGTCTGCAGTTTGTGGAACTACAACATTCCTGCTTCTAGTTCAGTGATGGCAAACCTATGACACATGTGTCAAAGCTGAAACGCCACAGTATTTTAGGTGATACACCAGCATTTCACAACACCCAACAACTGAGGATTTTTTGTCATGATCTGATTTTTTGTCATGATTCGATGTTTCTTTATATAATGCATAGCCCCACACATGATTGGACTGTATTTTTATAAATAAATGAATATGTAAAAATTAATTTCTCTTTTGTTGGGAGTGAGGAGCGACATGCCAGCAGAGTCAAATTAGCATTTTTGACACGGCAAACCCTAAAGGTTCACCATCACTGTCCTAGTTAGTTTCAGTATCTCTCAGGTGTTAGCCTAGTTTTGTTTCTTTTTGGGTCCCTTGACAATGCTGAACAGAGGATAGGGCAGTGGTGGAATTCAGCCAGTTCTCACCTATTCTGCAGAATCGGTTGTTAATTTTAGGTTGGGAGAAGGAAGAAAGGCAGTGGCCGTCCTGAAGGACATAGAACCGGTTGTTAAAATTTATTTGAATCCCATCACTGGGATAGGGCAAAATGTTGGGTTAAACCCTTCCTTGGGTGAATGTAGCCTTGAAATCCAGGAAATGAACCTCTCACTGTGTGATAGTCTCAGCCACAGAACCCTTAGTCATCTCCTGTTTGCCTGCAGCATCTGGTAGTTGGTATATGGCCATCAACACAGTCATTCCATTGAATTAACATGAACAGTTGCATCTTAGAAGGCATTCATCAAGGCAACAACTAAGGCTGATCTTAACAGTCGCAGTGAATTCTAGCAGCACTGCATCATCACCTACACTTCTCACCACAGACTCTTTCACCAGACAGGCTGCACCAGAAGAAGCACAGGAAATGGAGGAAGCACAGGAAGCTATGATTCGGTAATTGGCAAGACTGCAGCTTGCAAAGCCACATAAAACTAGTATAGAGATAAAACCAGTCAATGCAATGAAATTCAGCTACTCTCTCATCTAGACCTTTAGCACTCGCCATTGTGGATTAGGTAGCATGAGACCGATTTGCTTGGCCTGTTCGAGTGCTAAAGCCTGGTTGTGTTGTGCTGGTCCTAGAAGTGTGCATTCCTGGCACGACACACAGAAAGTCACACCAAACCAGAGTCAATTCACACAGGAACACATGCACAATTCACCACTCTGTATAATCCTTATTGCTGGATTTTTATTTATTTTTTATTTTTTGGAGGGAGGGAGGGAGGGAGAGGGAGAGAGAGAGAGAGAGAGAGAGAGAGAGAGAGAGAGAGAGAGAGAG
>JAJKFI010000004.1:9575521-9623837 GCA_029204185.1 Lerista edwardsae
AGAGAGAGAGAGAGAGAGAGAGAGAGAGAGAGAGAGAGAGAGAGAGAATATGATACTGGATTTGCCACGAACAGAGTGAATTCAGCAATCCCTCAAGGGATTTTTGATAAGGAATCAGCATCTCAACTCTTATCACTGGTAGCTCATAATGCATGCAAAAATCTGTATGCTTAAAATGAGGGTGATGAACACGGTTGAAAGGAATGGGAAAGCTTCTGTCAAAACCAATTCAACTGCATGGAAGCATACAGGCAGGATCTTTGCATCACTTAGCAGCAAAGGGAGACCTGCTTTCCGACAGCAGACAGTTTCAAACCTGAAGCCACAGTGATGCAAATCAGGATTTTCCCATAAAATTGATCAGCTATATTTGTCCAATACTGCCCCTCCATGGTTCTTAAGCAACGTTTTGAACATAGTATACTTTTGTTTTTGTTTACAGCTTCCAAATTCCTAGTATGCCTTGTTCCTGAGTACATCAATAAGAAGGAAGAAAGCAGTAAGAAAGGGTGGTCATTTACATAGGGCCATTGTGGGACATTTAACACTGGGCAATGGAGGCTATTAGGATTCAAGAGGCATTCACCCAACTTGCAGATCAGGTCCAAGCCTAGAATTAAGGCCTGGGAGGAAAGAAGTGGGGTGCTCACCTCATATTTGCTTTAGGACTCATGTTCCAGACAGAATGTTTAAAGCCTTTATTCTGGGCGACAACTGAAGATTTAAATACTTGCAGTGCTATCCCCTATAAAAAGGCGTCCGAAACACAGGTGGAGCCTTTTCATCCGCAGTTTTCCCATCGATTTGATTCCAGTCCTGCCTTCAGCACACTCTGAAATGACTGTAAAGGTTTGGGGGAACAGGCCTTGAACTTCATGTCTAGGTAAGGTAAAGGTAAAGATTTCCCCATGACTGAATGGTCTAGTCGTGACCGACTGTAGGGGGCAGTGCTCACCTCCGTTTCTAAGCCTGTAGAGCTGGTGTTTGTCCTCGGACAAACTTGCATGGTCATGTGGCCGGCATGACTAGAACGCCGTTACCTTCCCACTAAAGTGGTACCTATTTATCTACTCGCATTTTTAGGCACTTTCAAACTGCTAGGTTGGCAGGAGCTGGGACAAGCAACAGGAGCTCACTCTGTCACATGGTCTCTAACTCCCAACCTTCCCGTCAGAAAGCCCAGCAGCAGCGGTTTAACCCACAGCAAATGTCTACACACACACACACATACACACACAGAGAGAGAGAGACAGACAGACAGACAGACAGACAGACAGACAGACACTATCTATAAGGTCTCTAGCAGCCTCAGGAACATAGGACCCTGGTTATTTATTAATCAATTATTATTATTATTATTATTATTATTATTATTATTATTAATAAAATATTTTTCTAAATTTTTCCTTTTTGTCTAGTGGGCCATGATAGATGGTCATTTTTAAAAGCGGGGCCCAGTGCTAAAATGTTTGGGAAGTACTGCGATACAGGTTTTCCCAAAGTAAGCGCCACTGTATTCCACTGAATTTACTCCAGGAAAGAGTGTATTGAATTTCAGCCCTGTCCTCTTTCCATACTACACTGGGCGCTTCTTATTCATGGGCTCAACATAACCAGATGACGAGCTTAACCTCAGAAGGCCTCGGAAGTCATTTTCCCTTCCCTTCCTCTGTTCTCTATCTTGTGTTCCTCTAAACTGGACGTCTTCCAGGACAGAAGCCTGTCCTCACACTCTGCAGATGTACATCAATGGCCCACCTCTTCTTTACACATCTACAGCCCAGTCCTAAGCCCTGTGGCGCCAAAACGGCGACAGCTGGATTCTTTTGGGCGCCAAGGCTATCACCGGGGCATTCTTGGGATAAGAGAACACTTGCTCCCTTACCCTGAGTAACACCGCAGCGGCTTCCATGGGTCTCCTTAGCTCTGCACCAGTGTTTGAGCAGGCGCAGACCCAAGGAGACCCATGTCAGGCCTCCTGGCTCACAAGAGGGATCAGGATACGGCAGCAGAAGCTGCCCGCCCACCTTGCTTGTGGTCCCAAACCTCCCCTCCCCCCCAGTTCTACCCCCTCTTCACCTTTCCCCTGCCCTGAAAACCCTTCCCACTAGACAGCACTGCTGGCACGCCAGCCAGTCATTCCCTCCACACTGAGGTGCAGCGGCAACTGGTGCTGGCCCAGCGCAGGTGCTTCCTCCTCTCCAGGTGCGGCACATTTACGACTCCCAGAGCCAGCAGTACAAACATACCACTAGCAGTAAGGCCTAAAGGGTTGGGCCCCTAGTTGGCTATATCAAGACAGAGGTCAAGGAGCCTAAATTAACCAGAGCAGTAGTTAAATTCACTTGGCTCACTTGCAGCAGCTGAGAACAGTGCTTCAGTGGAAGGTGGGCAAAACTTTGTTCACTACCTCTGCCTTTACCCTACCGGGAATGCACCCTGCCGTGCATTAAACCCTTATCAGGGGTGGGCACAATGTGCAAGTGCACAAGATGCTGGAAGCTGATTATCCTAGGGCAGACAACAGTTCTAGGGCAGTGATGGTGACACGCGTGTCAAAGGTTGATGGTGACATGCGTGTCAATACCACAACGTTTGGAGCGACACACCAGCATTCACCAATGCCTGACAAAAACCTGAGTTTGTTTTACTCAGTTTTCATTTGTAATTATTTCATCTGTAATTATTTGATGTTTCTTTACATAATACATAGCACTACACATGATTGGACTATATTTTTGGTTTAAATAAATGAAAATAAAAAAATTGTTTCTCTTTTGTTTGTGAGGGGGGTTGCCACACCAGCAGAGTCAAGTTAAGCATTTTCCTAAGTTTTGACACGCTGAGCTCAAAAAGTCGGCCATCACTGTTTTAGGCCCACTGATTAAGCTGGCCCTATGGCATTCAGGGAAACATGGGCCACTGTACTGCTCATGTTTTTATGGGCTGGGGATTTTTTTTTTTAAAAAAAATTCTCTTCAAGATTATGTTTTTGTCTTTTATAAGAAAACCAGTTTTGAAAATTGCCTCTTAAATGGATCATTAACAGTGAAATTAGAAGTTTGAACAAAAGTATGTTATCCTTAACATATCGATGTAAGTGGCTTATTAATTCTCCGTGACTTCAAAACAGTCACATTATTTTCCATCTATGGTCCATTATGTAATGAATATAGTATTTCCTCCTATAAATACCAATTAAAATTTGAGTGGTGGGATCACAAAGGCAATCAAAGGGAAAATAAATTCTGCACAGCTCCTTGAAGTGGTCAGTTCTATACTCCAAGAATCCTTAGCAAACCATCCAGATCAGGTTTAAAAGGTTCAGTACAAAATTAATTAAGTTAAAAAGTCTTAAACAGGAAACCACGAAAACCCATTAGCTTGGCCTGGGGAACATCAAACGTCCCGCTACTATATTTCCTTGCAAAGCACTATTTAACAGATAAAAGGCAGGATCGCAGAAGAAACATTTCCTTTTTAATTCACTTGATGAAGACAAGACCTTTATTGATAGGAACATGTGCCTAAAGATCTCCCCAACACCCCTCTTGTCATAAAAGAAATGACAAGGAAAAGAGCAACACTCTGAAGATGCCTCAACAAATGAACCTGCATTATGAAGACTGTACAGTGCAGCAAGTGGCTGAAAAGGCAGATAATTCTGTGCGCCTCTCTCAGTCTGTTGATCTGGACTCTCAACATCTGCCGATTTGTCCCACGTGATGCCTTATTGATGCTGATCTGTTCGTTATGCCGTATCTGGGCAGAGATGCCCAGATGTGTCACGGATGTGTAAACAATGCCTTTGAGGACAAACCAAGCCTGAATCAGCAGAAACATTCTTAAGCAGAAGAATGGATTTTTCGTCAGACAGCAAGGTTGGCTGACGTAGAACACAGCAATATCCCCAGTCATGCAGGAGGTTCGTTGTCCATGAATGAAGAAAGCAGAGTTACATGAAACGCTGCATGAAACAGCGTCACAGAATACACTGTTAATCTAATAGGCGGGAAACAGGAACTGATTGGCCCAGAATGCACTGCTCCCACTTGCCAGAATGGCTGTCAATCATGCTAGGACAGTGAGCAGCAATGAATCAGTATTAAAGGAAGCTGCACTATCAGTAAGACTGAGTTTTTTTTGACATGGTAACCCTGGCCCACTCAGCACTGTAGCTGAGTTTCACATTACGTAGTGATTCCCAAACTGTGAGCTGTGGCTCCCCAGGGGCAACCAGCCATGGGAGCCAAGGAATCCTCACAAACACCCAACTGCCCTATACAATGTATAGGACTAATGGGGAGCCGAATGTTCCTCCAGAGAAAAAACTAATTGCACACAGAAAATGAAGTTTCAGGGAGAAGGCTAAACAAAAGTCCCCACAATGTTCTCAATATTTTCCTCAATGCAGGAGGTGTGGACTGATGGTTGAGCTATTGGTACTACCTGAAGCTAAGCAGGAGAATTTGTGGTTTATTTTGGATGGGAGATAAAATGCCAACCTGTGACAAGCTGCAGTACCTGTTGTGGCAGAATGGAGTCACTATGGACCTGATTAGCCAGTATGAAAAGGCCAGCCGGCAAATGTATGGAGTATCTGTCCAGGCTTGACTTACCATTGCCTGCTGAAGCTCAATGGCAGGCAGCCAAAGGAGAAAACCACACTGTGAAGGCTTCATGTGGGACTGAGGATTCGAGGAATCACAGAATACCCTATATTTGTAAAAACCCCATTGAAAAAATGGTGGTTTAGAGACTAGCCTGCCTATGTAAGCAGCCTAGAACATTTACTTTGGCATAGGAAAGGTGGGGTACAAATTCTTCAAATAAATGAATAATACAATATTCAGTCTTCAAAGCACAGAGATTGTTTTCAAAAATAGAAAAACATTCAGGCATCCTGTGATTCGCCCACCTGCATCTGAAGTGGTACAGATCAGAAACAGGTTTATTGAATCAAGGAGAACTACGTATTATTAACAAGATAAAAAAAAACCCACTTTCCTTGCCATCTAAAGGCAATAGATTTTGGTTCCAAAAATAGCATAATAGGAAGTAATCAAGACTTTCTGTGTCACACTTGTGCAAGGGCATTTTCCTGTCCAATTGAGAAACCCGCAATCTTGTCAGATGCCACTGCTGTTCAGAAATTGTGGCAGGAGACCATTATTGGTGGTTGTAAAAATATATCACAGGTACCACTGTAGGGTTAAGCAAAGAGGAGTGGGATAAAGCACAAGTGCCGGCAGAAGGGAAACGGTTAAGGCTGGGTGATCAAAAGAAAAATGTACTTAATTTTTACCCCACCTTTCCTCCACTGGCATGAGATATCAGAGGTGCCTTACAAAAAATTGCAATCATCGAAGCTGCAGCATAAATCGTCAGCATACTTAACTCAAAAACAATAAAACAGTAAAAAAACCAAAAGGACAAAAAGCAGCAACGCAAAATGTCATAAACAACAGCAGTGCGCATAAAATGCAACACAAAAGCATAAACATCATAGCAGCACAGGAAATAAAAAGCAGCTATAATAATAAGCACGACAGTAAAAACAGCCATTAAGGGTGGCAATATGAGCAAACATCAAACTTTCTCCACTGTTCAAGACTATACAAACCACCCACCCATCACTACACAAATGCTAATTGAAATAAAAACGACCTTAGCCTTCGTCGGAACGTATCAGGAGAGGGGAAAATTTACAGTTCACAGGGGAGGGAATACCATAATCGCGGTGCCACAGTCAAGGTGCCCTATTCTTTTTGCCACCCCTCACTTTTGTTGGGGGCAGCACATGCAATAGGATCCCCATCTCCAACAATCTCAAACCAGAATGTATGGGAGGAGTACTGTTAGTTCGTTGCTCAGATAGGAGATGTGTCGACTTCCAATAATAGGTATTTTTAGGGAAGAGAGTCTTGTTTGTGGTCCTTGTGATCACCTGACTATGATAGCCATGATGGTTCATGGTTCATGATGGTACCCATCTGATCTACCCATCATGCAGGAAAAGATAATAAATTCTGGACTGTATCTTTTCAAACTACAGGTGGGTCTTTTTTTTATTTTTTCTCCATTGGCAGGGGGAAATACTTGCATTTAGCAAAGAACTAGATTAGATTAGATACTTTATTTGTCAGTATACATAACATACAACGAAATTTTTGAAGCGCAGTATCTGAGGGTCCGTGGTACAGCAGCCTTGCTGAAATGAAGGATGTCTAGTTTGGGTCAGTGCCTTGATCGGTGGCAATCTGGAAATTCCGTATATGGCCACTTTGAGTTCCATAAATGAAAAAAAAAAAAGGTTGGATATAAGTGCAATAAAAATTAATAGTAACACCATACATAAGTTAGCTGGCTGTGGAAGAACTGTGCCGTGCTACTTTACACACAGAGAAAGAGGTCTCACATGACCGAAGAGGCTTTGAACCTGTTCCTCTCAAAACATGCCACCCCATACCAAACTGCTTGTGAAAGCACACCAGCTTTCAAAAGCAGCTTTGCGTATAAAACGGCTGCCTGCTGTTTGAAGTCCAAGATGCCACTGGGGAGGTCTAAAGCAGCTCGCTGGACATTGGTCATCATTATCTTCCCTGGACAGAAGCTCTGCCCTGTGCAGCAGCCACATCTTCCTAAAACATACAGAGTTGCCATGCCATGAGCCAGACCATTACTCCATCTAGCCCCACCTACCTGGTGATGTCAGGAATCGAACCTGGGACTTTTGGCATGCAGGGCACGCATATGCTCTTCTACCATGTTCTGGCCCCAGCCTCCTGCCAAGAGCAGAGCATGGCCATGCTGAAAGACTGGCCCTCATGCAGAGGCGGATCTACAGGGAGGGCAAAGCTCTAAGTGTTGCAAGAAGCCTTCCCCTGTCATGTAAATCCCTCCTCTCCCTTGCTGCTGTAGCCAGCAAGCAACGCCAAGATGTTGCTTTTCCCTGTGAGGATTGGCTAAAACGGTGCAGGAGAGGAGTGATTTCCACTGCAAGGAGAGGCTTCTTGCAAAACCTAGAGCTTTGCCCTCCCTTAGATCTGCCTCTGCCCTCGTGCCATGTTTGATTCTCTCTTCTCACATGCACTTTATAGCATTTGGAAGTATAGGGTGAAAATGAAGTAATTCTTTTTTAAAACCACATTTGGGAAAGATTAATGATTTTTCACTATAGAAGTTCCTCTTTGATTGCTTAATCTACATTTTATGCTGCTGCAGAGTGCCAAGTCCTCAGTCAGAACCAAAATCAAAAATGGAATAAATTAGCTGGCTAATATCTCATCAACACTGCTGCCAGCATCACCCTCGGAATGAAAATTAAATCATATTTACTATGCAGCTTGAATTCCTGTATGGGTAACACTGCAGCACCTCCACATTAAAAACCCTATCATTGAAAGCCCACTGAACTGGCTTAATAAGCAGAGATACATTTTTAATCAGAAAATTTTTTGAATGCCTCCCCAAGTTCCTCAGCCAGTCCATCAGATGAGACAAACCTGGCTTTTGACAGCTGGATATGGCACAAAGTACATGAGGGAGAAAGTAGCACAATCCAGTAAACTGCTCCAGCAATATATTTCCAAATCAAGCATAAAAAGTAGCATCACAATAGCATATTTTTTAAACTGTTTCTCTCCCTGGATAGACATATAACCTCTAGAATACATATAAACAAACATTTGCATGTTTGTTTGTTGAGGCACTTTCTAGCAAGCTGGCATACTAAACCTTCAAGATGCCACAACTCAGTGTTAAGCCTCAGTGAAGATGCCACAGGGACTAGAAACTGATCTAAAGAAATGATCTTCCACAATTAGAGCAAATAAAAGAAATCCTTAAAGAAATACTCAGAAGATGTAGCTTGATGTTGAAAATTGAGGCTTAAGGAAGTTCATGAGAGCTGCTATATTCAGTAATTGAGTCAGATGCCAATACTACTACCTAGGCACAATCTTGTGAGACTGATATAATATCTCCCTGCTTTAAGATCAGCATCCAAATGCCAAATCAGATGCTTGAGAAACTGCTGATACAACATTCATAAAATACAGCTGTCCTTCCCAGTAGCATCCCCCGGTCCAAACATTTCAGTTGTGATGTACTGTACTTGGGCATTAAAGGATATGAATCACAAGTATGGATGCTTCACCACATCCTTGAAATAGAATTTTGAGTGCAGGAATGAATAATGGGTCCAATAAGACTTATACAGCCATAACAATCAATCAATCAATCAATCAATCAATCAATCAATCAATCAGTCAGTCAGTCAGTCAGTCAGTCAGTCAGTATTTAACTATTGTGTGTTGGAAGAAGGGAAGAGAAGAAGCACTGAAGATTATATATGACTATGCAGTACACTGCGCGCGCACTCACATGTACACAAGCATATATGTGCTCCATTCCAGGCAGTACAAAACAACATCCAATGCACCATCTAGTCCAGCTTCCTATATCTCACAGTGCCTCTGGAAGCACGCAAGAGAACAAAAAATACCTATATCCTGTTGCCGCACCTTTGCATCAGGCATTCAGAGATAGGCGACCTCCAACACCCAGAAGGTGCATATAGTAATCATGGCTTGTAACGAGCGATGGACCTACATAAATCTGTCTAACCCCTTTACAAGGGCATCTAGGTCAGGTGCCATCAAAATCTCCCACGGCAATGAGTTCCACACCTCACATGCTGGGTAAAGAAACATTTCGTTTTGTCTGTTCTAACTCCCCCACCATTTTATTTTATTTATTTATTACATGTTTATACCACCCTTCCTCCAAGGATCGCACGGCGGTGTAAGTCCTCACAACAACCCCTGTGAGGTCAGTGAGAGTGAGATGGTGAGTGAGATGGTGCATGTCCCAAAGGTCTACCAGGAAGTTTCATGGCTGAGCAGGGATTTGAGCCTGGATTTTTCAGGTCAAGTCCAATACCTGAACCACTACACTGTCCCTTGGTGTGCTTCCCTCTCTCCACCCCATGTATAACTTTATGCTCCATCACATCACCTCCCAAGTGCCTTCTTCCTAGACTGAGGAGACTCAAATTAATTAGCCATTCCTTATAAGAGAGATGCCCCAGCCCACTGATCATTATTATATAGTCGCTCTGTTCTGAACCTTTTTAGGTTCCACTATATCCTTTTCGAGATGAGGCAACCGGAACAGTTTGCAATACTCCAGATGTAACCTTACAATCAATTTGCACAATGATGTAATACAGTGGTTCTCAAAACTTTTAGCACCAGGACCCACTTTTTAGAATGGCAATCTGTCCGGGATCCACCAGAAGTGGCTGGAAGTGCCATCATTGTGACACCAGAGCCTGCTGCTTTCCTGAGAAGGCAGCAAGAAGTTGGGTTATTTCTCAGCCATTTTCCAATAGCAAAGTGAATCAGAAAGAAAAAAGTCAATTATAACTATGACCCTAGCTAAACAACCACACAGAAGGCGTTTGACACGGTCCCCCACCAAAGGCTGCTGAAGAAACTTCACAGTCAGGGAATAAGAGGGCAGGTCCTCTTATGGATCCAGAATTGGTTGAGGGCCAGGAAACAGAGAGTGGGGGTCAATGGGCAATTTTCACAATGGAGAGAGGTGAAAAGCGGAGTGCCCCAGGGATCTGTCTTGGGGCCCGTGCTTTTCAACTTGTTCATAAATGACCTGGAGACAGGGATAAGCAGCGAGGTGGCCAAGTTTGCAGATGACACCAAACTTTTCCGGGTGGTGAAGACCAGAAGGGATTGTGAAGAGCTCCAGAAGGATCTCTCCAAGTTGGGGGAATGGGCAGCCAAATGGCAGATGCATTTCAACATAGACAAGTGTAAAATGATGCACATTGGGGCAAAAAACCAAAATTTCACCTATAGACTTACGGGTTTGAGCGTCTGTGACAGCTCAAGAGAGAGAGAGAGATCTTGGGGTGCTGGTGGACAATTCAATGAAGGTATCAACCCAGTGTGCAGCAGCAATTAAGAAGGCCAATTCCATACTTGGGGTAATTAAAAAAGGGGTTGAGAATAAAACAGCCAATATTATCATGCCATTATACAAATCGATGGTAAGGCCACATCTGGAATATTGCGTATAGTTCTGGTCGCCGCATCTCAAAAAGGACATAGTGGAGCTGGAAAAGGTGCAGAAGAGAGCGACGAAAATGATTACGGGGCTGGGGCATCTCCCTTATGAAGAAAGACTGCAGCATTTGGGGCTCTTCCGTCTAGAAAAAAGGCACCTGAGGGGGGACATGATTGAGACATACAAAATTATGCACGGAAGGGATAGAGTCGATAAAGGGATGTTCTCTCTCAAAACACTAGAACCAGGGGGCATCCGCTAAAACTGAAGGTTGGGAGAGTTAAAACAGATAAAAGGAAGTACTTTTTTACCCAGCGGGTAGTTAATCTGTGGAACTCTTTGCCACAGGAGGTGGTGATGGCATCTGATCTGGATGCCTTTAAGAGTGGATTGGACGGATTTCTGGAGGAAAGGTCCATCGTGGGCTATAGGCAATGATGGATTGTGCAACCTCCTTACATCGGTGGTGGGCTACTTCAGAGTACTGGGTGCAAGGGAGTGGCAACAGGATGCAGGCATCTTGTTGTCTCATGCTTCCCTGGGGCACCTGGTGGGCCGCTATGAGATACAGGGAGCTGGACTAGATGGGCCTTTGGCCTGATCCAGCAGGGCTCTTCTTACATTCTTACACAGCCCTCTCCAGCATCCCATCCCATATTGTCAATACGGCTGCTCTAGGTGCTTCAGGACCCAACTGAAATTGGTGCATGACCCACTGGTGGGTCCTGATCCACAGTTTGGGAACCACTGGTATAATATATTGACCATTTTATTCTCAATTCCTTTTTTTCAGTGATCCTTTTTAAACAAACCACCAAGTTCATTCACCAGACCAACCTGCAAAATTTGACACTCACAGTTTTTCAGTAAAAGTATCCCAGCAAAAAGTCTGCAGCATCAGCAACTATCACAGATGATCTACAGCTCTCATTTATTTTGCTTTCATCAAGTCGCATTTCTCGAACGGGGTAGGCAATGCTGCAGCTTTGCTCACACGAGACAGACATTCAGTTTTTTTTCACTCTCCCTCACTTCTAATTAAGCCCCATCCCCCAAGTCACCTGGAAACCTACTATTTAGATGCTGCACAACGACAAATATTTGCATTCATTCATACAAAGTTGGTAAGATGGCAGGGGAGGAAGTGAGCACCTTGAATTTTGTTTGTTGCACTTTCTTTGACCAGCACAAGGGACATCGTAACGTTTGGACCACTCTCAAGGTCAGAGAGTTCAACACACAGATGTGCGCCATTCTCCCTGACTCCGAGAGTTCTCCAAATGTGCTTTACAGTGACCCTTGTGCCGGACTTTGCTGGTCTGACAGCCTAACTCCAGGTTAGGATTGCGCCCTGAGTTCTATTGTTATAGACCTACTAAAAAAAGAAAAACTGAATCAAAGCTTTAAAAAAATCACCTCAAAACCCACGAACTACATAAATCTGCAATGGGTAAATGTCTTCAGATCTGGCATCCATTTGGTCATTTCTTTCAGGTTCTAGCCAATTCTTTGATAGAAACTGTTGCAACGATATTATGAAGTGCCAAGCAAATTGACAATGAACACTTGAAACATCACAAGCCAAGAGCTATGGAACAAAAACACTCTTTCACCACATCTGATTCCTATCCTGACTAACCCACAAATAGGGGCTGTATTTACATATCTTTCAAAAATGACCTGAGAACAAGAAATGTACAACCAAAACCATCTGGCAGTTATTTTAAAAATATAGTAATTTTTTTCCTTTAAAAATCACAAGGCACCCTAAGAAGGAATTTTTCTAAGCAGGCCAGCCTTTCAAATGGATAAGTTGCTGCTTTAAACCGTAAAAGCAAAATTCACTGCAAACTTTTAAGAACAAGGTACTCCATAACCACAGTTTTACGGCAGTCCTTGGAGCTATACGAAATGCTGACCTAAACCCTCTATTTCATTAACAGCCCAATCCTAATGATGACATAGTGATGACATAGCAGAGCTATGACATAGTGATGACATATAGTTATATGTCATCTATATGATGAGGATATAGTTATGGCTATATCCTAAGCCCATTACGAGGCAGCAGCAGCACAGCGCAGGGAAAGGGGAGGTTTTCCCCTTGCACCTGGGTAAGCCCCTGCCAGCCCTATAGGGCTGCTCACATCTGTGCCTGCTGTTTCACCAGTGCAGGTCAACATGTTCAGCAGTGGTCCAAATCACGGCCGCCAAACGGAGTTTAGCATTCAGTACTACAGCCGTCGTGCATCACCACCACCCCAACGCTGACCACCGCACTGCCCAGTTACACCCCCAGAACGCCTCTGGAATGCCCCCGATAAGGTCCTGCACCGACCGAGCACAGCTGGCGCTGCTGATGCCGACGTTGCGCCCGTGCGCCGACGCTGCTGCTTTGGCAGGTCCAGTGCCCGACTCACTGGCACAGATGCGCTTGACGGCACGTTTCCAACAGCACTGGACCGGCACAATAGCGTAGCGCCGGTGCAACACCGGTATGTGATTGCTCTCTAAATGTGGTAAATGGACTCCGAAGTACAGAAACTGAACCTTGCCAATATTCATATGCCAAAGGTAAATTCGTAGCATTTTTAATTGTATTCTGTCTGTCACTACTAAATTTAGATGTTTAGGAGCTTTTAAAATTGGTTATAATTAGGGGTGGGTTTTTTGGTTGAAAACCCCTTTTTGGGCGTTAACACCACCTTTTGGTGGTTAAAATATCTGAATCAAAACACAACACACTGCCAGCGTAATCCTAAACCCCGCACAGCGTCAGCGCAACGGGGATGCGCTGACACTGCACCCTTAGCGCCGACGTGGGAGCGCCAATTGGCACCCCCGCATCGGTATTAAGGCAACAGGACCCTGCTGCGTCCGCGCTGAGCCCCTTTTGCGCCAACTGCAGCTGGTGGGTCATGACCAGTGGTGTCATTCAAATGATTTAGGAAGAGGAACTCACTTTTGAGTTCAAATTCAAATGTTGGAAAAAAAAACCCACAAAAAAAACCCCGGAAGCAGCCATGGAGCCCGTTAGGATCCGGAACGCCTGTTCTGGTCCGTTCCCCCTGAATGACATCACTGGTCATGACTGATTCGGGCCGCACAGTCTCCTCAGATCTGCGCCCGCTCTTTAGTGGGCGCAGATCCGAGGAGCACATAGGGGAGGCTGTAGCCTCCCCTACTGTAAGGGAGCGCACGCACCTTTGCCGCAGGGAGGCTCCAGCCTCCACCTACGCAGCGCTGGACAGGGTGCTGGCTGGCCGGCGCTCCTACCCCAGCGCTGGGTAGGATTGCGCCCTGCATTTTGATATTTTCCAGATATTAAAATAGACTACTTTTCCAATTAGAAATAATATGGTGGCTGCATCTGTTGACACTATATCACCTACCTAGTACGTGATATAGCATTTTAAAACATTTAAAATTAATAAAAATGCAAACTTGGAAGGAGGATGTAGAATAAAAACACATAACACTGCAATTTTCTATTTTAATCAAGAAATTTTGGAAAAAATATCACCAAAAAACACACACCCCTAGTTATGGCTACTCCCAAGCCATGCCACAACACCATACGCTACACAAATTTGCACACTAACATGACCGTGGTGCATACAGTTAACAAAACAAATGCAAGTTAAACAGCAAAATACGTTGCCCTTTTAATAGGAATAAGGGAATTGGGGTTTTTACTTTTTACAAGAGAGCAGGAGGCAGCATGCTACGTGCGAGAAAGGCAAAAGTCCAGCACGCTGCCCAGCTCTTTGCACTTGGAACCAACGCTGAAGCAATCACAGGGTTTCCGGCTCGCTCTTGAGCCGATCTGCCTGACTGAAAGGGCTACCACCTGAGCACCACTCCAGTCACTTATTTGGAAGAGGAGAAGCAACCGCACACACACAAAACCAATCAACACACACGCTGAACCTGCAAAATGGCTTCCTGACAAAAGCAGCCAAAGTGACTCCACACAAAAGCAACAGGAAAAGAGTGCAGGGCCAGTTTAAGGAATAGGTCTGCCATCAGAACACCCTCTTTCTGCTACTGGATTCATGTAAACCTTCCACTTCCTCCCTAGAACAACAACAAAAAAAAGTCCTTGGAGAACTTGTGGAATGGTAACAAGAGCTCCTTACCTGTTTCCCTCTTCAGGTTTAGTATCAGCAGCCCAAGCCTGCTCAGGTTACTGGAAAGAGAGGGGGGGAGAGGCGGGTCCCCCTCGTTGCTTTTCTGCTTCCTTGAGGAAAATACTGAGCATGCCTAAAGCTGCCTGGCACGTTAGTTTTATGAGAGGCAGAAAGGGAAAGAAAGGCGTCTACGAGACACAGAACATGCCAGCGGGGTGAATACAGCCCCCACCACTGGAAAACACACATGCCAGGGCAGAGATCAACGTGGGTCACATGCTTTTCCATAATTCCCATAATGTTGGTCTCAACCCAGTGATTGATCATAGAAGAATTCCCCCCCCCTAAGACTCTACCAGACTTCGCTGGTATTCCAGACTTGTCCATTCCTGCCCACTCTCGGAACTCTTGAAGAATAGCTCCGTCCAGTATTCTCTCCCTGAAAGCTCACAATAAGAGATGCCACACTGCCTTTGTATTGCTTCTCCTTGAATGGGGGAGGATTTGATGTTTACTAAAAGGTGCTGGGCACAATATTTATTATACTCACCCACTACTGTGGGTAGTGTGTATGTGTGTGGCGGGGGGGGGGAGGAAATCACCTTTTTAATTTTAAACACTTCTGTTCAAAGACCTCTCTTGCTCGGAGTTACTCAAATTGTGGGTCAGGACCCACTAGGTGGGTCACGACCATTTTCAGGTGGGTTGCATAGCACCTAAGGCACCCATCATTGAAAATATGGGAAGATGGGACACTGGAAAGGAGGAAGCCTGAGTGGATATTTTGCTTGTGTCAAAGTAGTAAACGGCCTTTTTTTTTCCTTTTGGTTTCACTTTGCTATTGGGAAATGGCTGAGAAATAACCCATTCTTCTCAGATGCTTCATTCCCATGCTACATTCTCAGGAAGGCAGTAGGCTCTGACATTACTGGTTGATTATCCAGACTGCTTGGGACAAGAAGTTGTCTGGATTTCGGAATAATTGCATACATATAATGGGAAATGCTATGTCTTGTTCTTTTCACTTATACCCATTTGGGTGTCTGACATTTTTCAACAATGGCACACACCACAGAGAAGAATATAACTTACAGCCTGTATGAGCACTAGACCTTCCTTCTACAGAAAGTTTTAAAAATGTCTTGGGATTTCAGAATAGTCTGGATTTCGGGTGTCCAGAAAAGAGATAATCCACCTGTACAATGACAGCACTTCTGGCCACAACATCATTTCTGGTGGGTCCCAGACAGATTGTCTTTCTAAAATGACAATCATCCTGGGATTAAATAATCATCCTGGTATTAAACGTTTGAGAACCACTGCTCTAACTATGCAAAAGTTCATACCTTTGCAACAGATTATTAGGACAGTTCAAAGCAATTGAGTCTTCTCCTGCCACCATCCAATAATACAAGAAATATTTTTCTCCTTCCTTTAAAAAAAAATTATTGAGATGTTATTTCTCCAACAGCTGCAAAAAAAAAAAAAAAAAAAAAGGCTATTCAGATTCCAATCTGTCCCTCCGAACAGGAAGGCATTACCCTTTTTCTTTCCAAGAACATGCACTGTCACACTTACTTCTGAGAGATGATTTCACAACCTGGGTTTGTGTGTGTGCAGCTGTAAAGAGCTTCCTTGCTACAGGTCTTCTAAGTTTCCGTTAAGGAGGAATCATGAGCGCGGTCTCACTAAATGGAAATCTCCAATCCTGAAAGAACAGTGTACATCCTTGAGTTCAGGCTTGACTTACGATTGACTGCTGAAGCTCAATGGCACACAGCCAGAGGAGATAACCACAACATGAAGGCTACATCTGGGATTGAGGATGCAGGGAATCACAGAAAACAGTATCCACTGGGGTTCTGCTCCGAACCACATCATTGATACCTGAAACCATGGAAACAGGGGACGCCCTTTTAAAGATGGGGGAACATCAGTGGTTTTGCTGCAACAAGGGGAAAAAAGGAGTTTTGTTAATGTTCCCGTATCTTTTTAATAAGAATCCCAGTATCCAAGGTATCTGTGGATAACTGAAATCGTGGATATGGAATCAGTGGCTACCAGGGCATGCCTGTATTACATATTTGTAAAAACCCCATTGAAAAAGGGTAGTTTAGACTACCTGCCCATGTAAACCGCCTTGGACATTTGCTTCAGCATGGGAAAGATGGGATATTGATTCTTCAACTAAATAAATAATATCGTACTGCATGCAATTTATTCCTGGAACAAAATCTGAAGGGACCTACAGCTTCGAGATGGGATAATGGGGTCCCAATAGCAGCGCAAAGATCAGGCTCAATGCAGATATTGGCAAACAATTGTCAGCTTTCACCCACCAGGACCTTTCTGCATGGGAGGCCCAATCTATAAAGGTCTGTACATACCCTTGTATAGTCCTGTGGCAGAATAGCAGTGATGCACCACTAGGGACATGGTGGCCCCGGGGGGGGGGGTAAACCGCTATTGCTAAACTCGCTGACTGGAAGGTTGGGAGTTCAAGGCTGTGCAACGGAGTGAGCTCCTGTTGCTTGTCCCAGCTCCTGCCAACCTAGCAGTTTGAAAGCAATAAAAATGCAAGTAGATAAATAGGGACCACTTCGGTGGGAAGGTAACGGCGTTCCGTGCGCTACGGCGTAGAGTCATGCTGACCACATGACCACGGAAGCTTGTCCTCAGACTAAACGATGGCTCTTCGGCTTAGAAACGGAGATGAGCACCGCCCCCTATAGTCAGTCACAACTAGACCATTCGGTTGTGGGGAAACCTTTACCCTTTTTACCTTGGCTTCTCTTTCTCTGTCTCCATGAGAAAAAAAAAAAGGGAGAATAAAACGGTTCTGTCTAACAGGTCATGAATATAAACGGAATAGAGCCTAACAAGGTTGGCAGGACTCTACCGGTATTAAACATTCTGATTTGTGTAGATCGCCCAAAATGACGTGCCTGCTGCCTAAGTACAGGAAGAAATAATTCTGCTCTGTTCTCCATCATAATATAGCTTGAAGCTGTCAGCGTGTCCTCGTGTCAACTTTCCCCCCATCTCATTAAGATGTTCCTTTTCACCGCCACTCTTCATGGAAGAGGACTATTAGACTCCCTGCCAATCTGGTGGATGCTTAAAGCTTGGCAACAGGCAGGCATGGATGGCAGCACCCACAGGAAAAGCACACTGAAGCCGATCTGGTCCTCAGTGATCCGACAGCTCCCAATTCAAGGTTATGTAATCTGACTGCCAGGCCCAATCAGAATTACCTATTCCCCTTCTGCAAGAAACACAGGCTGTCTCACTGCCAAGTCAATGAACAACCGGGGATCAAAGTCACTGCCTTGTTCCGCCTGCCACTACCGTCTTTCTGCTGTGCTCACCCTGCCTGCCTGTCCTCGCTTCCCCCGTGAGGCTCCCATCAAGATGCGTTTATATGCATGAGATTCCACTCTGCCCTGACGCCTTCAACCAGCTGCCAGGAGCAAGCATCAAACCAAATTACTTTTTGCAGCCAGGCCAATATTGCTGGGTTGCATCATGGGACCAGTGGAGAGAAACACACACACACACACACACACACACACACACACACACACACACACACTTCCCATATGGTCATCACTTTAAACAAACACTGGCCCATGCCAGGGCTGCGGCTGTCGGTTTAGGCTTTGCGGCCAGCTAATCCGTACCACAACCTGCAGCCACAGGGAATTCCAGGGATGCAACAGTCGTAACTGCAGAGTATAAGAAACCATGACTTGAGCCAGCATAGGTAAACTTGAGTAGGACCCTCCTTTCTAAGCACAGTGGAAAGACTTCCAGCTCACAGGTTCTTAGTAAAGAAACGATTTGACTTTTTAAAAATGCACATTTTTTTAGGCTCATGGTAGGTTAATCTAGGAGGTTTGTCTCCACGTCTTTAAAGGATATGCAAGCATTTGAAATATGAATGGTATCTATTTTACTTACACTCTGCACAATAAGTAGGGGGTGTTTAAAATGGTGGGGTGGTTGTTGTTTTGCAGATTTTGCAATTTGAAAGGCAGAAAGCGGTGTTATCTGTTTTTTATTCTTATTCCAAGTTCTCATTTTTATTCATTTGAAATGCTTTAAAAATGCACTAGGTAGGTGAAATAGGTAATGGAGAGTCAGCAGATGCAGCCATAATATTATTTGTAATTGGAAAAGTAATCTATTTTAATTTCTGGAAATGCGGTGCTTTTTGTTTTTATGCGTTTTTCACACACACACACACACACACACACACACACACACACACACAAACCACCCATAGCAATAAGTCCTAAACTTGAGCATCTTAAATGCCAGGTAGGTGTGGTGGGATTTGGGGGTTCCCAGCCTTCCTTTAGAACCCAATACTTTTAACTGCAGTCCCTCCCAGTGCAATAGGGAACACGCACAAATGCCAGGTGCGCACAAGCTTGATTACTTTGCACACAACAGACAGCTTCCATATAGCTCATCTCTCTGCTACTGGAGTGGAAGCAAAAACTATCTCACATCCCAGCAGCAATTTTAATGCCATTCTCCCCAAAGGCTAACAGGGCTTTAACTAGGAAGTCAATCACACTTTTAGGAGCAGAAGATAGAAGCCTTCCACACAGAGCATGAGGCTGATTAGCAGGTTGGGATGTATACGTATTTGTGTGCATGTTTGCACGCGCACATGCGTGTGCGCACACACACACACACGCACACACACAGATGTTCTGTTAACGTCATATGAGGAAGGCATACACAAACAGTTCTCCAGCACTTAAATAACCAACCAAGCCGTTTCTAAGTGCTTCTCAAACCAAAAATCTAGTATCGGGCACCCTAAAATCTCAGCTTACAGGAAAAAACAGACAAAAATGTGTGAATGTGTGTGAATAATACAATAGTGTAACTTCCAAAGGGTAGAAACTCAGAGCCCATCGTGTCTCTTTGCCTTCCCTTTGACTAGTGGACTTCTGCTAAAGAAAAACAAACTAGTACATTTATTTAATTCACAGTCATCCTAGAAATATGCACCAAATATGGATTCCCTTGACACATAAATTGGGTTTTCTAGTACAGAGCACACAGCTTCTAATGAAGGGCTATTGCTGAAATGTTATTTTACCATCTTTGTTCACAGGCATCCATACAAATCTTCTGAAGAATACTCTTCTCCAAGTCAATATATATATATGCACTCAGATTAACACCAGCCAATATCAATACGGCCAGCTGAAACAAATCAGCCTCTCCATCTCACTTTTGTCTTCCCTGGATGCTAAAAAGTCAGATAATTAAAGTATTGACTCTACTGATCTAAGCACAAGACTAATTAAGAGAAAACGTCCAGGGGCAACGAAAATCCCAAGAGGCGTTTTGCAGTTGAATTTGGTCCCTGGGAAAATCCAAGCAAATTTCAGTGTTGCTTTAAAATCCTATATGGCTCTATCTTTGGGAGCCAGTCTCTTTCAACTCTGTTATGGGCAATGAAAAATTCTGCCCTATGCCCATCAACAACATAAACTACCAACTAGCAGCTTAAAAACCAAGCAAAGGTATAGTCATTGCATATACTGGAAAGATCAGGTTTCATGTTTTTCATTGTATAGGTTTTTACACACGTGCACGCACGCATGCGCTCTTCAAGAACACAAGAAGCTTCTGAATATGTGCATGTCAGTTGCATTATACTGGTAGATTACCCCTTCTCCAAACATTCAAAACCTGGACTATTCCAAAATCCAGACGTTTTACAAACAGCTTGTACAAACTATTGCTGCCACAGATGAACTGGTCTATTCCAGAATAAGAATTCATAGGCCAAGACCTTACTTGAGCTGCAGTTGTTCAGGTGATTTACTTTTTGGATACACACACATTGTCAGTGTTCACAAAAAAAAGTATTATTCAGAGCTGTGGATTTACTGTTCTGTACCTTTTTTCCCCAGGAAAGGAATTTTTCCAAAAAGGAAAAAAATGGAAGGAAATGAGATTCTGGCACAGACAGGGTAAACGATAGGCAAGCAGCATGAAATGCATGCCTGAAGCCTTGTCTTACCAACTAGCTACTGCCATCAAGAAGCTATAGTCATGATACAGAGCAAAGTTTATCTTATATTCCCAGGGGCAGCTTCCCAAGTCAACAACAGAGGTCTTGTTGCACTTTTAATGGCACTTTATTAAGACCAAAAAAAGTTGTTGAGGAAACACAAGAAGTGTGTAAATGAAGTCTAAAGCATACTTGTGGTTTGGACCTTCATATGTGTAAAGGTCCATACAACAGCTGGTGCCAAGTCACCAACAGAAGCAAGGAGACACAGAGCCACTGGCATGACACCAGATGGACCACTGTGCCGATGGCAACAAAGTCTCCTTCAACCAGGGTCTTCCCTGTAGAAGCAGCAGCCTCTGAACGTACTTCAGGCTCAGATTTGTTGGCACAATCCAGAGACTGCCCTAAAGGCCATAGCAAGTTTACCAAATGAAATGAGTGCGCAGAGAGCAAAAAATGTGCTTTGCCATTTGTCATGCAGCTGAGTAAAAGCACATCAACAGGTAAGAACACCTTCGTTATCTCTGTTCACAATTCCAAAGAAGATATGGAGTACTGGCAGCAAAGTGGAATAGCCTAAAAAGGATTATCAGGTTCTAAATTATGATAAACCAGTCCTCAAAGTTATTCATAAAGATTAAAGGCAGTCAACACTTTGGGATTCCCCACCCACTTTGGAATTCCCCACCCAATCATAAATCTGGAATGAGAAAAGAACTTGGGTCACAAATATATCCAGGTGCAAAGGACAATGGGCGAAACGGAGAACAATCCTAACCTGGAGTTGGGCTGGCACAGTTAGGCCAGCAAAGTTTGGCTGGCAAAAGGGCCACCATAAAGCGCGTTTGGACCACACTCAGAGTCAGGGAGGATGGAGCACGTCTGTGTGATTTGTGCCTTTCTGACTCCGAGAGTGGTCCAAACATACTTTACGGTGTCTCTTGTGCCAGCCAAACTTTGCTGGCCTCACTGTGCCGGCCTCACTCCAGGCTAGCATTGCGCCCACAGTATAACAACACTTCTGTCAAGCATCAGTAGTGCTGGAGAAACTTCAATTCCCATCACTTCGTGCGAGTGCAGCAAGGAAGTAGAAGCTGTGAAAAAGGAGCGTAGGAGGGAAAGGGCCTTGGAGGCAAGAACAATGCACATGTGTTTGGATGGAAGGCAGGGAAGTCTTAAGATCTGAGACAGGGAAATCATTGCTTTGAATGCAACGCTTCCCTCACACTGAAAGCAAGCTTCACAACACTGCTAGGTTAGCATCACCAAGCTGCTCAGGAAAAGAAGCTTGCCCAAAATCATCACTTGTTGCAACCCATAAAGCACAGTAACACACAATTATCAGGACATATAAAAGGACACATTTTATATCAGAAGAATAAAAGCGCTTGGATATCTAGCAATTACGGTAGATCCAACACTTGCTTAAATTTTTAACCCGGCACCTAGAAACTGGCAGGATGGAGCCAGGCATCTTATCAAGGCAACACAAAGCCTAACCTTGGGCATCACTCTGCACAGCATCTATTCAGGCAGGATCTGACCACAGAGGTCCCTTGGCACATGAGTAGGTTCCCATGAATTGAGGTTGACCAAACAGTTCAGGAATTAAATGCTGTACTGGTACTCAGTCGCCCTTGCCACAAACGTTCATCAGTAGTGCATTGTGTTTGTTCCAAACCTAAGTATCTAAATAGCATTGTCTTGGCACTCTAAAAAGGTGGATTTAGACCAGGCAATACTGCATGGTGGTGGTGGGGAAGTAATATACATGCTGCATGTTGGAACAGAGTCACTTGATAGAAAAAAGAGACAATCCAGTATTTACATAAGAGGATTCTGTGTATGGAGTCATCATAGAAAGCCCTTTGTGAATATATGTAGGAATAATCAAGCCAGAATGTATTATGTAAAGTCTGCCAAGGGAAATCAGAACTCACCTGTCCCAACAAATTAGAATAGAAATGCACCATCAAAAATAGCAACATTATAGTACCTGGAGGGGAGGGGAATAACACACGACATCTGCATCCTTCCAGAAATGCCCTTAAGCTTCCCATTAGATTTCATTCTAGCTGGAGTTTTACAGCCAAACAGGTTCTATTACATGCAGTGTAGACTCTCTATATGCTAATATTCTCTTTAAAAAAAATCCACCACCATTTAGCAAAACTCAGATCAATCTTGTGTTCTGCAGCACTGCTGTCATCCTGCTGTATTTTATCAAAACCCATAAAACCTGCTCAACAACTTTGGCTCGAAATTAATGATTGCCGCAGTCTGATGTTAAACCAAGCCCTCCACAGTCCAGGTGAGCATGTTTTTTCTGCTCACATTTTTCCAACCACTAGGGGGTGTTGACAGAACTCTGTTGAAAATGAGTGGTCTAACAAATGACAGTTCAATGAAATACGGAACAAGCCACATAATACCCCACCCCTACAAAAAGCTAAAGTGTCTTGGATTCAAATTCTTCTTAAATACATCTGAATACCAGAACCCTATCTGTATTTTTTCAGAAAGGAGACACCAGTGATTTCAGTGGGGCTTACTCTCTCTGCCTGTTAATATTGTTTAGCCTTTGGTTATATTGGCCAGATCTGTCCAGCTTATCAGAACTCTTACACCAAACTGCAGAGTATATATGAAATTTCTAAGGACGCAATCCTAACCTGGAGTTAGGCCGGCACAGCTAAGCCAACAACGTTTGGCTGGCACAAGAGACACCATAAAGTGTGTTCAGACCACTCTCACAGCACAATCCTAGATTGCACGTAGTGTCGACGCAACATTGTTGTGTCGACGCTACATGCTTAACGCTGATGCAGGGGGGGCTGAGCAGCACTCCGCATCAGCGCTAAAGCTCTGAAGCTGACGCTATGAGTAGTGTCAGCTTCAGAGCGCCAACTGAGAACCTCCCTGGCGTTGACCGAAGCCGGTCAGCGCAAGAGAGGATCTGTCCCATATCGGGGTGGGGATTGGTGGGAGGGAGGGAGGTTGGGGGTGGGACTTGGGCAGGACATGGGCGGGCTTGGGAGCTTGGGAGGCTCTTTAGCGGCCGCAGATCCAAGGAGCATACAGGGGAGGCTGGAGCCTCCCCTACGGTAAGGGAGTGCACACTCCCTTGCCGGGGGGGGGGGGCTCCAGCCTCTCATAAGAACATAAGAAGAGCCCTGCTGGATCAGGCCAAAGGCCCATCTAGTCCAGCTTCCTGTATCTCACAGCGGCCCACCAGGTGCCCCAGGGAGGCATGAGACAACAAGATGCTTGCATCCTGTTGCCACTCCCTTGCACCCGGTACTCTGAAGTAGCCTACTACTAATGTAAGGAGGCTACAACCCATCATTGCTTATAGCCCACAATGGACTTTTCTTCCAGAAGAAGACTTTTCTCTCCTATGTAGCATCGCATATGGCGCTGCCAAGTCAACCTCGCCATTCCGGCGCTGCATAGGATTGCACCCTCAGAGTCAGAGAGGCCAGCTCACAGATGTGCCATCCTCCCTGACTCTGGTCCAAATGTGCTTTATGGTGGCCCTTGTGCTGGCCAAACTTTGCTGGGCTAACTGCGCCAGCTTAACTCCAGGTTAGGATTGTGCTCTAAGTCTAAGAAGTTTAGGGAAATGTGTACATTCCAAGTTAGACCAACCGCTGACCTCCAGAGGAAAGGACTTGTTTAACTCAATCCACACGCTTGATAATTTCACGACAATTACCAATGCTCTTCCAAAAAAAAATATACACCTAGTTTCATGGAGTCCGCCTTATGCTAAATAATAAGTTGCCACATGATAAAAGAGTTTGTCCTTATGAATTGCTTCTGGATTCTCACATCTGTGACATATATCAATCAATGAATCATATTTATATACCACTTTTCAACACAAAGTTCACAAAGCGGTTTACAGGCAAATAATAATAATAAAGTTAAATAGCTCCACGTCCCAAAAAGGCTCACAATCTTAAAAAATGCAGAACACCACCAGCAACAGCCACTAGAAAAGATACTGTGCTGAGGTAAAGAGGGACAATTACTCTCCTCCTGCTAAATATAAGAGGAGCACTACTTGAAAAAGTGCCTCTTGCCCAGTTAGCAGGGAATATATGGCTGGAAACCACACACTTGCCTGAGGGCTTGTTTGTAGCTAAATCCAAGTGGATAAAAAGCCGCTGCCTTCCATAAACACACAAGTACTGTCATTTGTGGTCAGATACAGTGTGGTATTATGCCACAGGTATGTAACCATAGATGAAGAATACACAAACAGGCCCCAACATGAGAACACAAACACATGGGAAGAGGCAGAGCAAGTAAGCAGAGACCCAAACTTGGTTCTTGCAGCAATTTCTGGTAGGGTAATTGCTCTGGCTATTTTTGCAAGCATCTTCCCCACACATCTTTTAATACAGTGTTTCTCAGATGGTGGGTCAGGACCCACCAGGTGGGTCACAAGCCAATTTCAGATGGGTCCCATAGTACCTAGCGCAGCCATCACTGAAAATAGGGGAAGATGGGACACTGGAAAGAGGGAGGGCTGGGTGGTTATTTTGCTTGTGTTGAGGTTATAAATAGGTTTTAAAAAATTGGATTCAATTTGCTATGGCTGAGAAATAACCCAATCTATTGCTGCGTTCTCAGGAAAGCACAATGTCACAATGATGGCCCTTCTGACCATGATATCACTTCCAGTGGGCCCTGGACAGAGTGTCAGTCTAAAAAGTGGGTCCCGGTGCTAAAAGGTTTGAGAACCACTGATTTAATATATTTAAAGCGTCCAGCTATACTTGCAACCAAGCACTTGTCTGTTCCGTTCATGAAGCTCTAACTCAACAGCTTTGTTCTTTTATCCTTGGCTCCCTGGCCCACAGTTCCCAATCCAGGAAACCCTCTTCTGCATCACAGAGCACAATTTCCAAAGCAAGTGTAAACCCCACACCTCTGCATAGCAGCCCTGCGTAGCGCCACAAGAAGGATATTCTTCCACTGGAAACCGACCTCACATTTCTCCTTACAAAAATCACATAGCTCATCAAGTCTGTTGCGATGTTTGCCCTCAGCCACAGATAAATGTTTCAGCATTCTGTGACATCACAGCTGTTTAGCCAATTGCACGGCTAAAGAGGAAGGGGAGAGCATGCAAGCTTTTTTGCACACTGATACCTTCTGGATCCAGAGCAAGAGGCTCAAGTTGCTATCTACAAGGAACTTACAAGAGGCGTATTTGGAAAGATGTTTCAACAACACTCATGTCTTCAGACAGTCAAGAAACTGTCAGATCATTTTAATCTGAAACAGTAGAAAAGGCTGGAGTTTTAAAGTACACATTAGTAACAGTTTCATTTAAATTACATCTGTCATGTCGGTGGCAGGGCAGTGTGTGGATTGCTTTGTTTTTAAACACTGACAATTTAGCACACGGATGCAGTTCCATGCCTTACTAAAGTATTTCTGTAAGTAGGCTGCAACGACTAACACTCTTCCCGTACATCTCCCTGACTCGCCATAACATTCTTTTAAAAAAAATCCCTAATGCAACCGCACACAAACATTTCCCAGCCATCTTCCGGGACGCATATATCCAGTTACACCTCTTTTCACTGTAGGTTTTGTTAAGTGACCACCCTGTGCAGAGACAGGGTGAAGCCTGAGGGGCACCTGCTCCCAGGCGCTACACCAAGGGGGGGACGCAATTATCCTGCAGACCCACTTTAAAACTGTTAAAAAGTAAAGAAAAAAGCCCCAGATAGCTCCCGCTACTGCCTCTTCCAGGTTGCACGGAGGCCCCTCTCATTGCCCAGGAGTGCTGCATATACTTCCTTGCTCCAGTCGCTTTTTTTTTTTAAGTTACATTTCTGAGCTTGTGTGCCCAGCCACTTGCTGCTGATCAGCTGGCATTTCAAAAGACGGCTCTGGGAGTTCTAAAACTGTTACTACCAGCCCAAACACACCCACGTGCAGGACAGATGCTGAGATGGAGCATTTTGTCAGCGTACGCGCACACCGCCGAAGCATTTTGTAGTTGGAATACTGCTAGCAACGGGGAAGAGGCTGGTGTGCGCAGCTGGCTCGGAAGAAGGCAAAGTGCATGCAGTGTGCTTTGGGACAACTGACACTGCTTTGCAGTTCAACACTGCCTGCTCAACATTCATATTTGGAAACAGATACGACAGAAGTGCTGGAAGACTTCAGGGTGAACTTCCCATAAGAACACAAAAACCCTTAAAGCGACACCTCTGGAATTTCTCACTGCTTGAGGAAGTGCGGCGCACATAAGAAGTATATCACGACAGAAGAGCACAAGTTGATGTGCACGTAAACACACACACACAAAAACAAGTGGGACTCAAAAGCACAGGTGCATCCTGTCAATTTCGAAAGTGCTTCCTTCCCTCATTCTGCAGCAAAGTTGTTGGAAACCAGAATCCTGGAACAAGGATTCTGGGATCAGCTAAAGTTTAGGCAATTCCAAGCTTGAAATGGAGAGGATGGAAGAGGGGTGTGTGTGTTTAACGTGTTTAACTGCCCATGAGGAGGTGACAGAGGAGGTCAGTGTCAGCTGTCTGGTTCTCTTGCAGCACTGCATATCTGGTTTAGATCAGTACTGAGTCAATTTCAACAAAATGCTTGGTATGCAAAACACATCTATCTGTCCAAGCATCCACACAGCCTGGTGCAAGAGGCCATCACACTGGAAGTTGTTAAACCTTTGTTTGCATACCTGTGCAGCCTGCATCTGGGCCACAGATCTTTGCTGTATGTGCAGGGGAACAAGCATATAGAATGCCTCCCCCCCAAGCTTAACACAATGCAATGGATCCCAGGCCATTCCCCAATTCCAAGGGCTTTAACCTTTCCAAGTCCTGCAATCTGGGTACCTGAAGTACTGCCTACACCCACACAAACCTAGCCAGATGTTACAATCCAACTCAGAATCTCTTCTTCATGTTCCCACAAGTTAGGCTGCAGGTGATGACCCAAAATAGAGACATTCAGTGCTCTCCGTTCTGTTTTAGTGTGCTTTGCTGTTTGTCTAAAATTACTGTGAGCTGCCCTTACCTGACTTGAAGAGCAGAATATAAAAGTAAATTTTATGTTTTATAAATGTTTAGTTTATGTGTGTGTACACACACACACACACACACTTTTACATATCCTATATATTCAAAATAAAAATATAAAAAGGAATTCAAAATACCTTTGAACGTGTCACCAAGCAGATGGTCTGTACCCCTGTGCGCTTCTCAAAGAACATTTTATTTAAATAGGCTGTAACTAAACTAAAACTTCAGAAATTAAAGTCCAGGCATGTAAGCATCGCATAAGCATCTCACCACATTCCAGGCCATTACTATCAGGCCTGGCATCCCCATTATCAGGGTGACAAGATGCCCATATGGTCCACTACCAACTTCCAAGTGCTCTGTGGCATGACTGTCATATACCCAGGATATTTCATGTTAGCATGCAGACTCCCATCCCAATACAAAATGTTTGGGAACATAAAGGAGAACATAATAAAGTGAAAGATGAGGGCATCCAAGTCTGCCAGTTGAGTTTTCTGATTGAATTACTTTGTACATTTGTACATGCAGACACACACACACACTGCCTTTCCGCCAATGTACTTCTAGTGGCTTGCACTTGGGCTCTCCCAATTACAATTGGGCTCTCCAAGAGTGATAATTCGGTTCTCTCATATCTTGAAATTATGAACAAGATTTGCACATTTTCTCTTCTGCAATTTGCAGCTAAATTAGTTTCTATGAGAGAACAAAGTGCTTATTTAACTTTATTATTATTTGCCTATAAACCGCTTTGTGAACCTTGTGCTGAAAAGCGGTATATAAATACTTCTGATTTTGATTGATTTATTTGATTGATTATTTCTGGTCATCATCTGCTTAATTCTGTCACTTCCTGTTTGATGATGCCACTTCCAGCCCTCAGCAGGTGGCATGACTGATAACTACATGAAATGAGTTTGACACCCATGAGTTACATCATCTGGGGAAGGGAGGTAATATTGTGAGACCAGCCTAGCGCTTAGTCTAAGACTCTGAAAGCTTTCTGTCTCTCTGTGACCTTCTCCATCCAGCCTTTCTCCATCCTCTGTGACCTTCCCCCCTTCCCTCTCTGCCTTTGTCTTCCTTTGAACTCCTGTGACACCCTGTTCCGACCCTCCAAGAGGAATGCTGTCAGCTGGGTTCTGGCTCCCTGAATTGCTTGGCAGTGACATCATTGCCAAACCCCAAACTGGGATGTCGAGGCCACAACTGGCCTTGTGTGGCACTGACAGCTGCGGGTGGTCACACCACTGTTTTATTCGTAATGTCCAAAATGCAGCATAAAATTTAAAAGGTTACCCGTGTGCTATATATTGAGAAATATATTTGAAGTCAGATTTTTTTCCCCCCGTCTGTGCCTCATCATAGTATTTTCCATGGTTACAGTTCCAGGAATAAAAGTATTTACACCTCCGTCGTAAGCCGGAGGCGATAAATTAAACTTGAATACACAAAAGAGAACATTAATTCTCAGTTATTACAAGCACAAAACATGCCAGAATTATCTTCGGTATTACCCAAATTTGAGTATTCGGCTGAGCTCTGTTTTATGCATTTTAAAATAAATGACATCAAGCCTTTGCACATGGGTGCTGGAAGGGATGCTCAGAGTCGTCCCTTCCCAATTTGCTTCCAGAGATCTCCAGAGATCAGAGTTTGTGCAAAAAAGAACAGACAGTTCAGCAATGTAGGATAGCATTTCTATTAAATGCTGCAGGGATCGTAGTTTTGCAAGCATGCCACTTCCAGGCCCTCTCCCGCTTAGTGAAAAATTTAATAGCATCAGAACCTTCTATTCAGAGAGGTTTGTTTTTAATATGGGGCTCAAGCAGGCCAGCTGAGAGATTTCTCACTGCACAACTGAATATCATCATCTCATAATTAGGCTTACGATCCCCTCAATTACGAGATGCCAGCTCACATTCCAAGTTAACTTGAATGCCTACAGTCCAAGGCCTTATTAACCCATGATCGGGCCCCTAGGCTTTCAGATATCTTGGAAAGTTCCTGCCAGACTGAACGGAAGCCTCTGGTGGAGAGGCAGGCAAGCAAGGGTCTCCTCCTCCCTTTACAAAGAAGGCCTCTGCAGCTTACAAAAAAGCTTACAAATAAGGCCCCTAACTATTTGTAAAAGCTTACAAATAAGGCGCCAGGAACCGGAACGCCCAGATGATTGACAGCCCTCCGCCCCTATGGCAGAGGGCAGCCACGCCTCCCTGCGCCTCACAGCGCCCAAATCACTCCATTTCAGAGCGATTCGGGACGCGAGGGAGGGCGGGTGGGCCCAGGAGCAGCTTGCCCGTCCTCGGGAGAGGCGGCGCGGCCTGGGCCTGTCCGCAGAACTGGCGGAACGGCGTACCGGACCGTTCCGCCAGGATAACACCACTGCCCCCAACCTTAAGCAAGAGGCTCTCACATGGGAGAGCTCTGAAAACCTTGCCTTTGCAAGACCAGGCTTGCTGTAGTCTTTTGCTGGTTAAAGTGTTAGTGGGCTGGATGGGAGCCCCCAGAAGCTGAATCTGGAGACCCATACATTAGGCTGACACCCAGACAAGCCAACCTGATGCGTCTTAGTCCCTGTGGGGCCCTTAGGCTTCACCCTACTCAGCCTAATGGATAACACGGCCCGAGTACAGTCCGTTGCATTTGCCAACATGTCTTTAGAACATTTACCTAGAATGTCAAACCACTCAACCACAAGTGCCACCCCCCCAAAAAATATATAGGCTATCCTATTCTCCCAAGAACTACTCGATTCAGAACCCACTGTCATTCTGGGGACCTTACATGTTCATGTCCAGTGGATGGAGGACGTTCTATCACTTAGGGATGGGTTGTTAAAACACATAAAAACACCACCTGTTCGGGATTATTATATCTGAATAAAAACACAAAGCACTGTATTTTGGTGTTAAATATATTTTCCAGAAACTAAAATAGATTACTTTTTCCAATTAGAAGCAATACTGTGGCTGCATCTGCTGACACTATATCAACTACATCATCTATCTAGTACACTTGTAAAGCATTTAAAATTTAAAATGAGAGCTTGGAATAAGAATGTAGAACAAAACCCCAAAACACCGCCTTTTGGGGGTTAAAGTGTGTGTGTGTGTGTGTGTGTGTGTGTGTGTGAGAGAGAGAGAGAGAGAGAACGTGTGTACATGTGTGTGTGTGTGTGTGTGTGTGTGTGTGTGTATGTATGTGTGTGAGAGAGTATTTTCCGCATAGGCTTGGCAACGCCTGGAGCGATTGGCACCAAACTCGGCATGCACGTGCCTTGCAGCCTGGCGACAAACATTGCGGGGGTCAGGCCCCCCTAGTGCCCCTGGGGTGGGGGTGCGCGGGGGGCCCCCCGCATGAAAACAGTCAAAACGGCTGAAATCGGCGTCAAATCCGTAGTTTCCGGGGTCGCTGAGACAAGCGGTGACGCTCCCGACGCCATTTGAGTCTGGGTTCGGGCCCCCCTCGTTGTGGGAAGAAAGAAGGGGTGCGAAACAAAACGTCCACCGTGACCCGCTGGAGCGATTGGCACCAAATGCGGCACACGTGCCTTGCGGACTGGCGACAAACACTGCGGGGGTCAGGCCCCCCTAGCGCCCCTGGGGGTGGGGGTGCGTGGGGGGTGCTATGTGAAAATGGTCGAAAACGTTTGGCCCCCATCAGCATGGGGGGTGAGAAGGGGTGCAAAATAAAATGTCCAAAATGACCGACATTAGTGTCAAATCCACAGTTTTTGGGGTCGCTAAGCTGATTGGTGACAGTCCCTATGACATTTGTTACCTGGGCAACGCCAGGTAACAAAAAGCTAGTATCTGAATAAAAACACATAACACCACAATTTGCTATTTTAGATCAAGAAATTTTGAAAAAATATCACCAACAAAACCACACCCCTACCTATAGGAATATCAAAACTGCATCCTATAATATCCACAGGAAACACACAACAAAGAGCAACCCTGGAAATTGTGGGCAGGCTGTTTGCAAGCATACAATGTGTACTAAGAGGCTGCCTTATACCGAGTCAAACCAGCTCAGAATTGATTGCGATTCCCCAAGATTCAAGCAGATGTCTGTCTTTCCCTACATTAATGGGAGTTGTGGGGATTGAACCTGTGATCTTCTTGATGCAAGACACTGGGCACATCCCCTCTCTACTTTCCTCTTCTGCACTTTCTACTGTCGTGTGTCCCATGTTCTAGAATTGACATTCACTGTCAAGAAGAAGAAACTGATCTCTGGCTTGTACTATTCCAACAAAAGGGAAAAAGCAGACACTGGGGGAGGGGACAAGGGGGGACACCACTAGGAAGGGGGGAAGACCCAGAAAAATCATAGCAATGATGCAAGCATCAGAATATGCCTTTAAAAGTATCCTTTTAAGAACTAACATGCAGAGTGCCTTGAATTGAGCCAATAAAGCTTTGACAACACAAAGCTTTATTAAACACAGTTTACCAGACTTTATTGTCCAATTTTTGTTTTACCAGCAGTGTACATTTGAACTTTAAATTGGTGCCCAACAGTGTTAATAAACTATGCAGAATGTTTGTACACTCCAGTCACTCTTAAAGCGGCAATAAATATTTTAGCTGTAATCAGGTTAACGCCATCAGGTTGCCGTCCCAAGTCATTACATTTGTGAAGCAACACGAGACCACAGTCAGTGTTTAAAATCCACTGGGCAATAACGTGTGGCAAAATGAAATGCTTAAACTTAATAAAAGTCCTCAGGTGCTCATTTTCCATATTGATTATCTTCTTTTGTACCTATGTCTATTTCTAGATTTATTTTTCACATTTTTATATGCCCCTTCCTCTAAAGGGCTCAGGATGGTGCACATCAGTAGTTCTCAAATGTTTTAGCACTGGGACCCATTTTTTAAAATGACAATCTGTCGGGACCCACTGGAAATGATGCCATGGCCAGAAGTGACCAAACCAAAAAACGTTTACAACTCCCATTTGGCATAATCAAATCAATGAAATAAGTAAATAAAGTAATAGTTTACAATGTGTAAGTTTAAAAATGTATTTAAAATAAAGAAGATACCTCCTAACCCCTCCCAAGCAGTTGATGATCTGTCTCAAAATAAATTCCACTTACCCCATTGCCTCTCAGAACGCAATCCTAACCTGGAGCTAGGCTGTCACAGTTAGGCCAGCACAAGGGACACTGTAAAGCGCATTAGGACCACTCTAGGAGTTGGGGAGGATGATGCACATCGGTGTGCTGGCCTCTCTGACTCTGAGAGTGGTCCCAACATACTTACAGTGTCCCTTGTGCCAGCCAAACTTTGCTGGCCTAACTGTGCCAGCCTAACTCCAGGTTCGGATTGCACTCTCATTGTTAAAAGCATATACACAGTATCCTGTTAAAAGCACGGTACTGTGACAGATTTGCAACATATTCCCAAATGCAGGCACATTCCATGGTAGCCTCAAGTCTAACATATTAAAAAATAAAATGCACTTTGAAATAAATAGTATACATGGTTCCTCCCCTTCTTTTGTCCTCACAAGAACCCTGTGAAGTAGGTGAAGCTGAGAGATGGTCTCTGACCCCCCAAGGGCACCCAGGAAGCTTCACGGCTGAGCAGGGATTTGAAGCTGGATCTCAGGTCTAAGTCAACTCGCGAACCACTACCCCATCCTGACTCTCCTGGCATAGGTGGACAAAGAGTTTGTCCCTCCTTCCCTGGTAATTCCCCTCCTTTATTTAATTCACATGTGCCCAAACACCTCTGCTGCCGCTGCTACCACCTGCTTAGAGAAGCAGCCACATTGGCCACGAGAAGAAAGGACAGCTCCTGAAGCCCCGCCTCCTTTCTCTTAATTTGAAGTTCTCCATCCACTGCCACTATGGTTGTTGCCCTCTCCCCAGGGCTCCTCCCAACCAAGTTTGAGCAGAGCCCAGAATAAGCAAAGGGGGCAGGCAAAAAGACCTCAAGGTATGAGAAAAGATCAGCGGGGAGGCTCTCCCTCCACCTCCTTCTTGCTAGGTGGGCAAGGGCAAACCAGTTCTGATTATTTGTGGAAGGAGCACCCTGCAGCTTCTTCCAGCTCAAGGTGGACTGCTGCCGCCCAAAAGCATTGTCTTGTTTGCAATGGGAAATCAAATGACAATTAGGCAACCACTTAATATTCTTACTTATGATAACACCTTTCATTATAGCCTAATTGTCACATTAGTGCGCATATCAATGTCCATTCGCATTTTCTAATTGGGAAAATGCTTTATAGCACACTGGATTCCTGGAGTTTGCCAAGGCCGGCAACTCCTAGGATTAACAGTGCCTCCGAGGGGAAAGGATCTGCTTGAGATCGATTCCCATACCACAAATACAACCTTTGACTTCTGTGAGTCACCGCCACAGTATTTTATACTTTAACCTTGATGTGACCACTTGCATGAGCACATGCTGTCTGCTTGCCATATTTACAGCTCGCCTGCTAGCGATAAAAATCAATTACAGTTTAACCAGACTTTGGTTTTTTGTTAAACAGACGCAGAATGATAACAGAGCAAACAGTACGTTTCCCATTGGGAAGCAAGGCTAGGCTGCAGTCCCACAGCTACCTCCTGGCCAGTTTCTTGAGTGCTGTTTGGCAGTCTCTCCCCCACTCCCATTGCCCCCCCCCAACTTTGGCACATCTCTTAGTTTTCAAACTGTTGAGAAGGGGGCGTGGGGAAAAGATCAGTAGTGCAGCAATAGATAATTCCGGAAGAACCCTGCAACCTGAAGCCAATGAAAACAAGAACAGACTCCAATGTGGGGATTCCTTAAAAAAGTTCAGAGTGGAGAATTCCCATCTCAAATGCAGCTTGCGGAGGGAATGGAGCAAGGGTCTCCAAATTACAGCCTGGATGCCAAATCCAGCCTGCCACAAGATTTTATCTGGTCCATAGCAACTTAAAATATTTACTCATTATATAGTATACCTATATCTCCTTTACTCATTATATAGTATACCTTTACTCATTATATAGTATATCGTTTTTCCGTTTAAGAGCAGCATTGTCTCTTTGTAAACGCCACATTTCTTTTTCGTTCTTAGTCATATCTCGCAGATTACAAGGAAGATCCAAGTAAAACGTATTCATTCATTCATTCATTCATTCATTCATTCATTCATTCATTCATAAAACTGATTCTTTTTGGCCCACGAAAATCTGTAAAACAGTGGTTCCCAAACTATGGATCGGTCCCCACCAGTAGGTCATGAGCCAATTTCAGGTGGGTTGCAAAGCACCTAGAGCAGCCATATTGAAAATAATGGAAAGACGGGATGCTGGAAAGGGGGAGGGCTGTGTGGTTGTTGTGCTTGTGTCAAGGTTGCAAATAGGCTTTTTTCCTTTCTGATTCACTTTCCAATTGGCAAATGGCTGAGAAACAGCCCAACTCATTGCTGCATTCTCAGTTAAGCAGCAGGCTCTGGTGTCACAATGACGGCACTTCCAGCCATGACATCATTTCCATTGGATCCTGGACAGACTGTCATTCTAAAATGTGGGTCCCGGAGCTAAAAAGTTGGAGATCCACTGTTATAAAATATACAACGTGGCCCTTGTAGTGAAAGGTCTGGAGACCCCAAGGCTGGAGGGATGGCTTCAAATGATAAGATGCTGGAATCAGATTTAGGGAATAGCCCACTGAAGGGACTGAAACATGCCAAACTGCTTAGCATCTGAGTGGTCAGATGTCTGGGACTTTCCAAGTCCTCTCTGCAAGGAAAAAAATGGAATGTGTTATTGCAGCAAAGCCCCATATTCAGAGCAAGCCAACCTTTTCCTGGGATCTAGAGCCTCCATGTGCCCTCTTCCTTATACCCATAAGAGGTATGCTTAGTGCACACAGTACTTGGGATGCCAAAGTTTACACCGGGAGCCTTCAATTATTCAAGCAGATTTTGCATGAGTTCTTTCACACATGTATGCTCCAGCACAGTTTGGGAATTACTGCGCTGGCTGGCTCCTCAATTCATACTGCCATCTGCCAAGACCAGCCAGCACGAACGGTCTCCCAGCCCCAGCATATTGCCAGCAAAATGCCACAAGTTTTCAATCTGTAGCTCTGAGTAGATGTAGAAATCACATCTCCCAGCTCGTATCTCGTTTCCTCGGACAGATCTCCGAGCAGCCCAAGGAAACCCGTTTTCGCCAACATGAGCAAAAGTCAGTGAATGGTTTGCAGCTTCTTTGCTTTTCCACAGGTGACTTAGCAGGGCAGGCAAACAAGCCTCTCTGCATTTGAATTCATGCTTATTGATGCAAGTGAAGTCGGCTCATAGAGAATTGGATTTTAATACACCTGCATGCACTGCCAACAGATTTGCACTTATTTCATTTGTCCCCGGCACAGAACAGGTTTAGGAAATCGGTGCTATTCTGAAAAGGTTCTCTTTCCTCCACTATAAGAAAACTGGGAACTTTGACAAGCCATTCGTGGCTTTTTATTGCCTATAGTAGCTGGGAAGGTAGAGCTGCTTGCTGGAAAAGGAGAGTAAGATTCATCTCCCTGCGGGAGATCCAGGGCGCAATCCTAAACAGCTCTGGATTGGCAAGGCCGGCCAGCCTGTGCCAAATCCTAGCACTGCACATTCGCGCCATTACCGTAGGGGAGGCTCTAGCCTCCCCTATGCACTCCTCGGATCTGCGCCTGCTAAACAGCAGGCACAGATCCAAGGAGACCACGCAGCTTGAATTGGGGCTGGGTAGCCTCCCAATCAGGCATAGGATTCAGCCTTACAGCTAATTCCCAAACCCGCCCACATCCTGCCCACAACTCCCTCCCCCCTGCCAATCCCATGTCTGTCTGAACACGGAGCTTCCCTTGCGCTGGCCAGCTTCGGCCAATGTGAGGGAGGCTTGGCGTGGGTGCAACAGGACCGGTCCCGTTGCTTGAGCACAGACAAGGGGGTGCATCGCGTTGAAGCTATGACATAGCGTCGACGCGACGGACAGTGTAAGGATTGTGCTGCCAGACTCCTCCCTTGCCACAAAGTGGCAAAAATGGCAGGCTTATTGTAGGGGGATTGGAATGATACGTTTTAATACAGTGTTATTCAAACTGCGGGTCGGGACCCACTTGGTGGGTCACGACCTGATGTCAGGTGGGTCGCAGAAAGCTGGGAGCAGCCATCTTGGAAACTGCAGACCTTCCTCTTGTTATAGTCCTTTTGTGAGTATTAACAATTTGAATTTTCAAGTGAGGATTTTTTAAAATTTTGTTTTTAGTTCAGTGCTTTTACATCGTATTTTGTCCTAATCTTGCTTTCTGTCAGGGATGTTTCATGGTTGTACAATTGCTGCCATCCAAGAATGCCAATTTGCAGGCACTTCCTGCTTGATGATGTCACTTCCTGCCATGACATCACTTCCAGGTTAATGACATCACTTCCAGTGGGTCCTGATGCAAGTGCCATTCCAAAAAGTGGGTTGCAGTCTAAAAAGTTTGAATACCACTGCTTTAATACATTCAGACAGATTAATAATGGATAAATGGCAGTTTCAGGATCAACTTGGTAGGGAAGAGTTTTCATTACTGTATATCCAAGCCAAAAAAAAAAAAAAGGCTTTAAGATTTCATTTTCAAATTTCTTCAACCAAGCATGAAATATTCCTGCGAAAATTAAAATAATAATTTCCAGGGTCCCAGTTGTGCAAGTTTCATTCAGTTAAAAATTAATGACATTGCCTCTTAATCTCTCACTTTGGAAAGCTAGTCAGCAAATCCCAAAAAACTTTCTTCCGCAATCTTAGGATACATGGTACAGTTCTGAAATAATCTCAAATGATCTCAAATCTAAACAATCTGGAATTTCTTTGGCTCTTTGATGCAGGGTTCAGGAAGGGGAAAGAGAGATTCCCATTTATTCTGAGCACATGTGCAACAGAGATGACAAGTGACCTTCAAAACAAGTTAGGGTGGATGGATCTCAGTGGATGGATCTCAGTGTAGCTGAATACAACTACTGACCATTTTTCCCCAGAACACGAAAACAAATGTTTGGGCTAACACACTACAATGGCAATGAAGCCACAATATCAGTGGTATTAGTGAAAGATTTTAGGTTCTTTATTTCCCAGAGTCTCGTCTGAAGAAATGCATGACGTCAACCTTGCTAAACCTAAGCACATGTGGGGCTGGGTCAGGGTCTCAGCAGGTGACTGCTTGGGAACCCACTGTATGCCTTCTTCCAGCATAGGGGCAAAGTGGAATTTTTGTTTATCAAACAAATTTGTAACACATTCCCAAAATGTGGCTTCACGCTCTGCAGATCATTTAAAGGGCCACTACTAAAATGGTGAAGATCTTTACGTGTTCAACAATCTTTTCGCTTTCCTCTTTGCTAGCTTTTCATCTGCCAGAACCAGAACCGGGGGACATCCACTAAAACTGAGTATTGGGAGAGTTAGAACAGATAAAAGGAAATACTTTTTTACCCAGCGTGTAATTAATCTGTGGAACTCCTTGCCACGGGAGGTGATGATGGCATCTGGCCTAGGTGCCTTTAAAAAGGGATTGGATAGATTTCGGGAGGAAAAGTCCATTGTGGGCTAGAGGCCATGATGGGTGGTGCAACCTCCTTACATTAGAAGTAATTCAGAATGCCAAGTGCAAGGGAGTGGCAACAGGATGCAGGCATCTTGTTGTCTCGTGTGCTCCCCAAGGCATCTGGTAGGTTACTGTGAGATACAGGAAGCTGGACTAGAAGGGCCTTTGACCTGATCCAGCAGGGCTCTTCTTATGTTCTTACCAAGGATGACATATGCTGAATCCCTGGGCTCTGTGCCCGTTTTCATGTCTAGGCTGGGTTCAGCTAGCCAAGTCATCTTAGTTTCTGGACACTGTTTGGAAAAGCAGCTGTTTCCTAAGCTGGCAAAGCTACATAGGAGGCTCTGCGGATTTGGAAAAGGGAGGAAAAAAGGTCACTTTTTGGGAAACTCCAGCAAGGTCCTGTCAGCCAAACAAAACATTCATCATTCCACTATGTGATTCAGCAAAGCAGAATTGCCAAGAAGCATATGCTCCTTATTCATATTTTGTGTTGAAGAGAAAATTATATATTTCTCTGCCCTATGCACACACAAACACAGCATTGTACAACATTCCAATTGTACAAGTTACACTAAAGTAAATGTGGTTGGATTCCACTGCATGACCTTCTGATCAGAATACCTGTTCCAAAAACATTCTTAAAAGGGACCACCTGAACAAACAGTATCCAGTATGCACTTAAGACATGAGCTAGTTTAGCAGATGAAGTGAGGGGCATTCCAGTGCCTGGGCAGTATCATCTCTTCCATTCTGAAGCCCAAACTACATACATAGGAAACAGACACATAACAGTTTCTCTGCTGTTACACAGTTTTCATTAAGTCCTGGCTCCCTCAGTTTCCTCCTCCAGAACAAGCAACCCGTTTCATGGCATCTAGTGTGCGATGTTCCTTCTTCCTTAGTCATCCACTGTGCAGTTTGAAAGGCTGCCAGTTTCAACCTTGAAAGAAGCAATACCCTGATCACAAACAGTCAAGAGATCATGTTATACAGAAAGATAATCTATATTTTTGTAGAGTGCAATACTTATCACAGAAAAGGCATGCAGCAGGAAAAAAATCCTACTCCATATTTAACAACACTGAAGAAAACTGAATGGAGTTTGACAATTGCACAACTATAAACTTACTTACACAGATTCCAGCCATAGGAAACAATTCAGCCATATCAGAGATCTCTTATTCTGAGGGTGAATAGTTCTCCTAAAAAACTGTTTTATATTTGAAACATAATAAGAAACTCAGAAATACCGCTTACTACAGTAATTGTGTCTGGTTTGGCCTTCTCTTTACACCAGCGATTGAACGCTTCAGTGACTGAGCTAGGCTCTGCAAGATAGAAAATCATCATTATGATTCACATGACCAGGCTCTGGGAGCACCAGATTCAAGCACTGGAATGTTCAATCAATCAATCCATCACTAGTACTTATATACCGCTTTTCAACATGAAGTTCACAAAGCGGTTTACAGGCAAATAATAACATTAAAGTTAAATGGCTCCCTGTCCCAAAAGGGCTCACAATCTAAAAGAATGGATAACATCACCAGCGACAGCCACGAGAAAGACACTGTGCTGGGGTAAAGAGGGACAATTGCTCTCCCCCTGCTAAATATAAGAGGACACCACTTGAAAAAGTGCCTCTTGCCCAGTTAGCAGGGGTGTTCAGATTCCACTGTCTCAAGAAAATGCTTGGGTGACCTATTGAAACACAAACATCACAGAGGAGTGTGTAAGAGCAGAGTTTTTACTTTGGAATGCCAGGTGCAAGGGAGTGGCAACAGGATGCAAGCATCATGTTGTCCACTGAAGTCCCTGAGGCACCTGGTGGGCCACTGTGAGATACAGGAAGCTGGACTAGATGGGCCTTTGGCCTGATCCAGTGGGGCTCTTCTTATGTTCTTAGTGAGAACAAACGAGATAGAAATTTGCCCATTGTAAATTCTGTTATTGGTAACCTAAGATTCAGCATTTGCTGCATAAGTGAGCACAGTTGTGCAACCATGCCAAAGTGTGGCTATTGAGTCAACACAGCACTTCCCACAGAACACAAAAATTCAGAATTCTAACGAGTATTGGGTCACACATGCACCCCACCTAGTAATTTCTAATTACCTTTACTTGAGGTCTTTAATCCAGGTTAAGATTAAAATATGGGGTTTCACATTGCACCATCTTTTCTTTGGAGCAAGGATGTCAAACATCAGGCCAACAAGCCATATCCAGGCTTCTAGGTTCCACAAGGTCATCTACAACACCCCTTCCACACGAACGGTTGAACCATGTTCAAGCAAGGAGCTAGAAGCATTACATCCAACAGTAGACTCCTGGCCCCAAATTGCTGGTGCCAAATTGTGTATAAAGTATAGGAGTCTTGCATAGGGTCAGTTTAAGGTGAAACTGACACCTTTTCAATATACAGGCGTGTCCCGGTATCCACTGATTCAGTATCCACAGTTTCAGTTATCCACTGATACCATGGATAAAGGGATGCTTACAAAAACTGATAGAACATTAAACACATTTCTTTTTTTTTAACCTTGCTGCAGCAAAACCACTGATGTTTCCCTGTCTTTACAAAGGCGTCACCAGTAGCCACAGTTTCAGGTATTCACAGAGGGGTCAAGTAACAGAACCGCAACAGATACTGGGGCATGCCTGCATTGGTTTATGACACTTATCCCACCCTTGCTTTAAAGTTGCTCAGAGCTACGTGGTTCTTCTAGATTAGAACATGGCTCACCAAACCACGGCCCGCGGGCCAGCATTTAGCAAAAGCCCTCCCCTCCATAAGCAGCACTTACCGTGCCACTCCTCTGCTGCTTCTTTTCCCTCCTGATCAGTGCATTGGGACAGACTGGCAAGCAGAATGGGTAATTCTGCTGCGCAGACTGCTAGGGCAGTGGACAAAAGATGCAGTGGCCCAGTCTGCCACTATGCACTGATTGGGGGGGGGCACAGTAGCAGTGGCATGGCAGAATGGTAAGCACTTCTTGGGACAAGGAGGGCTTTTGTTGTGCAACGGCCTCCAGTTTGGAGGCCGCTGTTCTAGAACAACCTTAAGTTATTTCCTTGCAACCACAACTCTCAAGTATGTTAGGCGGCATTAGAATGATTGGCCCAGGCTCACCCATTAAGATCTTGTGCTAAGTGGGGAAACTGAACCCAGGTCTTGAGTCCTAGTCAGACACTCTAAACACTACACTGCATTGTCTAGATTGCACAGCACAGCCTTTGAGACTCTTTTGGATGGAGAATTTGGCCCTTCAACCTATTGGAGTTGTGCTGCCTTTGCTTTCAAATGTCTGAAAACATATGCCTTAATCCCCCTGAGCTCCTAACAGCTCCATGCACTACAAAGACATCTGCAGACGCCTTCCTGTTTCCATGAGTGGGATCATACCTGCCAGCCAGGGCCGAATCCTCAGGCAGCAATGGGTGCTTGACTGAAGGGGGTTGAGCAGATCAACCAGGGTTCCAAACCCTGTTGGAGCTCTAAGCAGCTCAGTCCTTTCAGAAAAAATGCTGCAAGTTTTAAATGCCAATGGGTGCATCTACACTGAGAGCATGGCTAGTGGGCACAATCCTGCTCATGTGATCACCAAAAAGGATTAAAACTGTAGTTGCTTTAGAATGTAAAAGTCAAGAGAGAATGCATTTATTCCAGACCATCTTCCCTTTCACATGAGCTTTTCCTCTGCCAGTCTTCAAGGTCTTCCAATATTGAATTGGTGTGTAGAGCATTCAAACGTCCTTGCTCCATTTGCAAAAAGAACTTTGTTTTGCCAACATAATATGCCCTTGCAGAGCTTTTTCCAAGCCTTGTTTCTGTTTCCAGAAAACAAACTTTGCTGTTGGGAGGAAGGGAACAAAAAAAAAAACTTAATTACAGTATGACTGTATGTGGATAACCTAATTTACAGAAACAAAATTAGTACAAAGGTCAAACAAAAATGAGTTTCACAGGGAAGAAGTAAACCACTGTGAGTAACTGGGAATGTGTCAGAAGATGGAAAGGTAGATCTCTACCAATCCATTTCCTATCAGAGTTTCTGTAGGAAGTATTTTCCATCAAAATTGCTTCATGAGACTCAGGGTGCAATCCTAACCTGCGCTGGAACAGGCAGGCCAGTAGGCCTGCGCTGTATCCAGCACAGGTTGGGAGCAGACTGGAGCCTCTTACTATACCTGGCGCATTAGTGACACTAACAGGTGCTTATTGTTAACAGGTGCTTAAACAGGTGACCCATTGTTTTCACATCCTCACCGGATCACATTTCTCAGCAGACAGTGCTAGTCAAATCACTCAATCAATCAACAGTATTTATATACCAGTTTTCAACATAAAGTTCACAAAGTTGTTTACAGGCAAATAATAAAGTCAAATGCTGGTTCATGAGCAACTTCTGTCCATGAACATGTGTGCAGACAAAGTTATCATCCTTTCATTAATTAAAGAACACTTCTATTTTTAGCTACTGTTAAAAAAAAAACACTCTGTGTCTGGAAATTGAAGCAGTGCAATACTTAACATGAATGGTACCCAACAGATGCATCCATCAGCAACTGCAAAATTTTATCTCCATGGCAGCAATGCCAGCCCTGCGTCTAGAGGCCTATTCTAGAATTTCCATGGCACAGTTTGATAAGTTCACATCAGGGGAGAGACGGTCGCAAATATTAAGCTGTGTACCACAATAACACAAATATATGTAGACTTGAGGTCTGCAAGTCTACTCCAGCACTTGATGGCAATTACTACACACTCTTTGAAACACAAGAACTAAGCACCTGGAAACCTCCTGCTACACATTATCACTTGTTACCACCTACAACAGTGTTTTCCAAAGTCCTACTCAGCTGTTGGGAACCCTATAAGTGTTGTGTGGGCGGGTGGGAGGGCAGCAGCAGAGAACAGGTTTTTAAACTCATCGGGGGGGGGGGCGCTATGGCTGTCCAGGGGGGCTATGAAGCCAGCAATCCCTGCTGCAGCTCTCCCAGCAGCTTCAAACTAGCGTTAAAAGCAAAAATACCCAATTCCTGTTTTCTTCACAAAACCAGAAGTGGTTTGTTTTTGCTTTTTCCAGGAGTTTGAAGTCTCTGGGAGCGCTACAGTGCGGGTTGCGGGCTCCCCAGACCCTCTGGAAAGCTACAGCGAATGAGAGGTGAGTTTAAAAACTCCTCCTTGCCCAGTAGCTGCACAATTGTGCCGCTGATGATTTCTAGGCCATTCCTCTTAAAGGGGAATCACCCTTTTCTGGTCTCCCTGGTGGGTTGCAACCCACCAGTTTGGGAACCACTGGCGTACAAAATGTTACAGGCATCTTTTACATCTTTTACAACCTCTTTCGATTACACACATACACACACACACACACACACACACGGTTGACAGCTTAAAAAAATTCCCAGGCTGGACTTTATCAGTTTCATTTTGGATACCGTGTACCTAGGCATGCTTACAAAGCTCACCAAAAAGACAAGTTTAAAAGGGAAGCATCACTGCACACTGCATTAAAAAGCATAGCCTTGAGAGCTGCAAGCACCATAACAGCTGTTTTCCTGTCCCATCGTTCACGTGCCGTTTCAGCTTTCTGCTGTCCCCTCCTCATTTGGAAGCTATGACTCAATTCCTGTTTTGAAAACCAATATTACAAGGACAAGCTTGCCTCTCTCTCTCTCTCTCTCTCTCTCTTTCTCTCTGTCTCTCTCTGTTTTTGTGTTTGTCTCTCTCTCTCTCTCACACACACACACACACACACACACACATATATATATATATATATATATATATATATATATATATGGTTTAGCCACATGTGGACAACAGGAAAAGCAGGAAGAACACTACATAAAGGGAAAAAAAGTCAACAAAACAGATTGGACATTAACCAGCCTAATGAAGCAAGATCTTTGGCTTACAAACCTGATCTTCAAAAAAAATAGTTTGTTTTCAAAGTCTGTAATAGGACATTCGGCACTAAAATATCAAGATGCAATTTGGTACACATGCTTAGGACACCATTTTGTATTTCAAGTTCAAAAATTCCAACTTCCAAGTTTTCAACTTCCACCTCCATTTTCAAAGGGGACTGAAAACGTGTTATGCCAGTGGTTCTCTAACTTTTAAGACCGGGACCCACTTTTTAGAATGGCACTTGTGTTGGGACCCACCAGAAGGGATGCCATTAACCTGGAAGTGACATCATAAAGCAGGAAGTGCCATCAGTGTGACATAATCAAATGACAAACCTAGAGTGCAAATTGGCATTCTTGGACTGAAGCAGTTGCACAACCATGAAGCATATTTGACAGAAAGCAAAATTAGGACAAAATCTTATGTAAAAGCATTGAACTAAAAACAACAGTTTTTAAAAACCTCACTTGAAAATTCAAACTGTTAGCACTCACAAAAGGAATAATAGCAATTTCCAAGATGGCTGCTCCTAGCTTTCCGCGACACACCTGATATCAGGTCACGACCCACAGTTTGAATAACATTGTGTTGTGCTGCTCAGAAGTCCAGCAGGAACTGGAAGATTCAGAAATCATAGTGAAACAAGGCACCTGTGCTTTGACCACCACACCTACTCCCATTTCAAGGGAGTAATACCATGCCTATACTTTGGAGGCTGAAAAATTGCAATGAAAGGAGGGATACAGATCAAGATACAATCATAAATGCAAGCAATCATTTTAGTGGAATGTTGCATGGCACCAATACTCACAAGAAGAGGAACAGTCTACAAATTAGACTATTGCCATGGCAATATTTCTGAATCATTCAGAATATTAATTATCCTACAAGCCTGTACATTTTTAAAGGATATCAATATTCTGTGCAAGCACATATGTATCTCAAATAAACATTGCCTGCCTGTCTAGCTTACCACTGAGTGAACTATTATTAAACTGAACAGACATGAGTTTTGAAAGTACATTTCTTATGTTCTTTAAAGTCACCTTCTAAATCAACAGTAGTAGACTCATGCGTACTAACCGCAGGAGCAAAAAACAAAATTGCAAAGGTTCTGAAACTCAAAATTCTTAAAGTCACTGTTACAAATGTTATATAGGTCGGCCTGCTCCCTTTTATACTTAACTATATGGGGAGGGGAGTGGAATGCTTTCATATAAACCAGTGGTTCCTACCTTTTTGGCATTGGGACCCACGTTTTAGCTGCAACAGCCTCTCTGGACTTCCCCTAAGACTCGAAATGATGTCATTAATCAGGAAGTAACATCACTGTGCTTGTAAAAAGCATGCATGTAGAATACCATAGGTTACCCAATGCAACAGTTGTTTTCAAGCATGTGGAAACACCTTGACATTTTTTCAAAAACGAAATTTCTCTGTTTGGAGGTTCACTGAGAAGCACTGTTCTGTAACATTCTAGCACCAAAGAACTGCATGGTGACACTTGGATGGGCCACTGAAATTTGGGCTGGCTTTACAGGTGATTGAATGTGCCCAAGATTGGTTCTTCCCTTATACTTGTGGGGGGGAAATTGTGGGGGAAATTGTACATTTGTTAGCCTATGTTTCAATCATGGGTTGAGAACAATCTTCAAAAGCGCACCCTGCCTCATTTGAATTAATGTATGCAAGCGGATGCACTGCTAATGATTTTTGCATATGCACAAATAAGAGCAGACATGTCATGTAGTGGGTATGCGGGGGTACGCAAGTACCCATTCCTAGGATTAGGGCTGGCCCCGCCCATTCGCCCGCCCATTTGTCGACTCCATCGGCGCTCCGCTCTGCCCCCTGCAACGTTTGAATTGCCTGCACGTTTGAGTTGCCTGCACGTTCTCAGAGCCAGGCAGGCAGGCAGGCAGGCAGCAGAGCGAGGGAGACCGACGGCAGCAGCAGTGTGAGCAGGTAGACTGCCTGGGGCTCCCTCCTGAGGAGGCGCGGCAGTTCCTGGGGGGGAATCGGTAGCCCGCACGGCCTACTGAGGAGGCACGGCGGTTCCTGGGGGCGGTTCCTGGGTTCCGGCTATGACCTCACTTCCAGTGGGTGGGCCCCGACACAAGTGCCAATCAAAAGTGAGTACCTGTTGCTAAATCATTTAGATGCCATTACTGAATAAGAGTCCAGTCATGCATGTGCAACATCATATCATGAACCAGAAAGCCCAGGAGGGAGGGGGAGGCAAGAAGGCCCCACACTGTCCCTTGATTCAGTTGCATCTCGTTTCGTTGCTCGTATTAGGCACACAATCGTTTGTGGCCGATGAATTTTATTTACACTTTCAAGTACCTACTTGAAAGATCAATTAACCAGCCCAAAAGCGCAAAACTCACTTCAGGTTTTGCTTTCACCCTATGTCAGTGATGGCGAACCTACGACACGCGTGTCAAAGCTGACACACCACAACATTTGGGGTGACACACCAGCATTCACCAATGCCCGACAAAAACTGAGTTTGTTTTACTCATTTTTCATTTTTTGTAATTATTTGATGCTTCTTTATATAATACATAGCACCATACATGATGAGGGTGCATTTTTTTTTGTTTAAATAAATGAATATAAATAATCGTTTCTCTTTTGTTTGGGAGGGGGGTTGACACACCAGCAGAGCCAAGTTAAGCATTTTCTTAAGTTCTGACACACTGAGTGAGCCCAAAAGGTTCGCCATCACTGCCCTTATGTGCTTAAAATATCATCTGAATGACTACCAGCATTAAAATGCCTGTCAGGTTTCCTTGGCTCACATTTGTGGATAAAATAGCCAGGGCATGGGAAAGAGAATAAAGGCATTCTTTGGGATCATCAGAAGTCTGCAATAATTGCTAATGAAGGTTTTAAATGCTGGATGGTTTCTGCCAAGCAAAGCGTTAGAATGCAAATGTGTCTTGGGAAGGCGGGGGCACCTCCTCTCCCCACATTCCTGCTCCTGATTTTATCTATGTATTCAATTGGCATCCATAACGCTGCTTGGCAAGACTCAAGATCTCTGGAGTTGTCTCAAAGACATAAGATCCGCCCGTGGAGGCGACAGACCTGCTGCACGCTTCAAAGGGGGGGGGCAACTCCCATGGCTGGCTGTTTCTAGGCGGTCACGCTCTCTGGCTCTCACATGCTGTTGACATGCCGTTGCCAAGGCTGAAAGGTTTCTCAACACTCATTTTTAAAAATGGCTCTGAGGTAATGCTCCGACTCAGGCGAAACTGGCTAAACCAGTCCATCCAGGAGGTCAGGTGGCAAAAGGATGCAGGAAGTATGCTGGGAAATGCGATTAAGCTCATGCTGTATGTGGACTCTGCTAGCTGATAAGAACTGCTCAACACAATGGAGTCGATAAGGTCCAGCAGAGAGACTGAGAGTTGGACTTGGGGGGCAGGGCCCCTGAAATGGGGTTAAAGGGAGGAAACTGTACCAGGCCCTAGGGTCAAAAGGAGCCCCGGGAAGGGAGCCAAAAATTACTTGGGATCTTACATTTTCTGATCTCACCATTAGAGAGGCTTGTAGGGGGCACATCGTGCCTGGGCCAGGGGCAAAATGGGGGCAAAGGAGCCAGAGGAGGGGAGCCAGAAATTTCCTGGGATCTCAGAAAATGTTTGCAAATATAGTGTGAAGACTCACATTCACCTTTTGTGTAAACCTACACAGTTCTATATATTATGATTTGTAAAAATTATGATCCTACAATCATATGAAATTGTGACCGAATAGAGAAAGGAAGGGGCCCAAAAGAAACTTTGTACCCCCTGATAAAATCCCTCTCAGAGGCCCTGCTTGGAAGCATCTCACTGAGGCTCTAACTACAGAGAATAGGGAAGACTTTCAAACACTGCACCATCGACATAGACATCACCACGCGCCTTCAGGAGAGGAACTTCAGGAGAGGAAGTTCTATCAGGAAAAGACTGAGCACTGCTACAGCAAAACAGGACCCAACCCTATCCATGCTAGCATCAGTGATATGCTTGGACTGCCGGGTGCCAAGTGTCGCAAGAGTTCTGCAAGGCACCCCAATTCCAACAGTACAAGTATATCACCAGCACCAAGGCCAGCATCAGTCAGCACTGGGCCTCAGCACCGGGAAGACAATGCCATGGAGCAGCTGGTAGTGTTACTGGTGGCCAGTGGTGAGGCTTCCCAGGGTGGGGGGGGAGAAAGTGGGGACACAGCAGAACTGGGCAGGGGGACCCTAACCTTTAACCCGAGAAGGCTCTGGCAGCTGCCTTGACCCCACTGAATACAGTGGTGGCCATTTCAGCACCACTGGGTACAGCTAGGGTTTACAATTCAGCTGTTATTAAAATCCTATTTGTTATGGCAAAGAAGAGGGTGAGCCTGGGCTCAAACTCCAGGTAAAACAGAACAGTCAGAACGACATTTAATTCTGAGGACAAGGACTGTCATGCAGGGACACACACACACACACACACACACACACACACACACACACACACACA
>JAJKFI010000004.1:9625767-9637552 GCA_029204185.1 Lerista edwardsae
GTGTATTTGTGTGAATAATAGCAGAGTTGGGGGCTTGGAGACCCATTCCAGCGCTTGCTTTAGCGCTCCGAAGCGAAGGAACGAAGCGATCGCCACATTTCCATAACAAAGCCTCTTTATTGTAGCGAAAGTGAGATAGGTGAAAAGTTTCAGTCTGCCGGCTAGGAAAGCCGGTGAAGTCTTTGCCGCTCGCAGGCGGCGTTTCAGTGCAGCTTTTACATCTTATGCACACACAGTGAAAAACTCCTTCTACACAAGAACAAAGGGATGCAGCCAGAGTATATCTGGTAGGTGGATACCTGAAGACCCCTTGTGCCCCATCTTACCCAATGGGGTGACCCTTAGAACACTATGATCTCATGGGAATGTGCAGTGTTTGCAGCCAGGACTTCCCGTGTGAAACTGCCTGCTTATGTTACACTATCAGAAAGGGAGTACAACTACTGTCCAAGCTAGTTGCCCTAACAAGCTGGGAAGCTGCCTGCTGAAGGACGCACAGGTGCTCTATCTGATTCTGAGACGGAGAGACGGAATGCCAGTTTCACCCAGTTCTGGACTGTGAGATGTGAAACTGCAACAGTATTAAATCATGAAATCTACTGAACACCTTTCTGGCACTTATGTAAGCAGAAGAGTCTCCCTTTGATACCTGGAAGGGTAGGGGAAAGAGAAATGACTTTTCAGAATGCTTTCAATCTGATAGAAAGAACGTTTGGCTGCCCTAACAGGAAACTTTGTGGGTCTACAATTGGCAAGATTCCACCTGCAACTGTGCCAGGGAATCAGCACCACTAGTTGGTAAACTCTGACAGAAGGAAGCGTGGGAGAACAAGGACAGCCACAATTGCCCAACACAATAAATATCCCTGTTGGCGTCTATCCCACAGTACCATAAAATTCTATCATAATCAAGGATCATTGTCATGCTGCCCTATCAGAAGACAGGAGGGCAGCCAATCAGCACTCACAAAATGAAGTAGTGAGCTTTAAAATATTTCATGTTATCATCAGCCAGGCAGAATTCTAGATATACAGTATCGTGCTATCGCGGTGGTTTTGTAGAACAAGTGTGAAATGTGCCCCTACTAAGTAGACTTTAAGTGGTGGTTCTGTTAAATTTGGCAGACGAAGAGCAACTGTCCTTATTCACCCCAGCATAGCAACTTTTTATGGGACTGTCTGCTGGTGCTGCTTTCATATGTTTAAGATAGTTAGCAGACCAGAACAATGGAGCAATCTTCTATTTTGCTACATAAACCACTTGGTGACTTTTTCAATGAAAAAGGCTGGGATAAGTTCTTCTCCTTTTCCCGAAAGGAGGAAAGAACAGTCGGTGCAGAACAGTTTGTCCTTATGTCCAAGTCCACTTTCTTCTGCTGATACGGCTGTATTCAGTAGCATGGAAATGGTCTCCGTATACATCATCTCAATGAACTTGTAATGAAATATGGTCAGTTCTCGCTATCTGCAAGGGTTAGGTTCCTAGAAACCCTAGCAGTAGGGGCATATGAAGAGGATTGGCAGGAGGCCCCTGGGCACTAGGCTGCAATGGAAGTGACCAAAAGGCCACCACAAGATGTTTAAACTTCTTTTTCAAGAAGAAAATTTATTTCTTTTAAACTTACTTTTCAGTTGTTTAATTGGTATGATTAGACAGGTGTGCCCCAATATCCACTGATTCAGTATCCACAGATACCATGGACACTGTGATGCCTATTAAAAAGACAGGGGGACATTAATCTTTTTTTTTTACTTTGTTGCAGCAAAACCACTGCTGTTCTCCTATCTCTAAAAAGGCAACCCCAGTATCTGTGGTTTCAGGTATCTACGGTGGTGGAGCAGAACCCCAGCGGATACCAGGGCATGCCTGTACATACAAGGTTACAAACCTACAACGTTAGTACAGCAGGCCCTTAATATCTATGGTGGGGGGTCCATTCCAGGAACCTCCATGGATGTGGAAATCCACATGCGTTCAAATTCATTGTTTTCCAGGAGGGGAACTCCCTCCAAACCTGACCAGAGCTAAGCTCAGGTCAGGTCCGGAGGCATTCTGAAGCCCACAGAGGCTGCACAAATCTGCCCATGGACTCTGTGACCTTCAGAATGAAGCCCGGAGCAGAAAACAGGTGACTTCCAGTTTTTGCCAAAAACCAAAAGCCCCCTTTAAATTGGTCCAGACAGCTGTTTGAGACTTGCAGAGGACCCATTTAAAGGCACCTTCCAAATGCCTCTGGATCTAAACTCAGGTTCGGAGGGTGCAGGAAGGCCCTCCGCAGGGGAGGGGGGGTCAATAGCTGCAATGCTCAAATCCACGGTTGTCAAACTTGCAGATATTAAGGGTCTGGTATATATGTACAAAGTTCAGTAAAAAAATGTTGACAAAAATGAGCTTCTTCCTTGGCCATTATTATTAATTTCCATGTCATCACTATTGCTGAAAATAACGTGGTAGGGGAATGCCAAAAATGTATGGGCCCTGGGTGCCCAATGACCTTGGTATGCCACTGCTTAGAGGACAATGAATTCTCACATAATGAACCACTGATCCTATGGGAGGTTAGGTTAGCAGGGGGTTAGGGGGAGGGACACCTTATATGTAAGGCTTCTGCGGCGGCTTCAAAGAACCTGTGGACACTATTTTGAAGGACGCTGCTGCCTCTGCAAGATCTCTGCTGCACGCAGGAAGCCAGCAAAGACCTTCCAAAGGCAGCAGGGATGCCCCAAATGGCGCCCACAACTAGTGCAGAGCCCTTTGAAATGCCTGTCAGATGCTTCCCGTCCTGGCTGTACACACCCTTTTGAACGTCTCTGCAGCTTTTAGGAAGCCAGCAGAGACCACTGGAAGGCTGAAGAGATATTTAGATCATGTACAGCAGGGAACAGCATTCCGGGGAAAACAAGGCAGGTGGCAAGTCTGCCTCTCGTGGATCTGTAAATTCGCTTATGAAGAGAACTGACTGTATGTTCCTAACACCCAGGTTTGGGCCCACTTGGACAAAATGTGCACCCAATGGCTAAATGCAAATGTGAGAAACGACCCTCAAACCTCTCTCAGGGACCTCAGCCTATTTCCTACTCAGACTAGCTACAGAGAGCAGTTTTCCACAGCAATTTTCTCTAATGTAAATTTTCGAGAAACCCGCATGCCTTGAATCATACAAATCCATTTTATGGCGAGTTTCCAAGAACACCAAAAGATCAGAGCAAAGACTCTACAAAAGAAAGCAAAATCTGTTATGTTTCTCCTCTTTTTTTTTTTTTTGGTCTTGCCTGGCTGTTAAAATGATTGCAAGTGACGTCCGGAATGATTAGCATTGCAGGAATCTCAGGGCACAAAAGCTATTTGTATTCTTTACTTATCTAGCAGTAAAAGCTCAAAGTCACTTTTCGGTTTGTCTGCGTTGCACCAAATATGGTTTTTGTTTTGCCTTAATTGAGAACGGAAAAGCACACAAATGGGCAGGCAGGATACCATCAAAATCCCTCTAATTTCAAAGGCATTTTCTCAACAGGCTTTTCCCTAAACAGATTCCTAGCCGCAATTCAAGTTGTAACACAACTGTATGGAAGGGAGGAGGGTGAAAAGGGGAGAAGGAGCAGAACTGAGGGTGCAATCCTAACCTTGAGTTAGGCCGGCACAGTTAGGCCAGCAAGGTTTAGGACACCATAAAGTATGTTTGGACCACTCTCTGAGTCAGAGTGGCCAGCACACAGATGTGCCCGATCCTCCCCGACTCCAAGAGTGGTCCAAATGCACATTACGGTGGCCCTGGTGCCAGCCAAACCTTGCTGGCCTAACTGTGCCAGCCTAACTCAAGGTTAGGATTGCGCTCTAAACCTTTTTTTAAAATTACTTTTTGCAAAGCTGAACCACAATCTGATCAAGGAAGAGAGTACTTCTGGCCTCAGTTTTCAAACATAAGGAAAACTCAAAATTAAACACTGAGGCTCCAATTACCGAGCCTCTGCAAGTCTCAATACTTCAGCCATAAGACCACCCAATGTCTGGAAACCTTTATAAGGAAAAAAGTCTAAGCGCAGCGGAGAATGTTAACAATCATTCAAGACAGGATACCGTGGCTGAAATGAAATACACAGAATACAGCCACCAAGTGTGCCATGCATGGAATTCTTTCCTTCAAACACTAGAGAAGTTCGCATTAAACAGGAAATTTGCGCTAGATAGCTAGCACGGTTAAAGAACAGCACATCCAAAGAGGTTATTAAAAAAGGAAATAAGGACAAAGAAATGAGGAGGAAAACAAACAAGGAAGGAGACCCACATTCATAAGGATTTTGCCATTGGTGTTCCCTTATGCCAGTGTGTTCATAGCAGTACTTCTGACACATTGCAACAAACGACTGCCCTCAAATTAGTACACATTTCTAGTGCTAATATCTTTCCTGGTCAAATAATTTCCCCCCCTCCCTAAGTGTTGTACTGTGAAACACTGTTGTCTCTCGCATTTGGACTTGCTGGTGCCTAACAGTAATCCAGTTCACATCCGCAGGCAGTTTGGATACCTAAAAAATTGAGGACCCAATCCTATCCAACTTTCCAGTGTGAATGCGGCTGTACCAATGGTGAGTACCCTGCATCCTGCAGTTGGGGGGCAGTCACAGAGTCCTTCTTGAGGTAATATGTGTTCCTTTACTGCAGCTACATCCATGTTAGACAGTTGTAAAGGATTTGGGCCCTGAGTTTAGTTCTAAACTACTAGTTCTCTCACTCCAAATGTCTGCCTGTTCTGAAACCCAGTGTTATATGATTGCTGGAGTATCAGACATGGGCCAGGGAGCCCCAACTCTGTCAAAAACTTAGTGGGCAATCCTAAGCCAGTCACCATCTGTCCCTCTAACTCCAACTACCACAGTTTCTCCCTCTAACACTTGGAATTTAAAGATGCTGTAAGTGCCTGTGGGGCTAGGGATGAGGACCCAGCAGCACTGCTGCAATTGCGGCACCACAGGCATTTGGGGCAACTTGGGTGTGTGTGTGTGTGTGTGTGTGTGTGTGTGTGTAGGGATATCCAGAAGGGTCAGAGACACCGGCTGCCACCTCCAAAGGCCTCCCTGATGCTTAAAATATCTCCATGGCCAGTTCAGATCTTACTTCCTGTTTTGCACAAAATTAATTTGGGTAGTCATTACTGCCAGGAAGTACCCTTAAAGGGAAATGGCCCTTTTCTGCTCCCTATGGAGGGTTGTGACCCACCATTTGAAGAGCTCTACTCTAACTAAAAGATCATTGTAAAGGAGAGAATGGTGACCATGTATGCTACCCTGAGCTTTTAGGAGAAAAAGCTGGGATTAAAGCTATCACAGTAAATATTCTGCAGGGATGGGAACTCGAGTCAGGCGACTTGAATAGAGTCACAAAAAACAAGTTTTTTTGCTGACTCAGATGCCCTTGAGTTACACATTTCAAGGACTAGGAAGTGACTCAAATATGAAGTTGAAAAGCCCGACTCAGAAAACCCATGAGTCTAGGTTTGATGGTTTAATGTTTTGTGGTGTGAAAGACCTCATGGGGCCATCCAAAAGCCAGCAGTTCAAGCCAGGAGGCAGGGAAGGGTTAATGTTTTGCATCAAGCAGGAGGTGTGGGGGAGGGTGGCAGGAGCGGGCTCTCTTGTCCATCCATCAATCTCTTGTTTAGGATTGGCTAGAGAAGCCCAGGGAGGGGGTTCTTGCCTTAGGATTGGCTGGAAGCCAGGAGGCAGTTCCTTCCTAGTGATCACATGGGCTCTGTCAGAAGAAGCTGCAATAGGACTACTTCTGAGTATAGCTGCGAAGGATTATTCTAAATGTAAGCATCCCAGCTGCTGCACATGACCCTGCTCCAACTTGCTGCTTCTATCCCCTCACCCTGTTCGTCCCGCCCCACTCCGCCTTGCCCACTTCCTCTTGGTGTGTGCCCTAGCATTCCTGCTTTACAACAGACTCGTGACTAGAGTCAAACTGATTTTTGAATTTCAGGGGCTGAGACACCACGGGCACACCCTAGGACTCATGCCCAAGCCTTAGGGTATGGGGACTCAGGACCCGACTCGAGTCACACTGCGGTGCTAAATTCCCATCTCCGATATTCTGTGGGTTCAAATGTATAGAAAATTTCAAATAGCATATGTAAACTATAACACTGTATATGGTCGATATAAAAGCCAGTGTTGTCTGGATGGACAAGGAGATCCAAAGTCAACTCCGATCACACCAGGTGTTCCCTTATGGATTCAAAGGGGGAAAAAACATCATTTTCAGTAGTGAGCACTCTAGCTGGGTATTCCTCGGAAGCTCAGAAAGATGGCTTGGGCTCCACCCTCCTCACACTTATCATGTCTGATAGTTGGAGAGATGCTGCCTCTGACCATGGAGGTTGCACTTAGAGTGATGCAGACACACCCAAAAAAATCAATGCTATATTGAAATATATGCCAAAGAGCTTCATAAAGTTTATTGAGACATAAGACTGTTGCAGACTACTGATGCACATGTTTCAACCAATAATGGTATTTGAGCCCATCCATCACTATTTTGCAAACAACTCTCTGCTTCAACAGCTATTTTTTTTCCCCAAGGGACCAGAAAACAGTCAGAGGAAGGAAACCTTTGCTTTCATGGAGAATCCATTTAGACATAATTGCCTTAATATGAAGAAGTGATCATAAGTTATAGCCATTTACATTCTGCCGTAAAGAGGCCTGCCACATATATGAAAGAGATGGTTGACATCATACCAGGCTTGTAGGTAAAATCATTCACAATTTGGGTCTTTCTTGAATCATTCTTTTAACTGTGCTTAATCCCCCTGTGCCACATTACACTGGAGTTTGGTTCTGCTAGCCTTGAATAGCCTACAAAGTGGGAGTGGGAGAAAAATAAGCAAATGAGAAGTTCACTACACAGACCATGACTATAAGCACATTACGTTCCAATGAATTCATTACGTTCCTACGAATCTCAGCAGGACTTTCTTTTAAGAAAATACATTTTAGGATTGAGACATTCAATCATTTGCAAATATGACTGTGGAGACTTCAGAGCTTAGATTCCATGGAAGTGCTTCAACCAAAGCTGTCCCAGAAATCTGAAAGATGCATCGCTCTCTTTCCAGAGTCCTCAAAAAGAGTCCATTTTGATATTCCTCTACCCTAACTCAAGGCAAGAAGAAATTGGCTAAAGTTACTGAACAGGCTCCCAGTTCAGATTCACAGCTACGAACATGCAAGCAAAACAGTACTACAATGCATCATGCAACAATAATTGATTCACAACTTTGAGCCCATGGCAGCCAGGATATGTAGTCAGCATGTACCAAATTCCAGTGTGGCTGCCACACTGTCATATACTCCTGCTGAGCTCCAACCCACATTAGCTTTTTGGGACATGTGAGGAGCCAGGGATTACACTATCAAGGCCACTGGAACGTCCTGCGCTTTGGCTAGGCTGTGTTTCTCGAATTGTGGGTCGGGACCTAATTGGTAGATCATGACCTGATGTCAGGTGGGTCACGGAAAGCTGGGAGCAGCAATCTTGGAAGCTGCAGACCTAACTTTTGCCATATTCCTTTTGTGAGTGTTAACAGTTTGAATGTTCAAGTGAGGGTTTTTAAAAATTGTTTTCAGTTCCGTGCATTTAACTTTATTATTACTATTTGCCTGTAAACCGCTTTGTGAACTTTGTGTTGAAAAGCAGTATATAAGTATTGATTGATTGATTGATTTGTATAACATTTTGTCCTAATCTTACTTTCTGTCTGGGATCTTTCATAGTTGTGCAATTGCAGCAGTCTTAAGAATGCCAGTTTGCGTTCCAGGAGTGTCCTTTAATTACACCACAGTTATGGCACTTCCTGCTGGATGATGTCATTTCCAGCCATGACATCACTTCCGGTAGTTCCCAACATGAGTGCCATTCTAAAAAGTGGGTCTCGGTGCAAAAAGTTGGAGAAACGCTAGAGCTAGACCACTGGGCCTGGCACCATTCAGTGGCCCAAGTGGAATAATGGTGGCAATAGCTAGGACCAAAGTAGGCTGCACTAAGCTCCAGTGAGCCTAATCAATAGGAAATGGGTCCAGGAGGCAGAAGCTGAGACAAAAGTTGTGGCCAGTTAAGGTGGAAGCAGGAGCCCTCTATGCAGTGGTGGGATTCAGGGGGTTCGCCCAGGTTCTATAGAACCAGTTGTAAAATGGCCAGGCCCCGCCCACTCGCTTACCTCAGCTGGCTTCGGGTTTTTTTTGGCTCCGGCTATGACATCATAGAACCACTTGTTAATTTATTTGAATCCCACCACTGCCCCTATGGACAACTTCTGGAAGAGACTGAGGCTTCCCAGGGCTACCCTCCAGGTGGGACCCCCTGTCTAAATACCCCAGCGTATCACCACATAAACCAAATCACTGGCTTTGGCCTACAGGAAAGCCATTTATAGCCTCTCCGACTCTGCTTGTTAGCCATGCTGGCACCTTGCTAGTTAGAGCCCATTGTGGTATACACTCCAGCTAGGCCTCTATTACTGTTGTTTCAAATAGCCTCCATGCACTCTGGAAAGATATGACCCTTTTTACTTGACCTTTCAGCTTCTTTATAACTAGTCTCCTCATTTTTGATCAGTCCAACCTGTGGAAATCAAGGGTCGTTATTGTGTCAAATTTGCTTGGCATTCCGCCCCCCTTCCCAAACATGGAAGTCAAAATGGATCGCACAGTTGCCATGGTTCCCCAATGGCTCCGTAACATTTACATCCCTCACAAAGTCTTGGGTACCCAGAGACACCTGCCCTCTGGTTCGGTTCATGACTGGCTGCTCTAAGGCCCAGTCATTTAGCATATGACGAAATCCAGTTTTTCTTGCATGACACAGAGTATGAATTGACCCAGTCAATGTGAGGATAATGCAAGTCCCCCATTGGCACAACAGTGCACTTCACTGGTGCCCCCCCCCCAATTTGTGTCTTCATCTCAAGGCCCCCTTCAGAATTCTGATCAGGAAGACAATAGCATGTCTCCACTATTACATCACTTCTTGGGCCTGGAAATTAACACACAGTGATTCTATGCAGAGTTGACTCCCCCTTCAATTTCTATTTGGCTAGAGCCTATCCCTTTTTTTTGAAATAAAGGGCCAGCATTCCCCACCATGTCCCTCCTTTAGAGTTTATACCCCAGGAATGCAGTATCCCATTGGTTCTCTGTGTGGCACACTTGCTCACTGCCATCCAAGCAGAACCTCAGCAAGTCTGCCCATGAGAAGTGTTCTGCAATTGTGTCCAGCTTGTATCCTTGATAGCTCTTAGGCTACAGGACCTCTCCCTGCCTATTCTGCCGAGTCTGGACAAGCCTAGCCCTCTGGGAAGTGCGTATCCAGAAACTTAAAATATGCCCTACTAAGCTGACAGGTGCTTCATTTTGCTTGTCTTGCAATCAGCAAAATCTTTTCCTGCGAGTTTCTCTTGATTTCCATTTGTTCAGCAAAATTGCTGTGCTAAGGACTGATGCAATTTCAAAATGACAAAACAAATAAATGCAAGGAAGTCAAAACTGGTGTTTAGTGAAATGAAACAGAAGAATGGCTGCTGAACCGGGCAGAAATCTCCCTTGTCTGTTATTGGGCACAAGAAGTGCACACAGATGCTCTGCATCAGATTTAAAACTAATTTGGCCCATGCTATGCACAGACACCAGTGGTTCAGAACCTCATGGCTATTTCCTTAGCTGGGGAAACCTGGTTACTGCCTCTTCAGATCTGGTATGGAAGAGTAGAATGACTCTCTATTGTGGTAGATATTTAAATATTTGGATTAGAAGTAAGAAGCTTGTCTCTAAATCACAAACATGTTTCTGTTCACTGGATAAAACGGTGTAGTCATGACGTAATCACCGGTGATATCATTTTTCAGAGCTCAATCCTAACCTGGAGTTCGACCAGCACAGTTAAACCAGCACCAGAGCCACCGTAAAGCATGTTTGGACCACTCTAGGAGTCAGGGAGGATGGCACACGTCTGTGTGCTGGCCTCTCTGACTTCGAGAGTAATTCAAACATACTGATGTCCTTTGTGCCAGCCAAACTGTGCCTGGCCTAACTGTGCTGGCTTAACTCCAGCTTTGGATTGTGCTCTAAGTGTAATGTTTTGAAATGGAGGCAGAGAACTGAGAACCATTGAGTGAACATCCGCATTGCATGTGAACATCCACTAAAACTGAGTGTTGGGAGAATAGACAAAAAAAAAATTCTTTACCTAGCGTGTTTTTATTCTGTGGAACTCTTTGCCACAGGATGTGGTAATGGCATCTGGCCTAGATGCTTTTAAAAGGAGATTTGACAGATTTATGGAGGAAAAGTGCAACACTAGTTATAAGCCATGGTGGGTATATGCAACCAGAATGCCTGATGCAACAGAGTGGCAACAGGATGCAGAGTGACTATGGGATAAAGGCAGCGATGGGATCTAAATGAACAAGGGGAACGCTGGGTGGGACGTAGGCGGGACTTCCGCTTGAGTGGCAGCCCGTCCGTAGGGTTCCGCGGCTGCTGTGGCCTCGGGGGGGGGCTCCTGCTCGCCGTGGGGGACAGGTGAGGGTCGCGCCGGGTGCCTGGGCGAGCAGCGGGGGGCACGCTTACCGGGGGCAGCCCCCCCCGAGGCCAGGACAGCTGCGGAACACTACGGATGGGCAGCCAATCACGCAGAAGCCCCACGTGAGTCCCGCCCAGCGTTCCCCTTGTTCATTAGTAGATCCCATCGCTGGATAAAGGAATCTGGACTAGATGGACTTCTGGCCTCATCCAGCGGGGCTCTTCTCATGTTCTTTTGATAAACATTTGTGCTGTGTACCAGCCCAAGGGGCATGTGCTTCTTTGTGTGGGACTGCAGGCAGGGAGAGGTGTCTTGGATGCCTGCAGCCCCAGAAACAGTGTTGTGTGTCCCTTCAAATGGCCCTGTAGATACAAACAGAATCAGCATCTTGGCAAGACTCCAGCTGTCTGATTGGAAAATATGCCACTTTGACCAAGGGGTGTTGCTTAGTGACAGGGTGCCTGCAGAGAATACTGTACTGTTTAGCCCTGCAAATAAGGAAGACAAACAGTCAAAAGCAAAGAAAAAAGAGAAAAACAAATGGAGAGTCAGGGCAGCCACTCTTGCAGGAAAGGACCTTGGTGTTCTCACGTCCCGTAACAGACCGACTGCTCCGTTTCTTCTATGCGTTTCTAATTTCACCAAGATTATAACATCATATGCCTTCAGGAAATGTCAGACCAGACCTATTTGTGTTCATAAGGAAATGTCAGTAGTACTATGCATGCGTTTCAGGCCCGTGAAAATTCTCCTTGGAGTGGGTGACTTTATGTGATTGAAACCAACACTGCTGTTAACAGTTAGTGAGTTCCTTACAGTCCAATCCTATGGACTGCCGTACATCAGAAAAATAGAGTCCTACTGTTGTAAATATTCTTATGGAAGCCACTTTGCAGCTGCCGCCACAGGGCTCTGGCCGACTAATGGGGGTCATCCTGATCCCCTGGCCCCCGTAAATTGGTGCAAGGGGGTGGGGTGGGCAATGAGGAGGATGAACAGGACAAGGAGGAGGGAGGGTAGGAGGCAGTGGATCAACAAAAAGGATTATTTCTTTACTCAAGACATCATTAATATGTGGAACTCCTTGCTACAGGACATTGTAATGGCACCTGGCATCAATACCTTTTAGTAGCAGATTGGGACAAAAATTATAGAGGATCTGCACGGCAGCCAGGCAGCTGAAGGAGGTTCATGGGAGAAGGGATGTTT
>JAJKFI010000004.1:9637562-9689671 GCA_029204185.1 Lerista edwardsae
GATCCTTATTATTAAATAATAAGTTATTTACATAAAATAAATAAAAGTCATTTACATCCTGTCTTTCTCCTGTCAAAATGGCTTTTAAAAAATTCAATAAAACCTATGATGAAAATGTTGACCGATAGCTAGATCACCTGAACTCATCATCCTCCATTTATAAACACACACATAGAATATAATGTGTGTTTATAAATGGACTTTCTCTTAAGAGTTCCCTGGACTGTAAGGAGATCCAATTGGTCAATCCTCCAGGAAGTCAAGCTAAGCCTGATTGCTCCCCGGATGGGCAAATACTGAAGCTGAAGCTCAAATACTTTGGCCACCTCATGAGAAGAGAGGACTTTTTAGAAAAGACCCTCAGGCTGGGAAAGATTGAAGGCAAAAGGAGAAGGGGGCGGCAGAGGATGAGATGGTTAGATATAATAGTGTCACTGAAGCAACGGACATGAAATTGGGTGAACCCCAGAAGCTAGTGGAAGACAGGGAGGCCTGGCGTGCTGTGGTCCATGGGGTCGCGAAGAATTGGACACGAGTTAGCGACTGAACAACAACAACAGAATATAATAGGCACTGTGCAAAAATAAAGTTAAGTGTAGAGATCCTTGCCTGCAGGCTCACAACCTAGAAAACATGAAACTAGAGGATTGCAATGGAAGGTTTGCACTCCAGAGGATGAACTAATGGCAGCAAAGAACAAAAAAAAAGTTAATGCAGGTGTGAGAGAGAACCAGATCTTGGTTTGTTTGAACTAATCATATTTAAAATAAGCCACAGTTTCCATAATAAAAATGAAAAATGAGAGTTTCAGTTAAGAGCTGCTGCAGCAGCAAGAAGAAAAGAAGGAAAACACAGTTAACGTTATTCACTGAACTCTCAGGAAAATAAAGCCATTTCAACTTGATGCCTAGCAGACACACAAGTAAATGCCAAATAAATATTTCAGAAGAGAAGGGGGCAAGAATTCCAGAATTAGGAAACCAGCAGAGAAAAGGCTGAATGCCAGGCCACCTCGCACTGAAACTAAGAGCAGAAAACGAGAATTATTGAATTATTGTAATTATTGAACAGACAGGTTCAATTAAACAGGTTCTGGAAACAAGCATTTGATTACATTAAATTATGAATTCTAGCCATGTTACTTATGCTGTGTTGGCATTATTATGGGCTATTATTTTAGGAGGAACGTCAGAATGCTGAACTAAACTCTTAACTGCCTTTCTTCCCCTTGCAGCAAGTTTAGAAACAGTGTTATCGAGAAGCGTGGTCCTTGGTGTTAATGGGCAAATTAATGAAACAAGTCCATACCTATTACAAGCAAGATGACTTGGCAACAACTGGAATCCATTCATCTTGGTTGTAAATAATGAACCTTTGGTTAAGACATTGGCCGGAAAGCATCTTTCCTTTTGGTGAGAGATAATTACCGTACAGTATTCATTTCTGTGATTTTCTGTATTATCTGGAAGTCGCTTTGAATGTTAAATGAAAAAGCAGAATAAAATCTCATTATAAAAATAAATGAACGGATACCATTTGACAGAGCTGCCTGCATCTTTCCTATCATGGTTTAATTCACAATCCTAACCTGAAGTTAGACCGCACAGTTTGCTCATCAAAGTTTGGCTGGCCCAAGGGACACCATAAAGAATGTTTGAACCGCTCTCGGAGTCAGAGAGGCCAGCACACAGACTTGGGCCATCCTCCCTGACTGAGTGGCCCAAACCTACTTTACGGTGGCCCTTGTGCCGGCCAGACTTTGCTGAGCAAACTGTGCCAGCCTAACTCCAGGTTAGGATTGTGCTCTCAGTTGATGTATCTTTGTGTTCTATCTTTTTTCTTATATGTATGTTTTTTTTATTTTCAATTTGTGACAATTATATAAAGACAGATGGATTGGATTGGAAAAGACAGTCTGTCCTATGGATATCACTTGGGCAGTTAAAGGCCATGCCTAACAGCCTTGCAAAACTGGGAAGCTGGATTTCCCAGTTCAAAGTCCCCCAGTCCCCCAGTTTCCCAGTCCCCCATCCAAAACATCATTTAACAGCATCTCCCTTATATTTAGATTGAGCTTGCAATCGTTTGCTCTCATCTCTAGTCCGTAGCCAACTTCATGGTAGCATTACACAAACTACCAGTGCTCCGGGTAGATCTGCATTTATCCTGCTGAAACAACATACATGGGTACCAACTATAATCGCTTTATGCTGCAGCCACATGTTCCCTGTGATCAACACCTGGACTCGCAACACGGTACAGCTGCTTGCACCTGAAAGACTTTAGACACTTGCAGTCACACCTGCAATAGCATGTACTAGAATTAAAAAGCATCGAACAGCCTAACATCTGTTCTGGGTAAGATGGTGGAAAGCCTCATCAAAGATAAAATCCTAAAACATGTAGAGGAACAAGTACTGCTAAAGGAAAGTCAGCATGGCTTCTGTAAGGGTAAGTCTTGCCTCACAAACCTTTTGGAATTCTTTGAAAAGGTCAACAGGCATGTGGATGTGGGTGAACCTGTGGATATCATATACCTGGATTTTCAGAAGGCGTTTGACACAGTCCCCCACCAAAGGCTGCTGAAGAAACTTCACAGTCAGGGAATAAGAGGGCAGGTCCTCTTATGGATCCAGAATTGGTTGAGGGCCAGGAAACAGAGAGTGGGGGTCAATGGGCAATTTTCAGAATGGAGAGAGGTGAAAAGTGGAGTGCCCCAGGGATCTGTCTTGGGGCCCGTGCTTTTCAACTTATTCATAAATGACCTGGAGACAGGGATAAGCAGTGAGGTGGCCAAGTTTGCAGATGACACTAAACTTTTCCGGATGGTGAAAACCAGAAAGGATTGTGAAGAGCTCCAGAAGGATCTCTCCAAGTTGGGGGAATGGGCAGCCAAATGGCAGATGCGTTTCAACATAGACAAATGTAAAGTGATGCACATTGGGGCCAAAAACCAAAACTTCACCTATAGGCTAATGGGTTCTGAGCTGTCTGTGACAGCTCAGGAAAGAGATCTTGGGGTGCTGGTGGACAATTCAATGAAGGTATCGACCCAGTGTGCGGCAGCGATTAAGAAAGCCAATTCCATGCTTGGGGTCATTAAAAAAGGGGTTGAGAATAAAACAGCCAATATTATCATGCCATTGTACAAATTGATGGTAAGGCCACACCTGGAATATTGCGTCCAGTTCTGGTCGCCGCATCTCAAAAAGGAGCTGGAAAAGGTGCAGAAGAGAGCAACAAAAATGATGACGGGGCTGGGGCACCTCCCTTATGAAGAAAGACTGCAGCGTTTGGGGCTCTTCAGTCTGGAAAAAAGGCGCCTGAGGGGGGACATGATTGAGACATACAAAATTATGCATGGAAGGGATAGAGTCGATAAAGGGATGTTCTTTTCCCTCTCTCAAAACACCAGACCCAGGGGGCATCTGCTAAAACTGAGGGTTGGGAGAGTTAAAACAGATAAAAGGAAGTACTTTTTTACCCAGAGGGTAGTTAATCTGTGGAACTCTTTGCCACAGGAGGTGGTGATGACATCTGGTCTTGATGCCTTCAAGAGGGGATTGGACAGATTCTGGAGGAAAGGTCCATCGTGGGCTATAGGCAATGATGGATTGTGCAACCTCCTTACAAAGGTGGTGGACTACTGGTATCGGGTGCAAGGGAGTGGCAACAGGATGCAAGCATTTTGTTGTCTCATGCCTCCCTGGGGCACCTGGTGGGCCGCTGTGAGATACAGGAAGCTGGACTAGATGGGCCTTTGGCCTGATCCAGCAAGGCTCTTCTTAGGTTCTTAGGTTCTTATGACTCACCAGATCACCATAGCTAGATGAAAAACTGGAAGAGGTCTCAAATGACTTGCTCTTTAAAAGAGTTTGCAGACAAATCTACAACAGGCAAGAATATTTGCTCAGGACTAAATGTCACATAGCACAGATTCACTAATACAATGGTTTTCAACCTTTTTGTGCCACAACCCCAATAAATAAATAATTGAAGTATGCTGCTGAAGACCAACTGCCAATCCTGCCCCATCCCAGAACGTAATCTGCCCCATTACTGCCCACCCGCTGCTCCCACCTGCCCCATTTCCCCCTACCTCCTGTGTCCTTACAACAACCCTGTGAAGTAGTAACCTGAGCTGGGCTGACCTTAGAAGCTGTGGGGCAAGACAGCAATAAGAGATTGTGCAGGATTGTATCCATTATTCAGCTTTGATAAGGCAGTGCCACTATTGGACTGGAAGCACGCCCTCTCTTGCATAGGCTTTGAAAGTTTGCCGAGACCCCCAAAATGAGGCTTTGCGACCCCACTGGGGTCCCGACCCACAAGCTGAAGAACACTGCACTAGTATACACATTTTGGCTGGATTTATTCAAGTCAACAATACCAGTATACAATATATACCCCACCTTTTGATGCAGGGGCCCTTAAAAGTGGCCATGTATAACTGCAGTTACAGAACAAATTGTACCTTTTTAAAACAAGGAAAATGGCAAAGGGGGAAGGCTAACCAGTGCCATTGGCACAATTCCAACTGGGCTGTCTCCCACAGCTGCTATAAACATTCTTTAAAGACCCTGTTCAACCATCTCCTGCAACAAAGATTCGATACTGGAAAGGAGTCGGGGCTGGCAGCGAGGGAGTTGGGGTGAATACCTTTTGCATTTTCGGTGGCTTGGGAGAATGCCATCCTGCAGTGGTGAAGCATACGGTTTGTAAGCAGAAGGTCCCCATTTTAATCTCTGGCATCTAGAGTTTTTAAAGAAAGAAACTGAGATTTTTGAGCTCCAGCGTCAATTGTGCATTCAGGGTCAGCTGCATACATTCATATCGGATTTCCTCCCATTCAATTAAGGGAACTCTTCTCTCCCTTACAGGAAAAACAGCAGAGCCCACATATACATACAGCTAAACAGCCTCCCATTCATTTAAAGTGGCCAGGACCAGAACGCATCTCAGGGCTCCAGGCAAAAAGGATGTCAAAGTGATGCATCGCATTTCTTTGCACATTTCTCTGTTAATGGAAGTTGTGCGCTAATAGCATTTTAGGAAGGCTGCATCAGATAACAAATGTTGGGCAGTTAAGTTCCTGGCCCAGAAGTTTGGGAACAATCTTTTCATGTGGTATATAGCCCGTCGAATTGTTTTAGGATTGGCTCGGTGTTTATCAGTAAAACCTTCCCATCAGGAAGTCCTTAATTTACAAGACAGACAACAATCCACTCCCCGCAATATGTTTGATGCCAGTTTAGGAAGAATCAATAGAAAACAGTTATGTTGACAGTCAGTTACGAGAGCTCATATAGCTATAGAATGAGACACACAAACCCTATACCGTGATTAAACCATGGTTTGGCATGACAAGCAAATGCCTTGGGTTCGCATGCAAGGAGAGGACATTGGCTGATTGTGGTTTGGGGTTAAACCATAATTGGTTATTGGCTCCAAATCCAGCAAGTCATGGTTTTTTTTGAACGGAGATCAGAAGCAAAAAATGTCTTCCCTTTGCATAGGAAGGATAGACAGCAGAGGCAATGAAGCTAATGTGTTGCTCTCCTCCCACACCCTCAAATTCCACTGCCCAAATTCTGCCAACCTGTCCAAATTCAGCCCATGGAGCAAATATAGTACAGGTAAGGAACATCTTTCCCAGCCCACCAAGAGAGGCAAGGGGCTCAACTAGCATCATGGTGGACAAGGGAGTAATATATGAGTAGGAGCCTCATGTTTTTGTGCACTAAGCCAGTGGTTCTCAAACTTCGTGCTGGCCCAGGAGGGAGGGAGGCCCAGGATTCGACCATAAGGCTGAATCCTAAGCCAAATTGGGAAGCTGTGTGGACCCGATTCAGGCCGCGCAGTCTCCTTGGATCTGCACCTGCTGTTCAGCAGGCGCAGATCCAAGTAGTGCAAAGGGGAGGCTGGAGCCTCCCCTATGGTAAGGGAGGCTCCAGCCTCCCAGATACTGTGCTGGATTTGGCACAGGCCCACCTGCCTTGCTAAACCAGCGCAGTATAGGATTTCTCAGCCATTTTCCAACAGCAAAGTGAATCAGAAAGAAAAAGGTCTATTTACAACCTTGACTCAAGCAAAACAACCACACAGCCCTCCCCCTGTGCAGCATCCCATCTTCCCATATTTTCAATATGGCTGCTGTAGGTGCTTCGCGACCCACCTGAAACTGGCTCCCAACCCACAGTTTGGGAACCACTGCACTCAACCATGGTCCACTGATGTTTGAAACTGCTCAGTTCTTAACTTTGGGTTCAAATCCAAACACTGAGCCATGTGATCTTGACTAGACTCCCCTTGTTTACATTCTCTTCACTACTTGAAACAGACCTCCTTCACATAAGACTTCAGATAGGGTACCCGATACTTGTTCTGCAGCTTGCCTTTCTAGAAAAAGCAGGATAGCAGACTTGTTGGGTATGTGTCAGATCAGAAATTCATAACTGTTGATGGGTACACTGTGAAACACCACTGGTTCTGCTGCATTTCTTGGCAGGACCCACAAGGCTCAAAAAAGATAGGATATAAATGTTTGAAAACGAACACACAGGCTTCCTAACAGCAAAGATATTCTCTGCTCATGCAACAGCAAGATTTCCTTACGTGTAAGTGTTCCCCAAAGAGACTGCAGGGCCCCAACCCATCAGCTCAATTGGGGACAAGCTGCCATTTCACTCCGCCTCACCCTGAATTATCTTCTTAATGGCCATTCCACCTGGATGTTACGGAACCTGAAAATGTTGGTTCCCAAATTATCTTGTTTCCTTCTCCCCCACTCCCGCCAACCAATCCCTTTTTGCATCATTGTCATTAGATTGTAATCCTAAATTTTTGTTTAGATTGTAAACAAGACTCATGCTTGTTTTTATATATAGTACCTAGTGTTTCTCAAATTGTGGGTCTGCACCTCCTAGGTGGGTTGCAAGCCAATTTCAGGTGGGTTCCTATTTATTTCACTGTGTATTTTGTTTTTAATATATCAGACTTCTCTATGTATGCTTTTAACCATGATAGTCAATGTGCTTACTCCCAGGTAAGTGTGGACAGGACTAGCCTTTGTGACGTTTAGGGACTATTCTTAAAACAGATCAGCAACTCCTCGGGAGGTTTAGGAAAGTTTGTCTTTATTTTAAATAAATTTTTATACTTAGTGTAAACTTAATTTACTAAATTAATTGATTTGATTTTGTTGTATGGGGGTGTTAAAAAAATTTTCTGCATTATGATGTCACTTCTGGCCATGACATCACTTCCACTGGATCCCAACAGACTGTCATGCTAAAAAGTGGGTCCTGGTACTAAAACGTTCGAGAACCACCAACCTAGAAGGTTTAAATGCATCAGAGGCGGATCTACAGGGAGGGCAAAGCTCTAAGTGTTGCAAGAAGCCTTACCCTGCCATGTAAATCCCTCCTCTTCCTTGCTGCTGTAGCCAGTAAGCAACGCCAAGATGTTGCTTTTCCCTGTGAGGATTGGCTAACACGGTGCAAGAGAGGAGTGATTTCCACTGCAAGGTAAGCTTCTTGCAACACTTAGAGCTTTGCCCTCCCTTAGATTTGCCTCTGAAATGCATCAAGTTTGCTTACAAGAAGAGCAGGATTTTTGCTGGTCAAAGACATTCAGGCATCTCTTGACGACCACATGAACCTCATGAACGAGAAACTTTCACCTGCTGACTGACACCCTCAACAGCCTCTTCTTACCCCCTCCCCACCCAGTAGACAAGGCAAGAAAGAGAAGTCAAACTGCATTAGAGGATACAGTTAATAAATTATTTCTCCAGAAAAGCCTCTGTCCACCACTTCTGCTCAGCACAGCTAAACGGAAACTATCTTACCATCAACTTACTTACTTGCCTATCCCCATGCCAAATAAAACCATTGTTGTATATTCTGTACAAATATCATATATACTCCACCAATTCAACCCTTCAGCCCACTGTAGACAAAATAAAATTACGGTATTAAGCTTCAGAAAAGAGAGTTTTGTTTGGCCACACCACGATCAATAATACGCTGGTGGTTTGCAGTTTTCTTCCCTTATAGGAGGAGCTGGTTGTAATCGCTGTGGTCTGTGGCATTTGTGTTCTCTCTTTCTCTCCGAGTGTCTCTGCTGTTCTTATTACTCCCAAAAGCAATGCACATTTACTCCAAAGCCATGTATCCCAGCAACGTTACCCAGAAGAGGCAGCAATTTACAGTACTTTGATGGTACAGGATGTCGTAAGGAGGCTTGCTGGCCTATCCCTGAAGACACTCCGCTCTGTATTGCTCTGCCTTTATTGCAGAGTTCTGTCACGGCCCCAAGGAAGGGTCTAAATGAGAACTGCTAGCCCTGCCTTTCTCCATCCCTGTCCTGAACAGCTTGGTCTGAAGACCTGTCAATTGCAGACTGGGAGGACCAATGAATAGCTCATGTAGCAGAAGCCCAGCACAATCAAAACCCACTGAAAGTGCCTTCAGCAAAAAATTATTGACAGGTCTGGCATAATGAAGCAATCCAGCAGTGATGGTTTTTAAGTGTTCTCCAAGTCATAAGGGGTTATGGTCAGAGAGAGAAAGACGTATGTTCCAAGCTAAACACTTCAAGGAATAAAAGTCAGCACCATAAAAGCCAAAGCATGTTACCCTCTATAAACAATAGCCTATGAAAGAAGCCTCTTCCTTTTGGGGGCAAAAAGCAATAAAAGCTGCAAACACAGGCGAATTTCTAACTTTATCTGGATAAAGCCAACAACCAGGTCCAGCTCCTGCTCATACAAGAAAGGTATAAGAGATGAGGAGTCTGCATAAGCACCTCTCCACTTGGTTTCCATGCAACGTTCTTCTCATTCAGCAGAGTATTGAAATTTACAGGAAGTCTCTCCCAAAGGAACACCAAGAGATGAGGATTGTTGGCACCTGAGATCCGGCACACAGCTGGAAATCTAATTTTAGGTTCTGCGAGAGGCTGCGAGAAGGATTTTAAGAGACGACGAGACACAGCACAAGAAACTTGCCGTCACAGGTTCAGCGAAAGGCTATTATTGTTTTATTTCTAAATCAAGTTCCTCATCTTCTTAGAGCCATGACCCACCTTGTCCTCCATGGTGGGTCGTAGGATTGACTTACCAGGAGGGTGAAGAGGCGTCTTCTGGATGGTGCCAGGCTGGTGACCCAGTCTACTGGCCTCTGTGGGCTTCAGAATGGCCTGCAGAAACCTTGGAAAACGACTTCCGGTTTTCAGAAAGCCACTTCTGGTTTGCTTCTGACAACAGGAAGTGGCTTTCTGAGGCCTCTGTGCGTCATTTGGAGGCCAGGAGAGTGAGTTGCCATCCTGGCATAACCCAGAAGAGGGCATAACCCATCACCCTGCGTAACCCATCAGTAATTCAGCTTCTGGAATTGACCTGGCACTGAAACAGCCCAATGGTACCATTAGGCCAAATTCAATTTTGCCAAATTCTGCAAGGTCCCAAATCATCTTTTCGGGACCTAGCAAGGAACTCAAACTTTTTGCAAGAACTACACTGGGTGTATTTACAGAAGTAGCTTCTACATTTAAAAAAAAAATGCACACAGAGCACAATCCTAACCTGGAGTTAGGCCTGAGCAGTCAGGCCAGCAAAGTTTGGCCAGCACAAGGGCCACCATAAAGCACATCTGGACCACTCTCAGAATCAAAAAAGAATGGCGCATGTCTGTGTGCTGGCCACTCTGACTCCAAGAGTGTTCCAAATATGCTCTACGGTGGCCCTTGCGGCAGCCAAACTGTGCTGGCCTAACTGTGCCAGCCTGATCTGGGTTAGGATTGTGCCCTCAACTGCTGAAGAGCCTAATGTGCTCACAATACAGTTGTCGCATACAATTTTGGCTGGCACAACTAAATATTTTAACAGGAGGGGAACCATTTTGCCGCCCTTTACATCTCCCTCTTCCCGTACAGAAGACGCCGTTGTGTTTGAATGAAACGCAGTGCAACCGAGTAACAAGGCTCCATTGTTCTCCAGCGAAGGAGCCAGCTGGGCGTAAGAACAAACAAGAAGCAAACGCCAACAACCCTGAGGAGTTCAATAGCAGATGGGAAATTGACGCCCTTATTCAGCCATGTTATTCTATTTGGGAAATAATCCTTTAGGAATAGGTTATCAGCAGTTAATGACGGGTTCCTTACTCGCGACACTTCGCGTGAAGCACAGGGTGCTTTAAGGTCTGCCACTCTGTGGTAATAAGCAAATTTAAGGGGATTACAATCATTATAAACTAATCATGGGAGTATTATATATTTTTAATTAGCGGCAGCTGCTGCACACAGCTCCGGCATTAGGAGTTCAGTCCTCCCACCCCAGCCGGTTGCCACTCAACACAAACTGAGAGAGATCAAAACACGAGATCGGCCCTTTTTAAGAGAAAATGCCATGAAACAGTGTCAGTGTTTGGAGATTGTGAGCAGTGCACTACATCGCCTTGAAGCCATTGGTTGCCTATGAGCTGAGGGCCCAGCCCTGGTGTGCCCCAAGACCTGCATATTGCAGAGAGTATTTCTTCCTTTAGGAACCCTCCATTAAACAGGATCTGTGGAAAGGTCTCTTCTCACTAAGCCACTGCCCAGGGAGATTAGACAGGATGTGGGAAGAACCAGTGGGAAGGCCAGAGCCACTTATATTAGGAGGCCCAATCTTCCAGAATGATCTCCCCGTGGAGGTACAATATAGGCTCTATAAACCTTCCCTTTTGCTCAGGCAGATATTTCATCATTAAAGAATGATCTAACACAACTTTTTAGACAGGGACCCACTTTTTAGAATGACATTCGTGTTGGGACCCACCAGAAGTGATTTCATTAACCTGGAAGTGATGATGTGGCAGGAAGTTACATCATCAAGCAGGAAGTGCAGTCATTGTAACATAATAAAATTACACACCTGAAATGCCAATTGCCATTCTTGGACTAAAGTAACTGCACAACCATGAATGACAGAATGACAGAAATATCTCTGTCAGAAAGCAAAATTAAGACCAAATATTATGTAAAAGCACTGAACTAAAAATATTTTTTTTAAATAAACCTCACTTGAAAATTCAAGCCGTTAATACTCACGAAAGGAATATAGCAAGAGTAAGATCTTCAGTTTCAAAGGTGACTGTCCCCAGCTTTCTGCGGCCCAACCGACATCAGATCGCAACTCACCAAGTGGGTCCCAATCCACAGTTTGAACAAAACTGACCTAACACTCCCTTACAATACTGCTGCTTATTCTTATGATATGGTGGAACACAGAAATTTGACAGCCACTGGAATGAGGATGCTTCAACAGATTTCATGTGGTCTCTAATTTTTAGATTTCAAATAAAGTACATCCTAAATTGGGGCAAGGTAAGAATTCAAGGTAGAATACTAAATTCTAGAAAAGTTAAGGTCAGCCACCAGACGGTGCAATAATGTATACTGAGAAATAAGTCCCATTCAGTGGATTCAGAGGCCCCAGGGACTGGACAATGACATAGTGACCACCACCACATCATGTGACATTGTGAAATCACTTCCAGGTTCTCCTGGAGGAGGAGGAGGCAGTACTGGTGGTGGCTGCTTCATGATTTGGTTGTCCCGTCCCCGTTCCTTCTGCTCAATGGCACCCCCTTTCAAGGTGCACCCAGGGCAGATGCTCATACCTGTCACATCCTAGATATGCCACTAGTCCGATTCTATTCAATGGAGCTTACTCCCAGGAACGTGCATACAGGACTACAGCCTTAGGGCACAATCCTAACCATGGAGTAAGGGCAATGAAGATCTGAGGTAAAGGAGCAAACATTCCCTTGCCTTGAGGAGGCCCCATGACTGCCCCTTCCAACTGCAGGATGCAGCACATGCCCCATTGGCACAGCTATGTCAGTGCTGGAAAGTTAGTTAGGATTGTGCACATAAAAAATTCTAAGAGCACCATAGGGATTTGCAATCATATAAATGTGTATGAGCGGGAGACCCCTCCTCCTCATAAGGCTCTGTCTTTTGCTGTATTTAGCACTTCTACAAACCACATGAAAGTTCTCCAAAAGCCCTCTTGCATATCATGTAAACAGTTTAACTGCGTAAGTTATAAACAAAAGCGATGAAGGACCACACTTCTGGAAAGGGTTTTAAGTAGGCTTTGCCGAATGAATCAGGAAACCACAAAGGAGTGAAAGGCTCATGTGAATTATCTAATATCAGCCCCCACCAGGATCCTCAACCAGGATCCACGTGGCTTTCAGAAACCATATCTGATGACACATTATGTATCTCACACACTGAGGGCGCAATCCAAACTGCGCCCTTGGGCCGATGCTAGCCGCTTGCCTGCCCAATGGCACCAGCGCTGATGTGCGAGCACCGACCAGCACCCTCACGTCAGCTCTGATGCCGTTGGGCCAACGCTAGCAGCAGCGCTAGCTCAAGGGCGCCAACCAGAGGCTGCTCTGCGCTGCTCCTGCGCCAGCCGCGTTCAGCTGATGCAAGAGCGGTTCTGGGCGGAGGCAGGGAGAGAGGAACTGGTGGGAGTGGAGAGAGAGGTGGGAGTGGGGGGGGCAGGAGGCGTGCCGGCCCAGCAAGGAGGGTGGAGCTGGGATGCGGCCTGTGCAGTTTGCTCAGAGCTGCGCCTGCTTAAAAAGAAACCCAACAACGCATGGACTTTTACATGCAGATTATGGCTACAAGCTGGGTGCTAGAATTTGCTCACAATGTTGTATTAAGTATATATAATTGTTATCCTTAAAATAGTCCTGCGAGGTAAGTTATGCTGAGTGACAGTTAAATGCCTTAAGGTTACCGGAGAGGCCTTGTGAATTTCATGGCTGAGTCAGGATCTGAACTCAGGAAGGGAGGGGGAGATGAGAGCCCCCAGGAGACTCCTCATTGATGGAGTGCAAGTGGCTTCCCTGCATTTCAAATGCAGCCACATATGATTTGTAGCAACGTTTTATCCACTGCGCAACAGCCACCTTCCAGGAAAACATTCACCGTCCCGCCTACCTGCCCAGCTGGGCAAAGTTGCTTTGGTCAAAGGAGTCTTCTATAAATAAGCGGATCAGTGTTGACCCTGGATGCCTGCCAACAAGTTGCTCTGCAGCCTCAGTTTGTCCATATTTGGCAGAGAGTTCCTTGCCCATCTAACGTAGCACAGGCAGTTCTGTCTGGAATGCTGAGCACATATTCAAAGAAGACACGCAACGCTTCCTTCCTAATGAACACAATTGAGGCTGGGACCAGGCAATAGGGCTACTGAGAAGCTGTCCCCGCCAAAAGTGATGACCCTGCCTTTCCTCCACTATCCCAGTAAATGTACAATAATACAAACCACAGGACCTTATGACATGGGGTGGTGAAGTTGCCCACCTCCACAAACCAATGAAACAAAGTTGAGGGAAACTCAGTGGCCCTGATGATAGCACATGGGATGACAGCACATTACTAAGAGTTCCAAGGCAGGACGAAGACAAGAAGCTGAACGGCATTCCGCTACAGTCGCCCAGTTATGCCGCAAATCAGGAAAGCTGCATGGTTCATTTGCAAACCCAGTTAAGTAGAAGCATGCCTTTGATATCTGCACCCCCAATTTCTGTCTTCTACCACAGGGGTCTCCAAACCTTTCAGTGTGAGGGTCACATCATATATTTTACACATTTTCACAGGCCAAAAACATCAGTTTTTTCTAAATGAATGAATGAAATTTAAATGAATGACTATCATTTAAATATGTAACCAGCATGATACAATTCAGAACAAAAGAGAAATGTGACAATTGCACAGAAACAATGCCATGCACCAAGAGCACCTGAAGCACCTAGAGCAGCCATATTGAAAAACATGGGAAGATGGGATGCTGGAAAGGGGGAGAACTGTGTGGTTGTTTTGCTTGTTTGAAGACTGTAAATAGGCTGCACAAGGGATGTAACTGGCCCGGGGGAGTGCAGAATAAGAGAGATGGTGGATGGACTAGGACTGTGACAGGTACAGGGAGGAGGGCAGCTCAGGCCTTGGAAGGGGTGGGTTCGGTGGCGGCAGCAGAGCATGCTGAATCCGAACTCACTTCCCAGGCCTGATCTACCTTCATAGCTCAATTTAGACTTCTGCCAGCTATCAACCTAGCACAGGTCTGAGTTGATCCACCAGGCCTACAGCAGCTTTTTCTAGGGCAAGGGGACAAATGTTATCTTACACTAAAGAGGTCTCTGGAGGCTGAAACTGGAGTTTTGCAGGGGATGTATACGTGAGTGTGTACACACATTACATTAGTAACCATTATGGTATGTCTCTAAGGAGGGTTACCAGATACAAACTGGGACAGAGTGCCTGTACCTTTAACCACTGTATAGGAACCTGGGCAGGTCCAGCTTTTGATACCCTTCCACAATGAGCTGCACACGCCCAAATTCCCACTTCTATACAGTGGTTAAAGGTATAGGCACTCTGTCCCAGTTTGCATCCCGGTAACCCTATCTATAAGGCAAGCCAGTATTGTCATCTCCATTTGCAAATGCGAAACCAAGAATGAGAGAATACCAGCCTTGCTCTACCATAGCAGTCTCCAAACTGCTGCAGGAGGGAAAAGCATCCCTGGTGCAAACAGCACTTTCTGTTTCACCAGCAACACTGTAGAAGACCTCAACTACAACCCCCAGGAGTCTTTGCTGCCAGCTGCATATGAGGTCTGCTGCCCCAGCAAGCCTCACAGCTGGATTCCACACAGATATGGCTGGCTGTGAGGACCCAAGGGCTGGAGTTGGGGTCTTTTGTAGTATCCCCAGCAGAATGGAAGGTGCCATTCATGCCAGGGAAGGCTCAGGCAAGTGCCAGAGTTCGGTCAGAGTTCAGCGACGCCTGGTCTATCAGGTCTACCACCATGTCTACCCCCACCTATGCCTGAAGCAATTTTACCATCTTCTTTAGGGGCCATCTCTAAAAACACATGGTTTTAACTAGAAAGAACATTGCCTTGGTCCTCTATATAATCTTTCTAGTGAAGGAAGCACAACAGATCAGCGAGTTCAGTGGTCCTCAAAGTCCTATTTAATTCTGACGTTGAAGCCGCTGTAAGTGTGTGCAAGGCGGGGCCTGGGGCTAGGGGTGTGTGTGCCCCGATGGCACAGCAGTGATCACGGCACCGCAGGGATGCAGGGGTGTGGGAATGTACCTGGGGGGTTGTGAAGTCTTCCGGAGGGTCCAGGAGGCTCATAGCCCCCTGCGCAACACTCCCCTTTGCTGCAGTGAGTTCCCTTTTGCAGTTGGAGCTCACTTCCAGTTTTTGATCGGCACCCCCATGCCCCTGGGTCCCCGCGGTGCGGTGATTGCTGCAGCACTGTCAGGGCACCCATTCCTAGGCCACTCCCCTTAAAGGGGAATGCCCCTTTTCACTTTCAATGGTGGGTCACGACCCACCACTTTGAATACCACTGAGCTAGTGTTTTTTTTTTTATATCCAGTGACTGTGTGTCTGTCTGCTTTGAGGTGGAGCTTAATTTGTTATGGAATCCAAAAAATTATGCATGGGATGGGTAGAGTGGATAGAGGGAAGTTCTTTTCCCTCTCTTACAACACCAGAACCAGGGGACATCCACTAAAATGGAGTGTTGGGAGAGTTAGAAAGGATAGAAGGAAATACTTTTTTACCCAGCGGGTAATTAAGCTGTGGAACTCCTTGCTACTGGAGGTGGTGATGGCATCTGCCCTAAGTGCCTTTAAAAAGGGATTGGACAGATTTCTGAAGGAAAAGTCCATCGTGGGCTATAGGCCAAGATGGGTGGTGCAACCGCCTTACGTTAGAAGTAGGCTACTTCAGAATGCCTGGTACAAGAGATTGGCAACGGGATGCAAGCATCTTGTTGTCTCTTGTGCTCTCTGAGGCATCTGGTGGGCCACTGTGAGATACAGGAAGCTGAATTAGATGGGCCTTTGGCCTTATCCAGCAGGGCTTAAGTAACCTGAATTGTTGTTGTTCAGTCACTATGTTCTGTCCGACTCTTCGCAACCCCATGGACCACAGCACGCCAGGCCTCCCTGTCCTCTACTAGCTTCCGGAGTTCGCCCACTCTCATGTTCATTGCTTCGGTGACACTGTCTAGCCATCTCATCCTCTGCTGCCCCCTTCTCCTTTTGCCTTCCATCTTTCCCAGCATGAGGGTCTTTTCTAAAGAGTCCTCTCTTCTCATCAGGTGGCCAAAGTATTTGAGCTTCAGCTTCAGTATTTGTCCTTCCAGGAAGCAATCAGGCTTGACTTCCTGGAGGATTGACCAATTGGATCTCCTTGCAGTCCAGGGGACTCTCAAGAGTCTTCTCCAACACCATAATTCAAAAGCATCTATTATTTGGTGCTCAGCCTTTCTTATGGTACTAAAGTGAATTAGCCTGCAGTAATGGGAACTTTTGATTTCTTATCAGAACCCCCCTCCCCCACAAAACTCTTTCCAAGATAGATTTCAACATGCACAGAGGGCAAAACAACTCTTGAAATGCAGATGTGTCTAAACCAGCTTCCAGAAGAGCTGATAAACTTGTGGGTGGGGGAGACAGGGGAGTTTTCCAAAAGGCAGTTTTCCAATCCAAATGCTATTTCAGCTCCACTTCATTTCAAAGCAACTCCCTGTTTTAGTAGCAGAAGCAGCATTCTTTGGACCGTTGAACGTGGTTTTCAGATATTTGCATCCTACTTAAAAGGACTCCAAAAGCATTGGATAAGAAAAGTCCAGCATTATCCTAAGAAACTGATTCCATTCTTTTTTTTAAACAACCCCAATTATGTGAGTACTCTAGAAAGTTATGAAATTTGATCTTGAAGATCTGAAACCTTTCTGTTCTGCTTAAAAAGTATTTCTGCCAAGAATGAAGTCATCCAACCTTTACTTTGCAACTTTCAACGGATAATTAAGTGACTTAGGCATGATACTCTTAAGATTTTAACACTCTGGAATCTCTCAACAGGGTAGGGAATTCCTGGAACAGCAAAGCATTCCTGTTTGAAAGAGACCCACAGCCCCTGCATTCCTGACAATTGCCTTCAGGCCACTTTATCCCCAAAGCACAGTCTGGTCCATTTTACATCAACAAGCACAATGGCATTGCTTGAAACAAAATCTGAATAGCTGCTGCTACATGGGGAAGATTTTCAAGAAAAAGCCCTATGAATCCGCCTCCGTCATGTGGTTCCTTACTCACTGCTTTTAAGTGTTCCACCGCCTAAACCAGCATTATTCAAACTGTGGCTTAGGACCCACTTGGTGGGTCATGAGCTGATGTCAGGTGGGTTGTGGAAAGCTGGGAGCAGCCATCTTGCTAACTGCAGGCCTTAATCTTGTTGCATTTCTTTTGTGAGTGAGTGTTGAATTTTCAAGGGAGGGTTGTTGTTTTTTAAAAAATTGTTTTTATTCAGTGCTTTTATTATCGTATTTTGTCCTAATCTTGCTTCCTAGCAGGGATGTTTCATGGTTGTACAATTGAAGCAGTCCAAGAATGCCAATTTGCATTTCATGAGTGTCATTTTATTATGTCACAATGATAGCACTTCCTGCTTGATGATGTCACTTCCTGACACAACATCACTTCCAGGTTAATGACATCACTTCCAATGGTCTTAACACAAGTGCCATTCTAAAAAGTGGATCCTGGTCTAAAAAGTTGGAATACCACGGGCCTCAACCTATGACATGAGATGCTTAAACTCAATTGGTTGCCATGTTAAAAAGGAACTTGGAGTGTAAATGCTGCATTGAGACAATGTGCACTATGCTGACTTTCCAAGATGTGCCCTCCCAGTTTTAAGTTACAGCCTGCAGGTCTCAAATGGCTTCCAAAGTTATGTCAACATTTTAAAAAGCAGCCTCCACTAGCAAGATAAGGGTCTTTTGAAAAGTAATAATTTATCTCATTCAGTGTAAAGCGCTTCGAAGCTCATAAATCTGTGGCAGTAAACTTTAAAGATGTTCAGTTTCATTGGGTTAGTGCTGATGTATTTCCATTACCCGATGGAAATAATGGAGCTTTTACAGTTCACTCACATATTGTACTTGCAGTCCTCTTGTTCCTGAATGCAGAAACATGTATCAAGAAAAGGCGCATCCATCATAAATTTTATATGTACCTTTCAATTCAGAAGAACAGACCACAATGACCTAAATAAAGACTGTCCATTATCCTGAAGAAGTCAGGTGCATGTTAATGTCAAGCAAGGGGTCCTCTCAGTCATCAGATCCAGTTCTAGAGCAGTCTCTCTCCAATAAATGCATTGCTTATTCCCACAGCTTCCCTAAAATTATGCATGGAAGGGATAGAGTCGATAAAGGGATGTTCTTTTCCCTCTCTCAAAACACCAGAACCAGGGGGCATCCGCTAAAACTGAGGGTTGGGAGAGTTAAAACAGATAAAAGGAAGTACTTTTTTACCCAGCGGGTAGTTAATCTGTGGAACTCTTTGCCACAGGAGGTGGTGATGGCATCTGGTCTTGATGCCTTTAAGAGGGGATTGGACAGATTTCTGGAAGAAAAGTCCATTGTGGGCTATAGGCAATGATGGATTGTAGCCTCCTTACACTAGTAGTAGGCTACTTCAGAGGACTGGGTGCAAGGGAGTGGCAACAGGATGCAAGCATCTTATTGTCTCATGCCTCCCTGGGGCACCTGGTGGGCCACTGTGAGATACAGGAAGCTGGACTAGATGGGCCTTTGGCCTGATCCAGCAGGGCTCTTCTTATGTTCTTATGTAGGGTAGAAACGAGAAGACTGGACAGACAGCTAGGAAATAGGTAGGCCAATCCAGATATGGCAGCCCAGCTACACTAAAGCTTTGCTTTTTCTGCCCTGCAGAGGTATTGGCTTCTGCAATGTAATTACAGAAGGCCATCATTATCCATGGGGTTCTGTTACTGGAACCTCCACAGACACCAAATTCTGTGGGTATTCAAACCCACAGAATTCAGAACCCACAAAATTCAGGGCCCACCCCATCACACATACACCTGAATGAAGCTGAGCTTCGGTCAGGTCTGGAGGGCTTCTGAGCCTTGTAGAGGCCACATGCATCTGCCAACGGCCTCTGTAGCCTCAGAATGGCCAGGACCCACTTTCAGAATGACCATCTGTCCGGGACCCACTGGAAGTGATGTCATGGCCGGAAGTACAGTCATTGTGACACAAGAGCCTGCTGCTTTCCTGAGAATGCAGCAACAAGCTGGGTTATTTCTCAGTCATTTTCCAATAGCAAAGTGAATCAGAACGAAAAGCCTATTTACAACCTTGACACAAGCAAAACAATGAAACAGCCCTCCCTCTTTCCAACTCCCATCTTCCCATATTTTCAATATGGCAGCTCTAGGTGCTTTATGATCCATCTGAAATTGGCTTGCGATCCACTGGTAGGCCCCAGCGCACAGTTTGGGAACAACAGCTGTACCAAGTATTCATTCATTCATTCTCTAACAGTGTCAAGGGGGGTTTCTTTGCACAAGGATCAGCCAGACAAAAGCCATCACCTATCAGGAAATTCTTCCATGCAAGCATCACTGAAGCTGCAAGAAATCCTGTTTCTAAGCATTGCGCCCAAGGCCTTGCTGTTCCTCACACAATATCCGGAAAGGGCTTGCATGCCCCACTATCGTCATCATCATCTTCTCAGCCCTCCCCCCCCAAAAAAACTCAACTCGCTGACTTCACAGTTTATAGGCACTTGTACAACACAGTGCTTTCAGATGAGTTAAGAAAAATTTAAACCATATGCACAAGCCATTGTGCTCCCTTCAGAATCAGTAAAAAGGAATTTTATTAGTGTTTTTAGAGAGAACGTTAATGACATTTCCCCTTAGGAGTAGAGAACTGTACTTTGGCCTGGGAATGTGATTAAAAGCACTTATTTTTATAGTATTTATTTTAAGAAAAACACATGCGCATATGCACACGCACGCGCGCACACACACTTTCAAGTCTCCCTGTTCTACAAAAACGAATAGAAAGCAGCCAGGGTCATATGTTACCACAAATTAGAGCCAGAGAAAAAGGAAAGAGAGAGAGAGAGAGAGAGAGAGAGAGAGAGAGAGAGAGAGAGAGATTGAGAGAGAGAGAGAGATTGGAGGAAAGGAAAGCAATTTCCAAGGTGTTTTGTAACAAGGAAGGAGGTTTCATAATTGCCAACTTCAGAATATTCGATTTTAATAGCAAGAGATAAACAGCCAGCCAAATATGGGCTTTATAGCCATTAAAAACATATATTTTATGTTCAACTCTGTTCAGCCTAGACGCACTTGTAAAAGGATTAAGCAGGAAGACAGATAAAAAAAAGGTATGGTGAGTTATGTACCAAAATACATTAGAAAAACAGCAAGGCGCTGATCAGAGGAAACATAAATCCTTATAATTCACAGCAATAATGGAGTATTTACCCTTAGGTCTCACACACTGGAAATTTCACAAACTGGAGGATCACTACTAAATTGCATTATTTGTTTCCACAAAGCAGCAGAAGCCAAGCCTTTGCAAGCGGAGAGGTTGCATTTACTCCAGCGTGTGTCACTCAAGGTATATTCTGCCACTGCTCTTGTTATTTTTTTTAAAACACAGGAACCAAACTACACAATGAATCAGAGCGTACAGGCTTATGAGGAGTGTCCTATTTAAGACTGCCGGTGGGGTGCTTCGTGTTTGAATGCCCCACCACATCCCCACACACAAACACTTAGTGCTTCAGGGGGGAGATTAAACTGGAAGAACCCTTTCCCTGTAAGGAGGAACTGGGATACGTTGATATAAAGGAAGCATGCAGGCAGGTCATCTCCTGATCTGCATTCTGAAACAACGCATAGTGACAATTCCTGGAGCAATTCCATGCATCAAAGTGCAGATCAGCCCTTGGCTTCTGACAAGAGTTTTACAAAAGCAAATTGTAGGACAATTATTTTTTTTACATTTTCAAGTGGCCCTTCCTCCAAAGACCTCAAGGTAATATACAGTACATGGTTCCTTCTCTCCTTTTGTCCACACAACAACCCTGTGAGGTAGCTGAGGATGAGAGATTGCGAAGGACAGCCAGGAAGCCTCACGGCCGAGCAGGGATTTGAACCTGGATCTTCCAACTCCTGAATCACTACACCATCCTTCATGGAGGAGATGAGTTTTGCACACAGTCACAAGTATGCAGCCTCCAGCTCTATGCACATGAGGATTCAAACACCTTTGAATCAGTGGTGTCAGCCTACCGGTTCGCTGGGCGGAGTTTTTGCGGTCGCTGGGCGGGTTTCCACGGTGATCAGCAGTGTGCTCACTGCGTTCCATTGCATAATGGCAAAAGCCCGCCCGCTGCAGCGGGTGTGCTTTCGCCATAACACAACGGGACGCAGCGAGCACGCTGCCGATCACCGTGGAAACCCGCCCAGCGACCGCGAAAACTCCGCCCAGCGAACCGGTAGGCTGACACCACTGCTTTGAATCCTGTTGCTACGATAATCTCAACCTGGATTTGAAAACGAGAACAAAAAGTGTGCCCCGGTATCCACTGATTCAGTATCCACGGTTTCAGTTATCCACGGATACTCTGGATACTGGGACACCTATTTAAAATAATAGGGGAACATTAAACAAATATTTTTTTTTACCTTGTTGCAGCAAAACCACTGATGTTACCCCACCTTTAAAAAGGCGTCCCCAGTAACCACGTTTTCAGGTATCCTCGGTGGGGTCCGGAACAGAACCCCTGCTTATACCAGGGCATGCCTATATATCCACATGGAACCTCCATGGTGAGAGGCACTCTCTCTCTCTAAAAACCAGGTGCAGAGAAGAGGAAAGATGGGAGACGTTACTACCTTCATCTCTATATATTAAATCGAACGTCTGTACGTGTGTACGCTTGTACGTATGTTCTGCATAGGCTCCGCAACGCCTGGATCAATTGACACCAAACTTGGCACGCATATACCTTGAGGCCTGGCGACAAACACTGCAGGGGTCAGACCCCCCTAGGACCCCCGGGGGGGTGCAGGGCATGTGTGAAACGTAAACATGATCGCAAGCAGCCGACGTCGAATCCATGGTGTCGAATCCATCGTTTCTGGGGTCGCCGAGACAAGCGGCAACGCCCCCGATGCCGTTTGACTCCGGGTTCGGCCCCGCCTCAGCAGGGGGGGGCGAGAAGGGGTGCAAAACAAATCATCCACCATGCCCTCCTGGAACGCTTGGAGCGATTGATGTCAAACTTGGCATGTGTGTGCCTTGCATTCTGGCGACAAATACTGTGGGGGTCAGACCCCCCTAATGCCCCCAGGGGTGGGGGTATGCAGGGGGACCCGCGTGAAAACGGTCGGAACTGGCCGAAATTGGTGTCAAATCTATAGTTTCCGGGGTCACTGGAATGAGCGGCAATGCTCTCGATGCCGTTTGAGTCCGGGTTTGCCCCCCCTCGGCATGGGGGGCGAGAAGGAGTGCGAAACAAAACGTCCGCCATTACCCGCTGGAATGTCTGGACGGATTGGCACCAAACTCGGCATACAGCTCCCTGCTGCCTGGGGACAAACACTACAAGGGTCAGGGCCCCCTACCGTCCCCAGGGGTGGGGGTACGCAGTGGGCCCCACATCAAAATGGTCGAACACGTCCACCGTGACCCATTGGAATGCCTGGAGTGATTGACACCAGCATGCTTTACGGTCTGGGGACAAACACTACAGGGATCACACCCTCCTAGCGCCCCATGTGAAAATGGTCAAAAATGGCCAAAATCGGTGTCAAATCCATAGTTTCTGGGGTCGCCGAGATGAATGGCAACGCTCCCAAAGCCGTTTGAGTCCACATTCGCACTTGGGATAATTTCTTGCCCGGGCAACACCGCGTCAAAAAAGCTAGTATCCCATAAAGGGCCTCTGTGGGAAGCAGACTTGATGGATCTTTGGTCTGATCCTGCAGGGCTCTTATTCCTCTGAAAACAAGGGACCCAAATGATACAAAACAGCAGCTCTTCCGAGATCAGGTTACAATGATGGAGCAAAAAGGGCTGGCAATCAGTCATCTCTGCAAGCCCAGTGGGAAGTAAAGGCTATTCCCCTGCCAGAAGGCATACAAGCTATGCAGTGTGGCTGGGGAGGAAAGGAAGGCTGCAACTGTTTCAGGATCTTAACCCTCCCAAAAGAGTTGTGCATTGCTATCGGGTGTCCCCACTCTATATTTTGGGGGAAATAAAAATAAATGCTGCTTTGCCAAATCTTCCTATCACATTCTACCTTTGCCAAATTCACTAGTCAAATTTCCATCAACAGTTTAGAAAATCATCCTGCTTTCCCAACCCAACTGGGGAGAGGAGGTGGGGTGGTGGTGGTGAAAAATCAACAGAACAACCATAATGACCCTTAACTGCACCGACAAGAATGACACCAAATTTGTTGTATAGCAGATGTTAACTCTGAAAATACACACTTATTTTTGAGCGCTCTCTCTCTCTCTCTCTCTCTCTCTCTCTCTCTCTCTCACACACACACACACACACACACACACACACACACACACCAGTTAACATAATTAAGCACATAAAAACAAGACAGTAGCTGCAAACAAACAATTAATTAGCCAGATTAACACAGTGTATAAGAGCTCAGCACCAAGAAATAAGATTCCAACAACCTGGTGCTAAAAGGATTTCTGGCTATCTACATAGGCCTGATAAAAGTAAAGCAGCTCAACATATCTCATCAGCACTGCCTGTGAGAATAAATTTCTGCCAGTGGGGGGGAGGCAGGAAAAAAAAAAGAGAGAGAATTGGTAAAAATAGAAATGCCAAGCTACAACACGCCTTCGAGTTACAGCAGAGGCATCTGGAATGTCCTCAGATCCCCTCGGCTTTTACTGTAGTCCCATCTTCTTCAGAGGCGACATCTCCCCAAGTGGCAAAGACCGAGGTGCTGCAAGTTAACGACATACACGCCAACAAGTCTTGTCTTTGGAAAATTTGGAGGCACTACCCAAAATAGGGTGGTTGCTGTTTTTCAAAATGTGGTTCCACGTTCTGCTTTTCTTTAAAAAGGTAAAGGTTTCCCCACGATCGAATGGTCTAGTCGTGTCCGACTGTAGGGGGCGGTGCTCATCTCCGTTTCAAAGCCTGTAGAGCCGGCGTTTTTGTCCGATCATGTGGCCAGCATGATTCTACGCCGTAGTGCACGGAATGCCGTTATCTTCCCACCGAAGTGGTCCCTATTTATCTACTTGCAATTTAGGTGCTTTCGAACTGCTAGGTTGGCAGGAGCTGGGACAAGCAACAGGACATCACGCAGTCTCGAACTCCCAACCTTGCGGTCAAAAGCCCAGCAACAGCGGATTAACTCGCTGCGCCACCACGTCCCTGCTTTTCTTTAAGAGGCTCCAAAAAATGATTTTGATCTCACAACAAGAAGATGTCAATATTTATAACAAGATGTCAATAACTACCCGCTGGGTAAGGAACTACTTTTTTACCCACCGGGTAATTAATCTGTGGAACTCCTTGCCACCAGAGGCGCTGATGGCATCTGGCTTACGTGCCTTTAAAAGGGGATTGGACAGATGTCTGGAGGAAAAGTCCATGGTGGGCTATAGGCCATGATAGGTTGTGCAACCTCCTTACATTAATAATAGGCTACTTCAGAATGCCAGGTGCAAGGGAGTGGCAACAGGATGAGGCATCTTGTTGTCTCATGTGCTCCCTGAGGCACCTGGTGGGCCACTGTGAGATACAGGAAGCTGGACTAGATGGGCCATTGCCTGATCCAGCAGGGCTCTTATGTTCTTAATATAAATAACGCTAATCTCAAATCCTCCAACACAGTGGTTCCTAATTTTTTTATAATCGGAACCCTCCTTAAAAAAGGTTTCACCTGCTGCTGAAGCCTCTGTGGCTATAATGGTGATTGGGCAGCAGTCGTCGTCCCCCGTAGCAAGTTATTTGACCCCTGATGCACCTAGCCTAATCTACCCTGTCATTTTCACAAACCACCAAAAATTGGGTCATGACCCACTGATGCACAATTTGGGACCTGCTGCTCCACCATAATGAATACAATTGCACCAACGGAAGCAGTTGTCTATGTTCTTCTTCATATTAAAAGGGGGGAAGAGATTGTAGAAGGGGAATCCATTTTGGAAGAGGGATCAGTCCCAGAAACAATTCGAGCCCAGAAAACTTAATCAAGTGTACAATCTATGCAGCCTCACATGGCACTCATTTAGTTTATTTTCACATGTTTACACTGCTCTTTCCTCAAGGAGGTTCAGATTGGTACACAGGATTCTTCCCCTCCTTTTGCTCTCACAACAACCCTGTGAGGTAGATGAGGCTGAGAGATAGTGAGTGGCCCAAGGTCACCCAGGAAGCTTCATGACTAAGCAGGGATTCGAACCTGGGACTTCCAGTCTAAGTCCAGATCTAGAACCCTACATCATCCTCACTCTCACCAATTCTCGCACCAAATATTTTTACTGTAGCCTACACTACTTTCAGCACAGAGATCTGATCATTTCTGGCTTCAGCTGCAACACTATTCTATTAAGCAAAATGGGTGAGAGAGACGGCCATTTTGTGAGGAACTAGGATTCCGCTCCTGTCAGTACTGGCATTCCACCATGCTCAAGGGACTAGGAGAACAGAAATGGGCTTGGCCAGTCAAGGGGGATGCCAATCTGGGACAATACCTGGTGGAGAAAAAATGTATTACATCATCCATTTCGTCTTGACCAGAAGTAGGGCAGGGAATAGAGCTGTGTCACATTAAGCCATTTAACTTTAATGTTATTATTTGCCTGTAAACCGCTTTGTGAACTTTGTGTTGAAAAGCGGTATATAAATACTAGTGATTGATTGATTGATTGATTAAGCCTGAGATGGTCCAATTTTTACATATGGACTGTAGTGACAGCTTCCAATGGAGGAATCACTTGTTTATAGTCATGGCATGCACATAAAAAGACAACACACACACACACACACAGAGCGGAATCCTAAACTGGAGTTAGGCCGGCATAAACTAAACCAGCAAAGTTTGGCCAGCACAAGGGCCACCATAAAGCATGTTTAGACTGCTCTTGGAGTCAGGGAGGATGGCTCACGTCTGTGTGCTGGCCTCTCTGACTCCAAGAGTGGTCCAAACATACTTTATGGTGTCCCTTGTGCTGGCCAAACTTTGCTGCCTTAGCTTATGCTGACCTAACTCAGTTTAGGTTTGCGCACGTGCACGCACGCAAACACACACGCACACACAGCAGCTGGAGAACAAGCCATTTCTACCGCAGCAGGCTAATCACGTACGGAGAGTTCATCTCCCAGAAGGCAAGCCAAGATAGTCTGCTGTTACAGAGGCTTGTAGCACCTTAAAGGTCAACCAATTTAGTTCAATGTGCATGTTTGTGGACTCTGAGCATTCATACTGAAATAAATGGCTAGGTCTTCCGGGTGCTACTAGATTCTGCTTGTGGAGAGTTCAAATAACTCTCTTATAAGAATATAAGAAGAGCCCCACTGGATCAGGCCAAAGACCCATCTAGTCCAGCTTCCTGTATCTCACAGTAGCCCATCAGATGCCTCAGGGAGCACACAAGACAACGAGATGCCTGCATCCTGTTGCCACTCTCTTGCACCTGGCATTCTGAGGTAAATATGAGGCAAATAAAACAGAATCTGCTATCCTGTCTATGGGGAGGGAGCTATAATAACTGGCAACCCAATCTGGGCCTTAAGAACATAAGAGGAGCCCCACTGGGAAGGGCAGTTCCAACTGAGGATACATGTGCCACATACCAAGTGAACCTCCTTACATAATGTGAGGTAACATGAGGCTTTCCACCACATGCAGTCAGGAGAGGGTCCATATACCAGGGAGATTCGACAACCTACCCACAGAGTGGGACCCGGTGCTAAAAAGTTTGAGAACCACTGCTCTACTGGATCAGTTCAGTGGACTGTTTCATGCCAGCCATGTTAAATGGACCATGCTATGTCAGCCATGTTTTTAGACTGAGGCAGCAAAACAGACCTTCTAGGGTGGTGGTTCCCCAAATCTTGTGACTGCAACCTCTAAATGCAGCTTCTCTCACAGTCTTGTGACCCATGGAGTTGGTACATGTTGATGGTGATGGCACTCAGCGAAGGGATCATTGTCAAGCTCCAATGAGCTGAGAGGGAAGCTGTGTGGGGCTTCAATTCCAACTGCACAGCCAGCCAGCAGCACAGCTCACATGGAATGCTACTTCCACAACGTTTCAGAGCACCCACATGACCTTCATTTGGGTTACGACCCTTTGTTTGAGAAGCACTGTTCTAGGGCCTTCAGATCTTGCAGCATGAATCATACAACAAAGACCAACATCTCTCTTGCTTACAGAAATCCAGTAGCATGTTTAACAGAAACAAACATGAACCATTATGTGTGAATGTGACACATACAGCTGTGTAGAAAGCACCAAAGCATAAGCCTTCGGCCTGGGACATGGTGAGTCAGGTGCCCAAATGCCTTCCAGAGTCACCAGTTTTTTTGGGGGGGGGGCGAATCCTTAAATAAAGAAAAGATGAGCATAGAAACTGCTCTGTGCAATCTGTCATTTTTAAATAGAAGTGCCAAGCGAAGGAGATACAAAACGCAACTTCAACTACAACTTGCTAGAACTGCCTCGCCAGCTTATTTATAAACTACAAGGCTTTTAAAAGTTGTTTAAAGTTTAATATCGGTAATTTGGAGGAAGAAGAGTGCAAGAACAAAAAGGGTGGGGGGTCTAACATTCATCTGAAGTTACATTCTAAGATGAGAGAATCAACGAGCTGGCAGCAGCATAAAAATCCAAGAGAAGCCGCCCAAATACAGGGAGGACAGAAATGGATCGTACGTAAGAACGTAAGATGAACCCCGCTGGATAATGCCAAAGGCCCATCTAGCCCAGCTTCCTCTATCTCACAGTGGCCCACCAGAGGCCTCAGGGAGCACACACCAAGATACCTGAATCCTTGCATCTGGCATTCTGAGGTAGCCCACTTCAAAAACCAGGAGGCTGCACATACCCAACACGGCCTGTAACCTGTGATGGACTTCTAGAAATCTGTCCAGTCCCCCTTTAAAGGCATCTAGGCCAGACAAGGTCACCACATCCTGTGCCAAGGAGTTCCACAGACTAACTACAGTTTGGGTAAAGAAATATTTTCTTGTGTCTGTTCTAACTTTCCTGACACACAATTTTAGTGGATGCTCCCTGTGTTGTGGTGTTGAGGATAGAAGGATGTTCTTTTCCCTCTCACACTCTATCCGTCCCCTGTATAATTTTGTCTGTGTCAATCATGTGCCCCCCCCCAGGCATCTCATTTCTAAACTGAAGAGCCCCAAAACATTGTAGGAGGTGCCCCAGCTCAGGAATAAGCTATTGAGACCAGAAGGGACAACCCAGAGCCACTAACTGGAGGAACTTATTTTAGCAGCCAACATTGTTATGTTCTGATAGGTTTGTTTGTTTCGGGGAAAAAGCAAGAAGGAACAGTACACAGGAGGAATCATCGTCATGGTTATTGTGTTTGGATGGCACAAAATAACCATTACAGCATGTCATTTCCTGGAAGGCAGCACCTGGCCCATTGTGTTGCGAGCGCCACTGCCCATGAAATAGTTCTGAAAGTCATAACTCTGTGCATTGGAAGCCCTTCAGCTACGCGCAAACCCATTGTGATGACCCATTGTGGAGGTACTTTTATCTCTGCGTAACTCCTCTCTGCTCTGCAGTGTAGCACTGGGAGTCTGCAGTAACAAGGAAGGAATAGCTGCGTCGTAAGCAGCAGAAACAGTCGGAACATGATTGCCCCGATTTCCATTTTCCAGAGCTTTCTGAAAGCATTTGGTTGGCCACTGTGGCCAAGATACAGTAGGTCTGATCCCACAGGGCTCTTCTCTGCAATTGCTTTCTGCAATTGCTCTACTTCCCGCACTTCTTTACAGCAAACGTTTTAACTGTTACCCAAACACTAAGGTATTTTTCAATGCACAAAATGTGCCCAACTTAACACCAGAGTCCTTTTTCAGGAACATGCGCACTACTATACAGAGGTGTCCAAAACATAAAATGGAAATGAGTTAGTTACGGGCCACATGAGTTAGCTGTTAATCTTCAACTTCTATGAACTGGAAGGTTCAGCCATGTGCTCTTTCAAATACAAAAGAAAAAAGTGTTGAACTGTTTGCCTTTCTAGAAAGTTTTGTTTTAAACCTGCAGCTCTCCATCCTATCCAATGTTCCAGTCCTGAGGCAGCCATGCCAGAAGGGTGTGTGCTGCATCCTGTGGTGGAAAGGCAGTGATGGAGGTCTCCTCAAGGTAAGAGAACATTTGTTCCCTGACCTTGGATTTGCACTGTGGATGTATCAGTCCTAGAAAATCGTTTTTTAGAATGCCTTAGACTGCAAACTTATATGCACTTTCTTGAGAGAAAGTCTCACTGAACAGAGTGGGACTTGCTTCTGAGTGTGCACCCATAGGACTGCACTGCTAGAAAAATCAAGAACTAGAAAAAATGTATTTTCAGCAGGGGTGGGGGAGAGCGTGGGCACAATCCTAACCTGGAGTTAGGCCAGCACAGTTAGGCCAGCAAAGTTTGGCTGGCACAAGGGACACTGTAAAATATGTTTGAACCAGTCTCAGAATCAGAGAGGCCGGCACACAGATGTGCACCATCCTCCCTAACTGCAAGAGTGGTCCAAACATGCTTTACTTTGGCCTTGTGCCAGCCTAACTTTGCTGGCCTAACTGCGCCGGCTCAACTCTGGGTTAGGGTTGCGCTCTGTGGAAAACACAGCAAACACCACAATTGCCAAGCAAGACTACTATAGCGAAGCTTACAAAGTGTCACGGTTGCTTTTTAAATAACTACATGATACATTCGTAGGCTGCTTCCAAGAACTACACAGAATTACTATACCCCTGATGAACATGTCGCAGGTAGCAAGCAACCTTTTGACTGGTATGGTATTTTCACAGTTAACAGCACGTAGAGGAAACCTCATTTCACTCCTAAGCAAGGAATTCCAGCACGTTTAAAGGCTCCTGGTACTAAACACTGACCAAGCACTGACCAAGGTGGCAAAGCAAGGAAGACAAAACAATGACAAAAACAGCACAACGTTCCAAGGTGCACACTTCCTGTTTTTAGAAAGAAAATCTACTCATGTTGCAGAACCCCAGGACAGCACAGTGGCCTTACTTTAGATGCAAGTGGGAAGATACCCTTTTGCAACATGCTTCCTCTCCACACGCACACGTGTAAAATAAATCCTTCTTAACAGCAGGAGCAGGCGAGGTTAGAGCCCATTTCCCTAATCTGCTGGTTTCTTTAACACAGGTGAGCTTTCCAGACCTGTCTCAATTGCAGTCTAATTGGTAGAGTCCATTGTACAACCTCAGGACTCTACCACCCTATTCCACTACACAAGTAGATCCCATTTCAGTCAATAGAGTAGGAGTGGGGGAAACGGAAGGAAAAATATCTAGCTGCATCTCCATTAAGTGGTTATGTGGTATGAGGGCACTGCTCCAGCGCTAGCACATTTGAGACACATTTGCTAAGCCGGCCAAGTTATGTTAGAGAAGTGGTTGGTCTCCTTTTCCAAAGTCAAAATAATCCACTGTAGCACAACCATGTTCAGTAGCCTTTATCCTTCCATCTCTTTCGAATTAGCCACGCATACAGGCAGCTGTTATTCTGCCCAGCTGCAAAGTCACCAGTTCAAATTTAACAAGGTATTTTACTACTCACTCTCGTGTTCCAGACAGTTGGGGTGAAATTGAGCAGCCCAAAACGTTGAGCACATTAATCCTGCCCTCTGCCCTGCAAGAAGCCAGGCATCCCTTCAACTAACATGACCCAATCAGCTGGCCAGAAACTGAGAGCAATATATATGGCAACCCTTGAACGTTTTTTCACTAACTGCTGTTCACCCAAAGTCTCGAGAACTTGGGTCTTGACTGAGGACGCAATCCTAACCTGGAGTTAGGCCGGCATAGTTAGGCCAGCCAATTTTGGCTGGCACAAGGGCTGGCACAATTTTGGCTGGCACAACATAAAGCATGTTTGGACCACTCTCAGAGTCAGAGAGGATGGCGCACATTTATGTGCCGGCCTCTGACTCTAAGAGGGGGCCAAACATACTTTGCAGTGTCCCTTGGGCTGGCCAAACTCTGCTGGCCTAACTCCAGGTTAGGATTATGCTCTGAGTGTGTTCCACTAGGGAACTATCCAACGATTTCAACATGCAAAACTGTGTAGTTATCAAATGATAACTGCAATCATTATATGAAGAGTGTAACATGAACTATGTGCCAAGAATAACATTTTTTACCCGCTCCTTTCCCCAGGATCTCAATGCATAATTCTCCCTCCCTGGATAATCGCAAGTTCTTTGCTGGCACATTCATGCCAGGTTAGCCAAAAGTCACACTTCATATTGTAATGTTGCTTTCAGAGTCCGAGCATCCTTGCCACAGATGTGTAATTCACTATGGGCTTACCATGAGTGTAGGCTCAGTATTCCCACATTCTACCTGAACTTACCCAACAGGAGTTCTCACTGGAGCAACTCCTCTAGCCTCATAACAAACCATAAAGCTGGAACTCTGAAGATTTTCTTTGTTGCATAACTATGTGGCTGGGTATAATAGTAGGTGCACGCTCCGTAACTGCATGTGCCGCTCAGCTATTGCAAAGTCATCCGTTTCAATTCAATTAAGTTCATTCCGCTACAAAACTTCTGCACAAGAACTGCGTACCCAGCTCAATCACTTGAGTACTTCCAACACCCTCTGAACTTACAAGTGAAGGAGCAGCCTTCCTTCAAACAGGAGAACTCTGGCTTTTGTTGGAGCTGCTTGTTTTGCAATGATCTTACATTTGGCCAGAGAGCACCAATTGCACCCATCAGCTTACTGCAATGATGGAGCCAGTTCTCTTAGCTATTAAAAACCCCCTAAAAAGTACAATCCAGGGAAGGTAGGTGGGCTGGAACCCACTCAGGCACACATGGCTGCAACACAGTGCACTTTGCCCAAAGTCCAAATGAATTTCAAGGACTGGGGTTTTAGAGTCAAGATGCAAACACAGTTGCATTTTCATGCAATACACATGTGTGTACCCAAAGTGCTAGAAAACAAGTTAATCAGAATCTGAAGAATATGCCCACGTATTCTGTGAGCAGCCAGACACATGAACCCCCACTCCAAATGACCTCAGTTATCTGTCCATGCCATTGTCTACTTCGCAATCAAGTGTACAGGCGGATGTACAATTATGCATACCCACAGTATCTGCAGATCTGGGGGGGCAGAGCTATTTTTCTGGCACAAGTCTAAGAAACGTAAGGGAGAGGGAACGGGGTTGGAATCCTGGTGCAGGATGGTGCTGCCAAGCCCCACCCCGCCCTTCCCTGTTCTGCTTCCAGCCCGCCCAAGTCCCCACTAGAAACTTCTGCATTCCTCCCTGCCCTGTTCTGCCCAACAACACCAACCCACCTTACCTTCATTACCAGAAGTACCCTGCTGCAGCAGTGGGCCTCTGGCACTGACCCTAAAACGGCGAGTGATTGCCTGCTGCTGTATTGCTATTTATGGGCAGGAGGTGTGGACTGATGGTTGAGCTTCCTGAAGCTAAGCTGGAGAATCTGGGGTCTTGGTTTTGGATGGGAGACAGAATGGCAGGCTGTGACAAGTTGCAGTTCCTGTTGTGGCAGAAAGGAGTCGCTGTGGAGCTGATTAGCCAGTGTGGGAACGTGAGAGATGGCCAGGTGGCCAAAGAACAGAGTATGACCTTGAGGACCAGTCCAGGCTGGACTTACAATCACCTGCTGAAGCTCGATGTCACACGGCCAGAGGAGAGAACCACACTGTGAAGGCTACATCTGGGACTGAGGATTTGGGGAATCACAGAAAACTGTATATTTGTAAAAAAAAAATTTTTTTTTTTTTTTGAAAAATGGTGGTTTAGACCAGCCTACCCACGTAAGCAGCCTTGGGCATTTGCTTTGACATGGGAAAGGCAGGGTATACATTCTTCAAATAAGTAAACATTTATGACAGCGGAACTGTGTTCTTCTGTCCTAAAGGGCTATGTTAGCCTAGTAAGGATTGGCCTGTAACACACTTGTATAAAGCAACAGTCGTACAGATAAATAAAACAGGAATTATTTAAAGGCACATCTCTCATGGTTCCAGAACAAAAACCAAGAGCTGCCTTGGCAAACCTCTGGATCTTCCTGCCAACACTTCACCTTGCGCCTGCATTTACTGTTCATGGTCCAAAGCCACTTCTCCTGAGAAGGAGCAATGAAGACATGCATCCAACCAGTACAATGGAAGTGTTGACACTTGGGTTCATTTGCGCATGTTCCAGCCGAACATGTTCACTGAACAGCTTTATTTTGGTCACAGAATCTCGATTTCTATAGCCCACATTTCTCAATAAATTGCTAAAACTGAGAGGCAAGGCTATTCTGAAGAGTCAACAACAAACTCCATCTGTGTGTCTTGGGTGAATGAGATGAAAAGTATTGGCAAGTGCCTTTCACTAATGCTAGATTAGACCCAGAACTAATTAAGTCGCTCAATTGCATTAAGGAAATAAACTTGGAGAAAAAGATACAAAAAGCCTGAGCTGAGGATTTCCAGCGCTGCAGATGAATAATACATGGCAAGGAGTAGCTAACCATGAAAGAAGCCAATTATTCAGATGCTGCACAAGTTCTTTCAGTGTGCAGATACACACGTTCAAGGCAGAGGTCTGGAAGGATTCTAGCACAGTTGCTACAGAGATTATGGATGGATGGCTAGACTAAATCCCCAGTTCAAATCTCACCTCTTATGAACTCACTAGTTCACCTTAAAACTAGCCCTTCACCTCTGCTTCTGTATATGGTTCCTAACTAACCAAACCCAACCTATAAGAAGAGGCCTGCTAGATCAGGCCAAAGGCCCATCTAGTCCAGCTTCCTATATCTCACAGTGACCCGCTAGATAACTTGTCCTGCTCCTGTGACTTTATAACCCTCCTGATTCACAGAAGTCACCACACGAAGATGTACCGAGCATGGAGATCCTCCTCCACCCCTGAAGACTAAGCGGCTGCTAAATGCACGGATCTCTAAGAGAATGTCAGGGATATTGCTGCTGACCTCACCATAGATATGGAGTGCATCTGAGCGTGTTCAAAGTGCTACACAAATGCACAAAAGCACTATACAGTCTTGTTATCAGGGTCCCATGTTTTGGACTAAAACAGAAGAGACTCGGTGATTGTTTAATGTATCAACCATTTTGGTGAAAACTTCTTATTCCCTTAATATTCTTATTAAGAATAAACTTCTTATTCGTACCTGGTCTCTTGGATTGAAAGGGTGCATCATGACGTTCCCTTTAAGGCAGCCATTTTCAACATTTTTGAGCTCACAGCACACTGAGAAGGTGCTAAAATTGTGCAAAAAAAAAAAACACCTGATGGTGTGCCTTGACAATCTACAATGCTGCTGGCATGGGGCTCATATCGCCCAATGGTCCTACCAATGAATGACCCTCCTCCATGCTACTGCAGCACACCGGAGGACCATCCGTGGCACACCACACCAATGGGCTGCAGCATACTGGTTGAAAACCACTGCTTTAAGGACACCTTTTTGAACAGGACATTACTACAGGAACACAAGATCTCCTCCTGCATCCCCAAGGAATACATTTCTAATGAGCAAGGCAGGAAATCTCTCAAGGCCCAATCCTATCCCACCCTGCAGTGCTGATGCAGCCGTGACAGCAGAGTGTGCGCCAAACCCTACGGTGGGGGCGGGGGTGTGTGTCATGAAGGGTTCCTCTTACCTTGTTCCCTTATCCCAGGGCTGCATTGGCACTGTAAACTTGGGTAGAATTGGGCCCTCAGTCATGACTGCAAAGTCACAGTAGTCTCTCTGGCTACCCTGGTACAGGTAGTTTGCCAGTGAAAAGAGAGGGACATGCTAAAGTTCTCCCCTAGTGCCCCCCCCCCGCACTTGTTAGCTGCAAACTCCACCCAGAAACAAGCAACTGCAACACCGAATGAATCCCACCCCATTTTCCATGCAAAGGGAGCGAGTCAGGTGCCTTCTTGAACACATGATAGTGCACCTGGCTCAGCACTGGTAGCAGCTCTCCAGGCAGAGATTGCCATGCCCCTAAGACCAGTATGCAAAATATTTTTGGGATCTGAACCTGTGATCTTCTGTATTCAAGGCATGGACTGCACCACTGAGCTATGGCCCTTGAAGACCGGATTTTGGAGGCTTGCCCTCAGTATACCCACCCAATATAGAGACATTACTAGGCCTTCATTCACTGACAGCATGGAGGATTCAGTGCAAGTTGGCCAGACTGAAACAGAGAAGGCTTATATGATACACCCAGAACAACAGTTTTTCTACTCGCCTCTTTCAGATTCAGGGAGCAGCTTGTTCAACCCACGGTTCTGCCCAAATCAACCCAGAAAGACAAGTCACCAAGGTTTGCTTGACCGTCGAGCGAGAAACTTCAGACGCACCAAAGGAGGTCCAAGAACAAAGTTTTAACCTTATTTTGCCTCCACCCCAGCATACCTCCTCAATAATGAATAGGCCCCCTTTGCACTTGGAATAAAGCAGCAGATGTATAAGTAATGAGACTCAAAAGAAGCTTGGGAGCAGAGATGTTACCAGCTTTTAAAACGACTTGCTGCCTTAAAACGATTCCATTACAAGACATGCTACTTCCCGGCATGACCTTCTTGCAGCCCCTGGAGGGTTTGGTTTTTTTTTCACTTGGACAGAAGTTTGTTGAGACGGCAGCTTTGAGCTGAAAAAGCAGCATTCAAACCCAACCCTAATTCTTCCCATATCATGTGGACATTGACTTTTATTACACCAGGCATATACAGTACGTCGCTGGGGGGGGGGAACATGACCCTTAGCTCTTTACCCTGCATCTCAGTGCAGCATCTCAGAGTCGACACTACTAGGCCAATGATATATTTATAGGGGAGCACAAATCTTTCATGCAGGCACTCATTACTTTAAATTTAATTAAAGCTTCTTTCCTTGCCCGGCCTATCCCGAGGGTTTACGGCAAGTTAGAATATAATCTTTATCACCTTTTTTATATATATCCTCACAGTCCTGCAAGCTTAGTGAAGCTTAGAGGGCAATTCTTGGCCCAAGGTGACACATGGGATGTCTTAAAATCTATACTTGAGGACTTTCAAGTTAGAAGGCAGACTTGGCCCTAAGTAGGATCACTTATTTAGTGAAAAGGCCTTTGTTTGTGTCCTGGCTCCACGATGTGCCAGCAATGTGCAGAGAACCTTTGGACGCTGAAACCAAACCAGGTAATATCTCATTTCTAAGCTCTATCTTAAGAAGGGCATTGAGGGATTGCATGTCTCCTTTCCCCATTGACTAATTGGTAGGAAACCCTAGCTCAGCCCCCTACAGATGCTGCTTGGCCACGGTAATGCAGGTGGATGACCAATGGGGACACGTGTGAGCAAAACTGCTCATGGGGCTAGAATTGTTCTACCAGGGCCAAGAGACTGGCATGCTCAATACACATCTTCAGCCTTTCTATTGGATGTGTACATCACAGAGTACATCAGGCTGTTCAAACCAGCTAAGCTCCATGCTATCCAAAACGAGGGACTTCCCAAGAGGGCAAGCCCCTTTCACCACACATGTTAAAATGCATTCAGAAGGTATTTTAATTTTGTTCAGAAGCACATGTACAGACACAAGTGAACCACACTTTGGTTGACTGTGGCTTTTTAAAAACTCATTTAAATACCAAATATGGTAATAATTTTGAACCGCTGTTTGTAATTAACACTAACGTGAAGGTTAATTGCACTATGATCTGACAGTCCCTAAAAATTAGAGCCTGCAGTATTATTTCACAATGAGGCTGAAAGATTTAACCTTAGTGCAAAAAATAATAATAAAAACATAATCCAATTTTATCCCATTAGTGGGTCATATTAATTCTTGAACACTGTAAACAGCAAGGCTGTTGAAACGTAACAACAAATAGAACAAAGCAAGAATGCTAATTCAGCTCCTTGTTGAAGGGAACACAAAACCGCGTGCACCAGGCTGTTGTTCTGTAGGGAATACGCCTTTCACGTTTCCTGTTGTGGGCTCCTTCTACAACCAGATGAAGATGATGCATAGTATTCCCTGCTGGGCAAGACTTCAATAGTCTCTAATAATGTTCAGCTTGAACCTCTCCTCTTGTGCTTGCCTGTCATTCCAAGTGAGGTTCCCCCACTGCTACTTACTTGCAGATGCTCTGTGCCACACTGTATGGTGGAATGGCCACATGTGGTGCAATGAAGAGACTACAAGCGGCACAAGCAATCATCCAGCTGTGTACAGAGGCTGGGGAAGGAAGCTGGCCTACAGTACTTCCACCCCCTTCACTCATGTGCATGGTTCTAAAAGATCTGCCTGAAGGATACGAGGCAACCACCTAGCTACAGCTAAACAGGCCTGGGTCTGGCCAGTATCTAGATGGAAAATCACCTGGGAACCTCCTGTGTAAGAAAAAGTTGGGCCTCAGGTGTGCACAATTTGAACAGTGGTCAGGGACCTTGTTGTTGTTCAGTCGCTAAGTCGTGTCCGACTCTTTGCGACCCCATGGACCACAGCACGCCAGGCCTCCCTGTCCTCCACTAGCTTCCTGAGTTCACCCACTCTCATGTTCATCACTTCGGTGACACTGTCTAACCATCTCATCCTCTGCCACCCCTTTCTCCTTTTGTCTTCCATCTTTCCCAGCAGGAGGGTCTTTTCTAAAGACTCCTCTCTTCTCATGAGGTGGCCAAAGTATTTGAGCTTCAGCTTCAGGATTTGTCCTTCCAGGGAGCAATCAGGCTTGACTTCCTGGAGGATTGACCGATTGGATCTCCTTGCAGTCCACGGCACTCTCAAGAGTCTTCTCCAACACCATAATTCAAAATATGGTCCAGCTCTCACAGCCATACATTGCTACTGGGAAAACCATAGCTTTGACTGTGTGAACCTTTGTTGGCAGGGTGATGTCTCGGCTTTTTTAAAGTTGTCTAGGTTCGCCATAGCTTTCCTCCCAAGAAGTAAACGTCTTAATTTCATGGCTGCAGTCACCATCTGCGGTGATCTTGGAGCCCAGGAAGATAAAGTCTGTCACTGCTTCCATTTCTTCCCCTCCTATTTGCCAGGAAGTGATGGGAGTGGTTGCCATGATCTTAGTTTTTTTAATGTTGAGCTTCATGCCAATTTCTGCACTTTCCTCTTTCATCCTCATCAGAAGGTTCTTTAGGTCTTCCTCACTTTCTGCCATTAGAGTGGTATCGTCGGCATATCTGAGGTTGTTGATATTTCTCCCAGCAATCTTGATTCCAGCGTGTGAATCATCCAGCCCTGCCTTCCTCATGATGTACTCTGCATATAAGTTAAATAAGCAGGGTGACAGGATACAGCCTTGTCGTACCCCTTTTCCAATTTGAAACCAATCAGTTGTTCCGTATCCGGTTCTAAATGTAGCTTCCTGACCTGCATACAGGTTTCTCAGAAGAGAGATAAGGTAGTCTATCTCTTCAAGAACTTCAATCAATCAATCAACAGGTACTTATATACCGCTTTTCAACACGAAGTTCACAAAGCGGTTTACAGGCAAATAATAACATTAAAGATAAACTTGCCACAGTTTGTTGTGATCCACACAATCAAAGCAGTGGTGGGATTCAAATAAATTAACAACCGGTTCTATGACGTCATAGCCGGAGCAAAAAAACCCCCGAAGCCAGTCGAGGTAAGCGAGTGGGCATGGTCCAGCCATTTAACAACTGGTTCTATAGAACCTGGGCGAACCCCCTGAATCCCACCACTGAATCAAAGGCTTTAGCATAGTCAATGAAGTAGATGTTTTTTTTTCCTGGAACTCTCTTGCTTTCTCCATGATCCAGCAAATGTTGGCAATTTGATCTCTAGTTCTTCTGCCTCTTCGAAAACCAGCTTGTACATCTGGTAGTTCTTGATTCACATACTGCTGAAGCCTAGCTTGTAGGACTTTGAGCATGACCTTGCTAGCATGTGAAATGAGTGCAATGGTGCGGTAGTTCGAGCAATCTTTGGCATTGCCCTTCTTTGGGATTGGAATGTAAACTGATCTTTTCCAGTCTTGGGGCCACTGCTGGGTTTTCCAAATTTGCTGGCATATGGAGTGCAGCACTTTGACAGCATCATCTTTTAAGGTTTTGAGTAATTCCTCTGGAATGCTGTCACCTCCACTAGCTTTGTTGTTAGTGATGCTTTCTAAAGCCCACTTGACTTCACACTCCAGGATGTCAGGTTCAAGCTCATTGACCGCACCATTGTGGTTATCAGGAACAGTTAGATCGGCCATACAGAGTTCCTCTGTGTATTCTTGCCACCTCTTCTTAATCTCATCTGCTGACCTCATCTGTCAGGTCCATGCCATTCTTGTCCTTTATTGTACCTACCTTAGCATGAAATTGTCCTTTGATATCTCCAATTTTCCTGAAAAGATCTCTAGTCTTTCCCATTCTATTGTTTTCCTTTATTTCTTTGCATTGCTTGTTTAGGAAGGCCTTCCTATCTCTCCTTGCTGCTCTGGAAATCTGCATTCAGTTGGGTATATCTTTCCCTTTCTCCCTTGCTTTTTGCTTCCCTTCTTTCCTCAGCTATTTGTAAAGCCTCGTTAGACACCACTTTGTCTTCTTGCATTTCTTTCTCTTTGGGATGGTTCTAGTTGCTGCCTCCTGTACAATGTTACAGACCTCCATCCAAAGTTGTTCAGGCACTCTATCTACCAAATCTAAGCCCCTAAATCTATTTGTCACCTCCACTGTATATTTGTATGGGATATGATTTAGGTCATACGTGGAGGGCCTAGTGGTTTTCCCTACTTTTTTAAAGTTTAAGACTAAATTTTGCAATAAGAAGCTCATGATCTGAGCCACAGTCAGCTCCAGGTCTTGTTTTGACTGCCTGTATAGAACATCTCCACCTTTGGCTGCAAAGAATGTAATCAATCTGATTTCGCTATAGACCATCTGGTGAAGTCCATGTGTACAGTCGCCTTTTGTGTTGCTGGAAAAGCGTGCTTGCTATGACTAATGTGTTCTCCTGACAAAACTGTACCAGTCTTTGCCCTGCTTCATTTTGCACTCCCAGACCAAACTTGCCTATTATTCCTATTACCTCTTGACTGCCTACTTTAGCATTCCAATCCCCTATGATGAGAAGAACATCTTTATTTTGGTGTTAATTCTAGAAGGTGTTGTAGGTCTTCATAGAAACGGTCAACTTCTTCCTCTTCGGCATCAGTGGTTGGGGCGTAGACTTGAATTACTGTGATGTTGAAAGGTTTGCCTTGGATCTGAATTGAAATCATTCTATCGTTTTTGAGGTTATACCCCAGTACTGCTGTTCTCACTCTCTTGTTCACGATGAAGGCTACTCCATTTCTTCTAAGGGATTCCTGCCCACAGTAGCAGATATAATGGTCATCTGAATTAAATTCTCCCATTCCTGTCCATTTTAGTTCACTAACTCCCATGATGTCAATGTTGAGCCTTGACATCTCGCGTTTGACCACATCTAGCTTACCTTGATTCATAGATCTGACGTTCCAGGTTCCTATGCAGTATTGTTCTTTGCAGCATCGCACTTTCCTTTCACTTCCAGACACATCCACAGCTGAGCTTCCTTCCGGTTTTGGCCCAGCTACTTCACTCTTTCTGGAGCTACTAATACTCATGTTCTGCTCTTCCCCACTAGCATAATGGACACCTTCTGGCTTATCTTCAGGGACCTAGATGAGGTAAATTCCAGAAATTTTGGCCAAAGCAAAGCTATGTCCTCTGATCTTCGGTGGGCCTTCTCAACCTCTCCACTCCTCACTCACTCTTGTGGCAATCTCTCCTTACAATTATTGCAATATTGGTTTTTAGTTAGTCATCTAATTGGTTAAAGCCAATTAGTTCACAAGCTAAAAAAAAAACACCATTCATCATCTGTTGGTCAGAGCACAGACCCATTGTCTAAAAAAAAAAAGCTGCATCACCTCGTGTGTATGTCTGTTTGAACCATACAAGCACCACCACCAAGTTTTGCACTTTCAGCAAGAAGTAACATAGCTGATCGTTGCAATAATACAAAACTAGGGAATAAGCCTGAAGGAACTCAAGCCTACAACTTGGGTGGACAAACAATGTCTTCTGAAGCCCTGAATTTGTCATGTTTCAGCAAACAATGCCGGTGAAAAGAGTAAACAGCAAAATGTTGTTGCTCAGCAAAATGAACAGCGCGCGCGCACACACACACACACGGTTAACCTTACCTGCATTTACCCAGAACAGACATTTGAGAAAAGAAAAAGAACACCACAGGATGCAATGCAAACATTTCTACACTTCACAAAGTCATGAAACAGAGCCTGCTTACTGTAGTCACACACACCCCGAAGCGATTATAGCCGACTTCTCAAAAGATGTTTTGCGTTACCCATTAACAAAGCTGACATTTTGCTTTCCTGTACACATAAAAGCTACTGAACTTGCACAATATCACAGAGGCATTGATAATTATGTTTCCACCATCTTTAACACACACACACACACACACACACACACACACACACACACACACACACACACACACACACACACGACTATTGAAAAGACATCACATCCCTCCCAGACACCCTCAGGGGAAAGATGTCAGAATAAGTGCTCAGGCAAATAACTTTTAAAGAGCCCGTTTCATTCACATTGGTAAATGTAATTGAGCCTAACATTCCACAGCTGGCTTGGGTAATTAATGCCAGCCCTGCATAGAATTCTACCATTACACACCCTACAGTGTTCCAATCCATCTCGGGGTCAAATTAATGTTGTCAAAGCAGTGCATATGACAGCGAGTGGAAAACAGGGCCACTGTCTTTTGTTTCTGTTGCCCGCAGGGTTGTGTTTCCTCTTCATTAAAGAACATCAACATAACCTATATTATGGATCATTCAGGTAAGCTGATCTTCATGGGCTGCAACTTCAGAACGACTGAGGGCGCAATCCTAACCAACTTTCCAGCACTGACATAACTGTGCCAACGGGGCTTGTGCTGCATCCTGCAGTGGAATAGTAGATATGGAGGCATCCTCAAGGTAAAGGAATACTTGTTCCCTTATTGCAGAGCTGCATTGTCCTCACCCAGGTACTGGAAAGTTGGTTAGTATTGCGCCCTCATTTACACAGTGAACTGAAAACATAAGAACATAAGAAGAGCCCTGCTGGATCAGGCCAAAGGCCCATCTAGTCCAGCTTCCTGCGTATCACAGTGGCCCACCAGACGCCTCATGGAGCACACAAGGCAACGAGATGCCTGCATCTTGTTCCCACTCCTCTGCATCTGCATCACACTAAAGCCATTCCAGGATGACTGGAATTGGTGGCTTTGACTGGAATTGGTGGAATTGGTGGCTTTGCACATTGCTGCTGAAGTCACTTCAATCAGTTGTATGACAAGTAGCAATGTACAAATTGGAATGTGTATGCAAGCCATGAGTTTAGATGGCTTGGAGGAAAAAGGGGAATTGGGCAAATTCATGGAAGACAAATCTATCGCTCCCTATTAGCCATGGAAGTGAGGTGGAACTTCCAGGCTCAGCATGCCTCTGGATGCAATTTGCAAGCAGTGGTGGGAGAGGGGGATGCCTTCCTGTTCAGCTTGGGGGCTTCCCACAGATCTCTGGTCAACAACTGTGGAAACAAGATGTTCAACTAGATGAGCCTTTGGCTTGATCCGAAGGAGGGATGGCACATTATTGCAATCTCATAAAAAGATCAGAATTTGTTTTTACCTTTGAACCCTAATCATCAAGTTTTCAATAGGAAGATACTGTGTCCAAAAATGCTTTGGCCTCAAGAGCTTCTAGCTTCCCAAAAGGTTCAAGAGCTTTCGTCTTGCATAGGTCACAATAGAGTTTAATACCACCAATTAACAGTCCTCCATTTTCCCCTATATACAAGCCAGTCCTCGGAGCTTCTAAGCCATCGTGTAGTTCTGCAAGATCAGGCATTTGGCTCATAAAAAATCAGCAGAACACCACTATCAATTACCACTAGCAATTACCATACAGCAACACAAGCAAGAGAGATCCACACCCATGGCATTTATAATGAGGGTCGACACATCTGAGCTGGCAACATCCATTGCTGCCAGGACAGCAGTGATACCCACATGGTCTGCATGGCATAAAAGTGGCCTGACCATGGACAGTGTCAGCTCCGCTTTCTTCTGCGGTGTGCCCAGCTCCCTCACCGGCATGCATGGCATCCGCTACACCATGCTCTATGAGCACAATGCCTCTATGGCAGAAGAGTAGTTTGTCTAGGCTTCCCAACAACTTTGGGGCAAGTGGATATTTGTAAACTCGGGACTTTCCAGGACAAGGTCCTGATGGCTACACCAGGTCAAGCCTAGAGTTAGAGCACAATTAGAATTAGAGGCAGGCACAGTTAGGCCAGCAAAGTTTGGACAGCAGAAGGGCCACCGTAAGGCGCATTTGGACCACTCTCAGGGCGCAATCCTAAACCGAGTTAGGCCGGCATAAACTAAGGCAGCAAAGTTTGGCCAGCACAAGGGACACCATAAAGCACATCTGGACCACTCTCAGAGTCAGAGAGGCCAGCACACAGATGTGAGCCATCCTTCCCGATTCCGAGAGTAGTCCAAAAATACTTTATTGTGGCTGTTGTGCTGGCCAGACATTGCTGGCTTAGTTTATGCCAGCCTAACTCCAGTTTAGGATTGCACTCTCAGGGTCAGGGAGGATGGTGCATGTCTGTGCTGGCCTCTCTGACTCAGAGTGGTCCAAAAATACTTTACAGTCTCCCTTGCGCCAGCCAAACTTTGCTGGCCTAACTGTGCCAGCCTAACTTCAGGTTCGGATTGCGCCCTATGTCAAACACATGCTGCCCCAAAACTAAACCTGGGGGAAACGATATGAAATTATGAAACAGCCCAGCCCACAGTCTATAGGAAGAGCAGCAGCAGAGCCTGGTCAACAGCCTGGCCTTTAAGCCTGGTCTCTTAAAGCTCACAGAAAGAACAGACTCATGAGTTCCATTCCCTATGTTAGTACTTGTTCTAAAGCAGAAACTGCTTTATTCTTTAAAAATAGTCTCACCCAGCAAATATTTCTGAAAATCATATTGCCATAACAAGGCAGAACCATTTCCGGCCACGTTGCCCCAGACTAGATGGTTTTCTGCACTAGCTTTCAGAGTACGGTGCAAGCTTTAAGAAAAGCTCTGATAAAACAAAGAGATTCGCAAGAGGGATGAAATAATCTCCCATACGGTGCTGCAACCTGCTAGCAGGATTGTTGATTGCTTGTTTCTGTTCCATTTTTCCCTAAATAGTCTCAAGGCAACTAACAAAGACTATAAAAGCAGATTCAACAATGTAAAACACTCAGACAAAGATACAGTACTTCAGTGGTTACAGATACAAAAATACAAATTTTGCAACCCCAAAGCTTAGCACAATAAGTACATCTGGAGGACGACTTTAAAAAGAGAGGAGGAGCCTCCCAAGGAGATTGCTATCCCACATGCATTCCAATCGAAGGCATTCATTCAATGATGGCAACAGAAAGGCACGCAGTAGAAGCTGGTCCTTAAGCTGGCTTTTGGAGAGGGCTCAAAACATACCTGTTTTGCCTGGCATTCAGATAATAGATGGATGTTTACCCTCTGTGCCTTTGGAATAGTGCTGTAACTTGACTACCCCCCAGGACAAACTGATTTTCCTTTCTAATGGTCTAATGAGAAGTATAGGGTTTTGCCTCATTTTAAACGGGGTGTGCGTGTGTTAAAATTGCTGTTGTAGTGCTCTGTTTTTGATTTTTTTAAAACTTACTGTTGTGTTACATTGCACTTGTATTGCGAAGCTCTGTAAAATTCTTCATATAAATACGATAATAAGAGCTTTAAAGGGAATGAGCAACGCCTTAAATTGGCCCCAGAAACAGTAAGCCTGCAGGATGGGACTCACATACACTGAGTCACGTACCCTCTATACATGTGGGCATTAGCTGTAAAATGTCCCCTGTATAGATTCAGTGCATGTGAGCTAATTCCATTCAGCTCAGTTTGAACTATTTGTTTTTTCCATTTTTGAGAGCTTTAAAAAACTTCTGCGCACCTTCACCATCACCCCCATTTTCCTTCCACTGCTGCAATATGCAGTTGCCCAATTACACAGACACAGGGCTCCCAGAAACAATTGTGCATGTCCAGTGTCCAAACGTTTTAATAAAGCACTGTCAATAAAAATGTAACTAGTACATCAGCAAAACCACTCCTGCCCGTGGCTACCACCTGCCCGTCTAGGAGCCGAGCCAAGTCTAGAACCACATCCCAGCTGTTTACCAATCAATCAACAGGTACTTATATACCGCTTTTCAACACGAAGTTCACAAAGCGGTTTACAGGCAAATAATAACATTAAAGTTATTAATGTTAACTCCCTGTCCCAAAAGGGCTCACAGTCTAAAAGAATGGAGAACACCACCAGCAACAGCCACGAGAAAGACACTGTGCTGGGGTGAAGAGGGACAATTGCTCTCCCCCTGCTAAATATAAGAGGACACCACTTGAAAAAGTGCCTCTTGCCCAGTTAGCAAGGTAATAATAATAATAAATGGTAATAATAACAAAGTTAAATGGCTCCCTGTCCTTGTCCCGGTCCTGTAGATTGGCTCACAATCTTAAAAAAAAAAAGGCAGGCCACCAGCAACAGCCACTAGAAAGACTGCGCAGGGGTGAAGAGGGACAATTACTCTCCCCCTGCTAAATGTAAGAGGAACACCACTTGAAAAAGTGCCTCTTGCCCAGTTAGCAGGGTTTATCTGCTCTTGCAGAGTGCATGTGCCTCTACCACAAACAGGCTCAATGCCTGTTCCCAGACCACCTCTCCAGCACCTTGCCTTGCCTGGATTAAGTTTCATTTTGTAATTTCTCATGCAACCTATCATTACTCCCAAAGCACAGTTCAGAATTTTATTTTATTTTTAAAAAATCTGGATATGCAGTTCGACCTAGACTCAGTCTGAGTCTCAATCCAGATTGAGTCTGGACTCAGGTGCTAGCCACAGAAAACCCTTCTATAGAGAAGCAATAGAAATACAAAAGAATTACATAGATAAAACATGAATAGAAAGGAGGAAATGCTGAGTATCAGTAATGTGTGGCTCCTGGACCTTAAGTACACAAAGATCATGGGTTATGTATAGTAACAGAGAAAGAGCCAAGGTGAGAGATAATGGTGCTGTCACTAGAACAGAGAAAAAGAAAAAAGAAAAAGAAAAAAGCTGCACTTCTGTGTTAAAGTGGACTGGCAAGTCCATAGCAAGTGACTGGTTATTTGGCCAATAGAAAGCCTAATGCTTAGGCACTAATTGAGGACACACATCTAGTAATCAGTAGGACTTAAATTCTGCTTTCTTCCAGGGACCAAGAATGGAATGGTGGTGATCTCTGAATCATGGAACCCTCCACAGATGAGTGTGAAACAAAGGTACTTTGTTGGACCTTGAAGCCCAGCTATTTTTAATTGGACAGTCCAGAATATCCCTGCACTCCCTGGAATCACACAACAAAGTTGAGTGATGCTCATACGCAGGTGACATCTCCAGCCCAAATCTCCCAACAACCTCTCTCAGAAGTTTGATGTAGACATGAAGCAGCATAGGGCAGCAAGACAGAACTCCGCACAACCCCAAAGGCCATAAGGTCAAGCAGTTCTCCCCTGGAAACACCTGCTGCTCCACCCCTTCAAGTAGGACTGGAACCAGGACAACCCCCGTATCTCCGAGTGCCAAACCCATTTTCCAGGGAGGTCCAAGCTGGGTTTTGGCCTTAGTGATAAAAGTCTGGGAGGAAAGTTGGGAACCACCCAATGGGGCATTCAGGATTCTTGGCTGAAGTGTCCTAGTATTTTTATGAGAAGAATGTAGTCGCTACCAGACCAGACTGGTGTGACTAGTAACTGGCTGCTGCCACACTCTGAGACATGCAGCCTGGATATATTGCCCTCGTCATCACTCATGCAAGATGACCCATTCTGCAGACACCTTGCTTGCTCCAATATAGAACACTGAGATCTGGATTTGTGCAACTGGGTGGGTGAAGAGAGAGTTTAGGCTGACTCACACAGGACATCCCAGGTTCAGTCCTGGCACTTCCAGTTTGAAAAGCAACAGACATACCAGACCTGGGAAAGAGTCACTACCATACAGATTATAATTGTCTTGGGTAGCAGACGAACAACCAGAATGAGCAATGTAGGGCAGTCCTAAATATCTTGCCTTAAGACAGCATTAATACCCTGCAAGCACTGATCCCTGAAGTACTCACAGAAGTACCGATCCCTTTCATACCTGTAATTTTGAGATGATGTTCTAATTCCACATTTCAGTTTTGTAAATAGAACAAGTCAACTTTGCTGGAAAATGCCCACTATTGCATTCAATAAGTTCTTGCACCAAATAGGACAAATATTAGCTCTCCAGACTTCAGGGTCCATTCACTGGCTATTGAGCGAACAGAATGGGAAATTTTGGTCTTTGCCTCTCTAGCACTGCTTCTTTCAAGCGACAGCAGCTCTTCAAAGAGTTCTGAGGTCTTTCTCAGCAAAACTACCCAGGATCCTTTTAACTGGAGATTCCAGGTACAGAAAAAAATAATAATAATACATTTATTTATATACCGCCTTTCTTAAGATCACTAGATTTCTCTATACTAATGATTGAACTCAAGGCGGTTTACATAGGCAGACTTTCTCAGAAACCCGAAGGTTTTTACAATTTACAGAATGTTCTATCTTCCAAGAACAACACTCCTACAGATCTTTCTTTCTGGATTTAGCCTTCTTTCTTTAGCCACCCGTCTGTCATCTGCTGGCTGATGAGGCTTCCCTGCTGCCACCAGAGATGCAGCTGATTTCAGCACACTCCTCCTCCCACGAGGCAGCTGAAACTCAGCTTGTAATCAGCCGCAGTTTCCAAGGTCTGCTGCTTGCAGAGACTTCCGGCAGTCCCGAGCTCACGACCTTGAGATCTTCAGGTGTTATCTTCGGGCAAACGGAGGCATTAAAATGGGGCCTTTTACACAACCTCTGAACTACGGCTTACACATTAACAGGCTTGCACTCAAACAATTCTGTTTTCTCCAAGCTGTAACACGAAACATGGTATTAAAAGCCAAATACCCTTGTACAGTACTCTAATGCACAAATATCACACAGAGCGCAATCCTAACTTGGAGTTAGGCCAGTACAGTTAGGCCAGCAAAGTTTGGCCAGCACAAGGGACACCGTAAAGTATGATGGGACCACTCTCGGAGTCAGAGGCCAGCACACAGAGAGTGGTCCGAGAGTGATCCAAACGAGCTTTAAAGTGGCCCTTATGCAGGCCAAACTTTGCTAGTCTAACTCCAGGTTAGGACTGCTCTCACAGTGCAATCCTAACACTGCATTGAGAACATAAGAAAAGCTTTGCTGGATCAGGCCAAGGGCCCATCTAGTCCAGCTTCCTGTATCTCACGTGGCCCACTGTCTCCACACCAGTGTAAAGTGTAACAAGCATGCCATAAGGCATGTTTGTGGCTACTTGCACAAGCCAGCATAGATAAGATTGCACCAGGCAGTGCAGGGGCTGGGAAAGGGTGGTGGGAGAGTGTTTTGAAGACAGGGAGGGGGTTTTCTGGGCAGGGGAGGTTGGAACGAGGTGGGATCAGGCTGTCCTACACTGGGGTTCCCAGCAGTGGCGTTTCTACAGGGAGGGCAAAGCTCTAAGTTTTGCAAGAAGCCTCACCTTGCAGTGGAAATCACTCTTCTCCTGCACGTTTTAGCCAATCCTCACAGGGAACAGCAACATCTTGGCGTTGCTTACTGGCTACAGCAGCAATACAAGGGAGAGGAGGGATTTACATGACAGGGTAAGGCTTCTTGCAAAACCTAGAGCTTTGCCATCCCTGTAGAAACGCCTCTGGTTACCAGATTGGCACCAGCTATACAGCAGGTGTGGATCCAAGAAGCCCATATAATATAATAGAGGTGGCTGAGACTTTACTTGGAGTAAGGGAAAATATACCCCAAGGAGACGTCCAGCTGCCTCCTGACTGCCTTGGATGCAGCACATACCAATGCATTTTAGGATTGGGCTGCCCACGTCATAATTGGCAGCCAGTATAGTAATCCGACTTAGTGACTGACCAACAAAAATCCGCAAATGAAGATAAACTCATGTACCAGTGTAAACTGAAGGACAATTTACAGACTCATAAAAAGCCTGGTGCATTTTAATCCCATGCAGTGAAACTCATTATGTCAAGATGTTAGACTTTTCAGCCTCCAGGCTACAAACAATGGAAGAGACAGCTAGTTATTTGTTTAACCAATTCTGCCTATTGGTATTCAAAGTATTTCATTGATTTGTAAATGTATCCTTACACAGAAGCACATTCTAACGGAGTAGGGGCTAATGATGGTTTGGTACTATCCTTTTTAAAGGGAAATAGGCATTTATTTCAGTGACCACTCAATATACTAATACAATGGATTTCCCCCTTGCTTTGGAGCCACAACAGGAGAGAAGATTCTCACAACAGAAATTTGAGTATTTTCAGGATAAGTGCAGCAAAACTGCAAGTAACTGGCTTCTGCAGGATATTAATGTTGTATCTGCATAGAATGAAGGGGAAAGGGATACAAACTTTCAGATTCATTTTTCAGCCTGCCAGGGCTATTTTGTGCAAGCCAAGACTATTGAGAGGTCTGCCAAATTCATCACTCAAAGATCCATCAAGATTTCTTCATGGTTCACATTTTTGTCAGAAAAACCATTCCCAGTGACTTCCTGTCTCCACTCATGTTCTAAATGGAGACAAATGATGGAAGCTCTTTCAAATTACTGAAGGTGGTTTAGAAGAGGAAATAACTGCTCAGAGGCATAGGCAGTAAACCAATGTTTCCTTTTGGCAAACAATTTTTTTCAGGTTTTTCTATTGGCTCAAAAACCTGTAAAACTTACTGGACCAGAGATGGAAGAGGGAACAGAAAGCATGTGCCTGGTAAGTACTGTGCTATTACAGTGTTAATCGAACTGTGGGTTGGGACCCACTTGGTGGGTTATGAGCTGATGTCAGGTGGGTCGTGGAGAGTTGGGAGCAGCCATCTTGGAACTGCAGACCTTACTCTTGCTATATTCCTTTTGTGAATGACAGTTTGAATTTTTAAGTGAGGGTTTAAAAAAAATTTAGTTCAGTGCTTTTACATATTTTATCCTAATCTTGCTTTCAGTAATATAATGGATGTTTCATGGTTGCACAATTGCCGCAGCCCAAGAATGCCAATTTGCATTTCAGGAGTGTCATTTCATTATGTTACACTGACAGCACTTCCTGCCGCAACATCACTTCCAGGTTAATGACATCACTTCCGGTGGGTCCCAAAACAAGTGCCATTCTAAAAGTGGGTCCTGGTCTAAAAAGTTTGAATACCCCTGTGCTATTAAAATAGTTGAAAGCAGTTTGAGAACACACAAGCTCAAACTACAACAGTGTCACGTTGTGCTTATCAGGTTCAGTGGAGTGCATAGCCAATTTTGTGTACAAGAAGGAGACATGTAGGCTGAAATCCTTGTTTTAACTGATGCTGATTCAACAGGGCTTCCCATTTTCTCCATCTTTGGCTTTTTCTTTGCAAAAGACAAAAATGGTGAACCCATTTGACAAGTTGGAGGAGCTGGATGCAAAATGCTCCAGCTTTTGAAGAGGCCTCGATTTGTCTCTCCTCCTAACCTCTTCAGCTCTCCTGCAAGTTTTCATTGCCAGTTAAAACCTCCTAGTGGATATTCAGGAATGGATAAAGATAAAAGCACTTGTGTTCACAGCAAGACATAAGACAGAAGTTGAAGAAAAAAAGCAAGGAAGCTTGATCATATGAGTCCACCGTAATTCACTTTACTGGTGGATTGAGGCAGCAGCTTCTTGATGTACTTGAATTAAGCTTGGGTTGTACTGGGGAAACCAACTGCATGGGCATTAGTACAAGTAATATACAGGCATGCACCAGTATCTGCTGGGGTTCTGTTCTGGCTCCCAGAGTAGATACCTGAAATTGTGGATACTGGGGACACCTTTTTAAAGATAGAGGAACATCAGTGGTTTTGCTGCAATTTGGTTTAAAAAAAGATTTGTTTTAATGTTTCCCCATCTTTTTAATAGGCATCCCTAGTATCCATGATATCCGTGGATTAACTAAAACCATAGATACGGAATCAGTGGATACTGGGGCACACCTGTATAGCCAATTGACCCTGAGCAGGAGATGCTGTGAGCCAGAAATCAAGCACAGAACCCTATCAGCTAGATAATGATCAGCTGTCATCTTCCCCCTATTTCAAGGGACAGCAGATTGTTTGGCAGCCCAATCCTATGGTCCAGTGATGGTGCAAGATTCAGCAGTGCCAAAATGGCTGCCACTGTACCCTGCGGGGCCATACCAGCAGCCAGAGCCTCCTGGGGGTATGAGAACCTAGGTTATCTTACCTTACGTCAAGCTCTGGTGGCACAGTGGGTCTTCAGATCTGTGCCCACTATTTAGCAGGCACAGATCTAAGAAAGCCCATGTCGTGTGGAGTGGTTCGGGAGAGTGCTCAGAATTTGGCAGCAACCTCTGCCACCATCCCCACCCCCCTCCTGGGCGCAATCCTCTCTCCACCCCACCTTCCCCCCGCCCCAGAAAGTCTTCTCACCGCTTGTCCACTGTGACTGCCTGGTGCTGAGGCCAACCTGTTGACTGATACTGGCCTCTTGGCCCATGCTGTGTGTTCAGCCTTACATAACTTTTGCCACACTGAGCACTGTGGATGCTGGGCACCGTGGGATTGGGCCCTTCAAGTCCTCCTTTTGTCACTGAAGGATAACAGTCCGTCTACACAGACCTAAGGCTCACAGACCTTGTCTACACAGACAAGGGACTGGCTCAGAATGTCTGGGTTGCCTTGATCCAGTGGTGTCATCTACTCT
>JAJKFI010000004.1:9706641-9720659 GCA_029204185.1 Lerista edwardsae
TCAATCAATCAATCAATCAATCAATCAATCAATCAATCAATCAATCATATTTATATACCGCTTTTCAACACAAAGTTCACAAAGCGGTTTACAGGCAAATAGTAATCATAAAGTTAAATGATCTCATAACCAAGTCACATACTTTTAAGGGGTGCTGTTGAGTCAGTCATATTGGGCCCTGGCTGAGGGTCCACACTGAGGGTTCACTTGACTGGGCAAACCCTAAACCCTCAGTACTGGTGGCAGTGGTAGCAGCACACAATGCATCAGGGGGTGGGTGGGGAAAATCCAGGGTATCCCAGCAACCTGGCGCCTACTCCACAGTATAGTTGTGAGTATAAAATGAGGGGGGGGATGTGAGACCATTGTACCCAGCCCAGAGCTCCTTCAACAAAGGAAAGGCTAGAAAGCAACTAAAAATAATCACAACCAAGGCCATTCCCCCCCCCCATCACGAATTCTCATATTGTGACTGGAGATCTCCTCACAAGATCTGAATTTTGGAAACGGTTTGTGGGATGATGTGAGAAGCTACTTTCAGGGTAAGGCTGGGCCTTCAGAAGCCCATCTGGTCGCACAGAATGGCCACAGGTCCACTGTCCAGAATTTAGCCTTGCTAATTGGGCAGAGGCATTTCTTCAAGTGGCACTCTGCCTTTATTTAGCAGAGGGAGAGCCTTCCTTTTTCTCTGCTCCTTCAGACATGACATTTAGGGTGCAATCCTAACCCGCAGTTAGGCCTAACCAGCACAGTTTGGCCGGCAAAGGGACACCGTAATGTTTGTTTGGACCACTCTTGGAGCCAGAGAGGCCAGCAGATAGACGTGCGCCATCCTCCCTGACTCCAAGAGTGGTCCAGACACACTTTATGGTGGCCCTTGTGCTGGTCAAACTTTGCTGGCCTGTGCCAACCTAACACCAGGTTAGGATTGCGCCCTTAGACTGGTAGAAAAAACAGAATATGTTTGCAGCATTAGTATTTTTATTTATTTTATTTACTTGCTTAGAATATTCATATTCTACCTTGGATAACCACCAAAACCACCACCCCTCATAAAACATTGCAAAAACAAAATGAAATGAATACTTAAAATGACAGCAGGATTAAATCAGCAAATGCAGACGCAGAGACAATACTGCAAAGTACTCTGAACTGCTTTCAGGGAGACCCTCGAAGAAATGTGCATCTGAACAGTACTTTTTCACCTGTGCCCTGAAGGCAAAAAGGAAGGGAGGCAACTGACTGCCCAATCCAATCCCCTTCCACATTATAGCATGCAGACACACCAGCAAGGGCTGTGCTACATGCTATGGGGTCTGGGGGATCAGACAGCCTGCAGAAAGTATTTTAACACCCCCCAAGTAGGCTGCCCAATTGCTTATAGGTCTCCTTGGACCTATGCCGGCAATTTTGCTGACATAAGTCTGAGGAGAGCCAAGGGCATTCCAGGAACGGGTCTCGATCAATGGCGTCACTAGGTGGTGCAGACCGCACAGGGTAACACTCTGGAGTGGTGATGGTGACATCACTAGTGGCCAACATTTTGGAAGCTTTTTGGAAAATGTGTATTGTAATGAAACAAACCGTGTTGAATTAGATGTACATTCTATCAAATGTTATAAGCCAAATAACCAGGAAAAGAAAACACAACTGCCTTGTGCAGCAAAAAGTGAATTTCTGTAACTCAAACTTCCTTAACTCAAAACTGACCAATGAGACTGATTGTTCCGAGAGCCAATGAGGTGTTGTTCTTGCACCGCAGGGAACTAAAAAGATGTTGTTATCAGTCAGATCTCATTTCCATGTATTGGAGCAAATACTAGAATACTAGGATAGGAAATGTGCCTCTTCTGTAGCTGTGAGTGTCATCAAGTTGGCCCCTGGTTTTCAGTTGGTAATTGATTTGTTGTGTGACCTGCTATATATTAAAATAAATAAATGGGTGTACACAAACCCTAATGATGCCATGGTATGTAGGCTGTGCGTACAATTTTGCTATTTATTCTGTATGGTCTAGTATAGGAAAAGGCCCATCATGGGGGGTGACACAATGAGCTTACGCCAAGTGATGCAAACCCTAGTGATGCCTCTGGTCTCGATAGGGTTCTGGACAGGATCCAGTGGCAAGTCACTACTGCTGGATCCACCCCCTCCCTTCCCAACATGCCTTGTAACTCTCTCTTGTAACTCCTCTGCCCCTGACCCCCCCCCAACTCAACTCACCAGTGCCAGCGGAACCTCTCAGAGTGCACTACACCTTGCATGCGCAAGTGTGCCAGCAGTGTGCAACAGAGCCAGGTTTTCACATTGCTGTAAAGGGGCTTGCCCTACTGAAACACTAGTTCCGGCAGCACAAGGTCTTGTTAGGATTGGGTCCTTGGCAGCATTCCTTGTAAGTAGACCGTGCTTGAGCATGGACCCCCGCCTGTAGCTGCACAGCATTGTGACACATTGTAATGCTGCCTCCGAACATTTGGCAATGACATAATTACATCATTGCTGAACTTCCAGGTTGCTGAGCTCTGTGATGAGCACAGAATTATCCCACAAGAATCCTAGGAGAAGGAAGCCGTGATATAATCAAACCAGTTCAGTATCGGTTTAAAATACTTTCTGCTGAATAATTCAACCTTATTATTACTATTTGTCTGTAAGCTGCTTTGTGAACTTGGTGTTGAAAATCGGTATATAAATACTATTAGCAACTCTATTGTCAATACAATATTGTCAATACAGGGGCAGCAGGGTCTGTCAGAGTGGAAGAATTGCCGTCTCTGAAGCCTGAAGGTCACCTCAGACGGCAGTTCGAGCCAACCGGAAGTCACCGTGAACTGCCGATAAACGCAGCTGACAGAGATGAGTCTTTCCAGCTGGTGAAAGGAGCAGAGATGACAACCCTTCCAGTAAGAGTGGAGGAGTGCCTGTCAAGCCGTGCGTGGGAGTGTGAGCAGCCAGATTGATGCTGAACTATGAAGGAGACCACCTGGACTGTAGCTTTCTTGAAAGATAGAACTTGAGATTGTAACAACCCCTATATGGGGTTGAGAAAAGCCTGCCCATGTAAAGCACCTTGATTATTAAAGTCAGAGGAGAAATCCAATGACCAGAAAGGTGGTACATAAATACTGGTGTTATTATTATTATTATTATTATTATTATTATTATTATTATTATTAGTTACTCGGTGGCCCATTCTGGGCAGTTGGGAGGCAGGGGCAGGTGGGAGGGCCCAAGGTAAAGCGGCTCTGCTCACCCAACTGACAGCCCATAGAGATACCAGTTACAGCAGCAGGCGATATGCTCTCTGCACTAGTACGGGCCCCCCCAAAGCGCAGGGCCCAATGTGGCGACATTGGTCACATTGGCTTAAAGCTGGCCCTGACATTGGAGCTCAGGCTCCTGCAACACGAAGGGCACAATCCTAACCTGGAGTTAGGCCGGCACAGTTATACCAGCAAAGTTTGGCCGGCACAAGGGACACCGTAAAGCACATTTGGACCACTCTCAGAGTCAGGGAGGATGGCACACATTAATTTCTTTCTCCTTCCTCCTCAGCTTGCCCCAAATTCAGTTGATGGGTTTTGTTTTCCTTTCTGCTTTTATGTTTTTCCTTAATTACACAGCTGCTGCTGCTGTTCTGGGTTTGATCTGAGCACTGATGACACTGCCCTGTCTTTTCCCTCCAAGCACCGAAGCTCCTTGCTAGCTGCTGAGTGGCTTTCGCAGGGCTCTGCCTGTCCTCGGCCTGCCAGCCTGAGATCCTTCTAGAAACCCTAGTGCAGTAACAGTCAAATAAATCAGCAGATCTCGCCAGCTTTCTTCCTCGGGGAGCAAATGCTACGGAGCTCCAATAAATGAGAAAGAGTGACAGCAGCATGTCTTGAGAGGGGTGGGTGCGTGGGAAGACGGAGGGGGTGAGAAACATTGTTTTCAGCCTGTTCCTGCAGCAACCGGTCACAAACAAGAAAGAGCCAAGCAACAGGCTTGAGAAGCAGCAGCAGCGAGAGAGGCCTGGCGGCTTTCTTCTTGGAGAACAGCCTCCCCATTATCAGTTCCCGTGATATGGTCTGTGACAGCCTTGGCCAGGGCAGGGAGCGAGGCTTCCTCTGAGTTGCATGTGAACATCACATGCCCCGCGCCGCATACTTGGAGGACTCACTAGTGCCTCACACAAAGGGGGAGGAGAGGAGGTCATTCTGCTGGGAAAGAACTGGGCCAAATTCAAGAATCAGCAGGAAAAAGCCAAACTGGCCCAGATTGGCTTTCTTTTCTTATCCACCAAATCCCTGCAAAAACGGAAAACAGCCAGTCTCTGATCGCTGGTGGGCTTTGAGCCTGTGTAAAATGGAGTCAGTGTTGACCTCAATGAACTGCAAGTATGCAGACAGCAATGGCCTCAGGCAGTTCTCCCTTGGGAGAATATCCCATCGTCTGGGTGCTACCACAGAAATGGTGCTACCACATCTCTCATCATACCTTCTCTTTGAGTTGAGATGTGGATCTCAAAACCTCAGAGAGTTCCCTATGGAAAGACTCCATAAGAACCTGGTCCCAGGCCGTCTAGGACAGGGGTATCAAACTCATTTCATAAAGTGGGCCGAGTAGCAGTCATGATGCCTGCTGAGGGCAGGAAGTGATGTCACAAGCAGGAAGTGATGTGATTAAGAAAGGTCACATTCTTAATGTGAACCTTAAATAAGCACTTTTTTTTCTCACTTAAGAACTCATGGCAGAAAATATGTCAATCTCGATCATATTTTCAAACAGGGCTGGCCTTAAACCAATGTGACCAATATTGCATATTGCCTGCTGCTGCAGCTGGTTTTTCTATGGGCTGTAAATCAGTTGGGTGAGCAGAGCAGCTTTACCTTGGGCCCTCCTACCTACCCCTGCCTCCGAACAGCCCAGAATGGGCCTCCAATTAGTGGTGACATAATAAGGTCACCACCAACTATTTCCAGGTGCCACTCTTTGCATGTGGCACTACAAGCGCTCATTTTGGTGAGTGAAGAGGGGGGGGCCTGCAGGAATGCTCCCCCCCATCGAGCCCTGCCCCATCTGGAGCCAGTCCTGTTTTCAAAATATGGGAAGAGCACAGTTATCACGTGGGCTTCCCTTTCAGCAGTGACAGCATAGCTCAGCAGCCGAGATAAAGAGCTTCTGGGGGCACATCCTACCCCCAGGCCTTATGTTTGACACCCCTGGTCTAGGATTTTAAAGGTGAACTAATATCCTGAACTGGGAGGGAGTGGTGGGAGGGCAAATGGAATGGGGGCAAGGAGAGGGCAAAATGAAGCAGGCAGTGATGTCATGCAGGGGGTACGTGGGGGTATGCAAGTACCGGTTCCTAGGATTACGGCTGGCCCCGCCCATTCATCCACCCATTCTAGACTCCGCCCCCTGCAACGTTTGAATTTCCTGCACGTTTGAGTTGCCTGCACGTTCTCAGAGCCAGCCAGGCAGGCAGGCAGCGAGCGGAGCCTTGCCTTGCCTTGCCACTGAAAAATGAGCTGCTGTGGGGTTTTGGAACTGTTGGGTCACTTTAACATGATGCCAGGCCTCCTTAACATGTTCTGGGGGTGCTGTGGAATACTGTTGCAACTGTTGGGTCAGTTTAAAATGGTCTGAGGCCTCAAAAAGGGCTTTTTTCATGTCACTTCCTGCCATGACATAACTTCTGGCTTATGACGTCACTTCCGGTGGGCGGGTCCCGACACGTGCCAATCAAAAGTGAGTACCTGTTCTTAAATCATTTAGATGACACCACTGGAAGCAGGGTTGAATTCAGCCATGGGGACAGGGCTGGGTGGAGTAATTTAACAAGCACTTCCCAAGCGTTATAGAACTTTGGGCCTCACCAAGTCTAAATGTGGCACTGGTCGTTCTGGGCAGAGCTTTCAGTTTGCTGGGCATGATGGAATGCTTACGGCACGGCTTCCACACTTTTCCAACCGACCTTTTGTTAAGTAAAGGTTTTGCAGGTTTTCTGTGGCTGGGGACTCTCTTCTTTTGGCTGCAGCTGCAAAAGCACAGGCCCTTCCAGAATGCTGCCCTAAGCAACCGCCTAGGGTCACAGAGCAGTGAAGCAGGCCTTGTCTCCGAGCACAAACTACTCAGGATTTATGTATGTCAAACAAGGATACGTTTCTCAGGCCTGTTTTTTTTTTTTTTTTTTGCAAGAGTCAAGTGAAATTTTCTTAACACCCAGCACTCTCTGTGTCCGCCTGGGGAAGCTGCAGCTCGCTTGCACAGGGTCAACGCGGAAGCAATAATCTCACAGGCCATTTCCACCACCAACCATCGCCGCACTAATAATATAATAGCCCTTTCTACTTGCAAGGGGGCAACAGAGCACTTTGCAAACATTAATTAATGAAGCTCCACGATACACACGGGAGGTGGTTAAATGTGATCATTAGAGCAACAAGAAGTTCAGCACTTTCTTGCCTCCGGGGAACTTCCTGAGTTGTTTTAGCCGGTTCTGCCAGTCTGGTGTCAAGGAAAAGACGTCCTTAGTGGAACAAAAATGAAATTTTGCATAACTCTGGCCAAGCTTCAGATAGAGGTGTTTACATTTTGCATGGGAAACGTGACATTTAGAGATCCCATCACTTGTGTGACCACATCGGGTTCTCCCTATGAATGGGTCCATTACACGGGTTTGATCCGAAATCAGTGTTTGTAGGTTGGGACCCACTAGGTGGGTTGCAAGCCAATTTCAGGTGGGTCGCAAGTAGCACCTGGCGCAGCCATCTCTGGAAATATCAATCAATCAATCAATCAATCAATCAATCAATCAATCAATCAATCAATCAATCAATCAAAGAGTATTTATATACCGCTTTTCAACAAGAAGTTCACAAAGCGGTTTACAGGCAAAAAATAAAGTTAAATGTCTCCCTGTCCCCAAAGGGCTCACAATCTAAAAAATGCAGAACACCAACAACAACAGCCACGAGAAAGACACTGTGCTGGGGTAAAGAGGGACAGTTACTCTTCCCCTGCTAAATATAAGAGGAGCACCACTTGAAAAAGTGCCTCTTGCCCAGTTAGCAGGGGTGAAATATGGGAAGATTAGTAACATTTTTGGGGGGGGGGATTGAAAAAACCCAAACTTTCAAGTCTGAGGAGGAGACTTCTATGTGCAGTAATATGCACACAGGGCAGAGTTCAGACCCAGGACAACAAGGGGCACGACAAGTCTGAAATTGAATTGAATATGACAAAGGCTGCACTGGTGTACGGACTGTACCTACCTCATTGAACCCAATGGGGTTTACTTCTGGGTAGACTAGGATTATGTTGAAAACGTGCCGGCCTAGATGCATCTTTAGAGGAGAGACAAATTGTCCTTCTCTTATGGATGAACTCATCATGTTTCTTTAATTAAATCCACTCAAGTTTTAAAACAGTGAAATGTAAAGTTGAAGATCAATCTCATCATCATATTAAGGTATGCCACGGTTTGTTTTATGAAGCCATTAATATGCTTCTTGGGTGGTGGAAGTCAAGCATGGCATAAATTAATGGTGCCTTAAATATGCCCTATACACCATCCTTATTGACTTAAATAACAGACAGTACTAGACCCCTTGTTGCAGTGTCATTATCAAGTACCTAAGAAGAGAACACATAAGAGGGTGCCTTTAAGAAACAGCTCTGTTCGAAGTTGAAGCATAACACGATGGGGTTTCACATTTCATTGATTGTGGGCACAACCCTACCTTATGCTGGCCTAGTAAGGCCGACATAGCAGGGCCATATCCACAGGCCCATTCGGAGGCAGCAGTAGCAACGTGCAGGACAAGGGGAAGTTTTCCCCTTTCACCCATGTAAGTCTCAGTCACCCCTATGGGCCTGCTCGGATCTGCGCCGGCAGAATAGCTGGCGCAGAGGAACGTGCACGGGAGTGGCCCAAATCAGGGCCGCCATGGCTGGGAACTGCCATGGCTGGCGTTAGGATATGGCATTACGGCTGTCCTGTGTCATAACTGCATCATAACTGCCATCTCCGCCCACTGCGCTGCCCAGTTACGCCACCGGAACGCCTCTGGAACGCCCTCGCAGAGGCCTTGCGCCAACCAAGTGATGCCAGTGCTTGACTGGCTCACGGCCGGCACTGCCGATGGTCGCGCCAGTGCCCGAATGCTGGTGCTGCTGCTTGTGCCGGCCGAGCGCCATAGCGCCGACATGCACGCGCTTTACGTCACGGTCGTGACAGCGTTCGACTGGCGCAAGAGTGCAGCGCCGGCACTAAGGGGGGTATAGGGTTGCGCTGCCCATGGGATCAAATCCCAGCTCTTCCATGAGCCCATCATGTGGCCTCAGGCAAGGTATTTGTCTTGGCTTCCCATTTGCAAATGGGAATAATAGCGCCCATAGTGGACAGAGTAAAAAATTATACATTCACCACATTTATAGCCCAATCCTAACCTTTTCTCTGCTAGCCAAAACAGGCTGCTATAGGAGCGGAATTGGGAGGCAAGTGAGAGGTAAGGGAAACTATTTTTCCTTACCCCTCTGTCTGTTCCAGCAGACAGAGAATTGGGCCAGTCATTAGTAAATCACTACCCCAGTAGTTCTCAATTCCTTTTTAGAATGGCACTCGTGTCATCACCCACTGGAAGTGAGGTCATTAACCTGAAAATGATGTCATAGCCAGCAGTGCCATCATCAAGCAGGAAGTACCGTCATTGTGACGTAATAAAATGACATTCCTGGAATGTAAAGTGGCATTCTTGGACTGCAGCAATTGCACAACCATGAAACATCACTGATCAAAAGCCAGATGAGGACAAAATATGAGTAAAAGCACTGAACTAAAATTTTTTAAAAACCCTCACTTGAAAATTCAAACTGTTAAGACTTACAAAAGGAATATAGCAAGAGTAAGGTCTGCAGCTTCCAAGATGGCGACTCCCAGCTTTCTGTGACCCGCCTGACATCAGGTCGCAACCCACCAAGTGGGCCCTGACCCATAGTTTGAGAAACATTGCATTACTCTAAACTGTGAGGTCCCAAACTAACCAATACCATTTCTCTGATCTTTAAACCCTTTTTTTGGCTGCTTGATCCTTCTTCCTGTGTGATACTAGGTGAGCTCCTATTGAAAATGGATCTCTACCTACACTGATCTCACTGCAGCTTTGGAGCCAAGTCACGTCAAAGCAACTTAGCCATTAAAATATCAATCCTGTGAAACTGTCCCAAAATAGATTAAATTTGAAAGGGTTCAGCAGCCAGAGGATGATATATTCACTCCTTCTTCTTCACATATTCTGACCTCCTATAAGTAAAGTCATGATTTGGCTTCAGCCTCACATTCAGCATCTTCTGTGCAAGCTGGGCCAGACAAGTCAACATTCTTGTGGGATAATAAATGTTTTTCTGAATGGATTTCAAAGGAAGAATGCCTACAAGGAGGGCCTGGAAACAGAGTACCCAAATGATCCAGAACGCGTTGCAAAGACTTTAAATTACAGCAAGTGTTATGACTAGAAGTACATCGGGTCCATTGGAAGCATTTTTCATGAGAGGGTACGCTCCCCACTTTCTCCATTCTCTCCTTAGAGTCTAACAACCCATTGCTACTACAGCACTGCAGACACATTCATTTTACACTCGTGCTTTCTGAGCAAACTTGCAAAAGTTATATGGTGGGCCCTCCTTATTTGTGGGCTCGGCACCCGCTGATTTGAACAACCGTGCCTTGCAGGGCCTCTTGGATACAACAAACATAAGAAGAATTCCACTGGATCAGACCAAAGGCCAATCTACTTCACTTTCCTGTATCTCACTGTGGCCCACCAGATGACTCAGGAAGCACATAAGACAACTAGATACCTGCATCTTGCTGCCATTCCCCTGCATCTGGCATTCTGAGGTAAATTCTGAGGTAAACACACCGGTGGCCAGTCACAATTCTCCACAGCATTTCTCTGACAGCTACCAGAACCAGATTCCCAATTCAGACATGCACTCATAGGAACATATGATCCAGCCCCACTGGATCAGGCCAAGGGCCCATCTAGTCCAGCTTCCTGTATCTCACAGTGGCCCACCAGATGCCTTAGAAAGCACACAAGATAATTAGAAACCTGCATCCTGTTGCCACTTCCTTGCACCTGGCATTCTGAAGTAGCCTGCTTCAAAAATAAGGAGATTGCACCACCCATCACGGCCTGTAGCCTGAAATGGACTTTTCCTCTAGAAATCTGTCCAATTCTCTTTTAAAGGCACCTAGGCCAGATGCCACCACCACCTCCTGTGGCAAAGAGTTCCATAGTAATCTAATTACACATTATCAGTTATCAGTTCTAACCCTCCCAACACTCGATTTTAGGGGATGTCACCTGAGTCTGGTGTTGTGAGAGAGGGAAAAGAACATCCAACACGAACCAGGAGTGGCTTCCAGAGGAATCCAAGAGGACTTCTCAGGAGGCTGGAAGGCGGCACAACCTCCTGAGGGTGTGGTGTGGTCTCCAGGTAAGTTATTATAGAACGGCAACTCTGCCTCCCCTCCTCATGGATTTCAGCATCCATGGATTTTGGTATCATGGGGGTCATGGAACCGATCCCCTGCAAGTAGTGAGGCCCAATGTACTGGAATTCTTCTATCTATGGCTTTTTAATGCTGGAAGCAACTGGCTCTGTAAAAATAAACTCACTTCCTGTAGCAAATGATCCTGTCATGGAGAAGATTATGCAGAAGCCTTTCTCTGCTTTCCACCAAGCAGGGAGATTGGACATGAAGGCGCAGGAGGCAATTGCACGTCTGCATTTTGAAGCAGTGCAGTCCAAGAAATGACCAGGGCCATTCTCTGAATACGCTGGTTGTTGCTATGTTTTTATAGTTTCAATACATGAGCCTGAACATCAACCTTTCAGATCATATTTATGTTGTAAATTGCATGTTTATATAGCTTCATGCTGCGTTCTCAGTTTTGGAATCTCTGGGTAGCGTTTGAACTAACCGATGGCCTCACTATTATGAATATTTTAATATCCTTAAATAACCAGGGGATGTTGTTGCAGTTTGGTGGTGTCCTTATATAGCCATAAAGGCATCAATCATTTTGTTTTTCATTTGGTTAGCTAATTGCTGGAGGAAGCAGCTGGGAAAGCTGAAATGCGCACACCCTATGAAGTGTTCTGCTGAATTACAGGGACAGTCCTTCTAGTTTTGCGTCCTGCTTCAAGAGAGGATGGACGGAGGGACTACAAGCAGTGATGGGATCTGGGAATGAGGAAGCGGAATGCTGGGCCGGACTTATGCGTGATTGGCAGCCCATCCGTTCTGTTCTGCCACATGCCCTGGCCTCGGAGGGGCTGCCCGCAGTTGGCGTGCCCCACGCTGCTCGCCCAGGCACCCGACGCGCCCCCCCCACCTGTCCCCCACGGTGAGCAGGCGCCCCGCCGAGGCCAGGGCAGCCACGGAATGGAACGGACGGGCAGCCAATCATGCGTAAGTCCCGCCCAGCGTTCCACTTCCTCATTCCCAGATCCCGTCACTGACTACAAGTAGGATCTACACACAGTCTACCTGGAGATGACCCATTAGCCCTCCCCTATTATATAGTCACAATCAGTGGCACCGACTTGCTTTGATAAACGTTGGTGCCCTGACCATGCCCCTGACATTGATGTGGTCACATCCCCAACGTTGACGTGGCCACACCCCCTGACGTAACATAGCCACGCCTTCCGGTGCCCAGGTTTACCCACTATACTTATAATGGGTAGACCTGGGCTCCAGGACCACCGTCTACACTTATAATGGATAGACCTGGGCTCCAGAGCGCCTATGGCCACAATATCTGATATGCAAATACATACAGCAGCATAGCGCTCATAGAACTCAGTGTAGCGGCTGCCATGGGTGCCAGCAAGGGGGCTCGGCATGCCGGAGAAGAAAGCAGCATGGAATTGTGCCCTCCCACCCGCCCCTGTCTCCGTTAGGTTGAGTCCTGTGAGGCCTGTGGTATTTTTCCACTGGGAAAGCTGCTAAGACAGGAGCAGTAATTAAGAGACACCTGGGCTAGAACGAAGCAATGTGCCTCAATCAAGGTCAGCTGTGTGAGTTGTGTGACTTGTCTACATGACAGGCAGCATGGACCTGCTGGCTGTCCATCAGGGATCTGATTGGCAGAGTGGCAATACTTAAGCACTCTACTTCCCTCCTATCAGTGTGGGTTGGAGAAAGAGATGCAGGGGGAGGTGTTGCCAGAGCGCGTTACAATCTGTGACCTGTTGCTGCGAACTGACTACTCTCTTTGTGACCCCGGACGGCTCTGTGACCATTCTGCATGCAAGCTCTTTGAGAAACCTGACGTACGTCTCTACAATTAAGCTACGCCTGTTGTGCTTCATTCACCTCGCTGCTGCCTTGCGACAGCTCTTCCACAGCCATGGAGGGCCATGCTTTGCTGTGGGCCTCCCTGCCCAGCTGCCCAGCCTGGGAGGTTCCAGGCAGTTTCCCCAATAGTTCTACTCCAAAATGGCATGATTCCAGAAGCAGAGGCCATGCCAGTAAGCACGGAGGGTGCCATGGCGTCTTTTGTCAACACCTCGCCCCCCGGCACGATCAGAGCCTGCTCCGTCTCTGAAGGTATGCTACGACTGAGCACGGCTGTTAACATTGAGCGATAGTGACTGATAACTAGAGGTGGCAGAAAATGATGATAACAGGACTGGATATCGTAGGCCAGTCAGCCTGCCTATTCCAACCCTGGTTAGGATTGGGCTTTCAGAAGAGCAATAGCTATCTTTTGTACCAAAATTGAAATGTAGCTCACATTAAACTTCCAATTATAAAGTCCGGATCATTTTAATGTCCAAACTGAATGTCGCTTAGATCTTCAGTATATCTGCTTATTAAATATCCCCTGGGTGTAATTGTCAGCACCCTGCATTCTATTCTTTGTGTGTATGTGAGTGTATCCTTTCTGGGAGACAGCAGTTCGTACATATTTGTTTATTCATTTCAAGAATTTTTGCCCCACCTTTCCATTCAGAAGACTGAATGGCTTTTGAAGAACGCTCAAAACGGCTTACGTAAAAACCATAGAAGAATAACAAAGTCATCCAGAATAAACATTTATACAAAGCCACAGGAAAACCAAACCACCACGGCTGGAGGCCAACAAAAAACGAAAAGAAAAATTCAGAACTAGCTAAATACCTGCTGAAATAAGATCTTATAATGCCAGCTATTTTCTAGAAGATGTGTCTGTGCTCTTTGGGGGGTGGGGCTTCTTGAGACCATGTGCATAGGTTAAGGGTGCAATCCTAACCTGGAGTTAGGCCGGCACAGTTAGGCCAGCAAAGTTTGGTCATCACAAGGGACACCATAAAGTATGTTTGGACCACTCTCGGAGTCAGAAAGGCCAGCACACAGACATGAGCCATCCTTCCTGACTCTGAGCATAGTCTAAACATGCTTTATGGTGGCCCTTGTACTGGCCAAACTTTGCTGGCTTAGCTTATGCCGGCCTAACTTCAGTTTAGGATTGTGCTCTGAGTCGGGGGGATGGCACATAACTGTGTGCTGGCTCTCTAACTCCAACAGTGGTTGAAGTGTACTTTATGGTGACCCTTGTGCCAGTCCAATTTTGCAGGTCTAAAGGTGCCGACCTAACTCCAGGTTGAGATTGCGTCCTAAGAATATGTACAAAGGGGATGAGAGCCATTGAATGTTCTGTCCTTATCTCTGTTAGCATTATGTAGCAAATGACTGTATACATGTAATCAGTTTCATAAGAGGGTCAAGGCCCAGTGGTGTATGAAGAGGTGTGGCTGGGTGGGCGATGGCTCTGGGTGCCAGGCTGCAGAGGGGTGCCTGAGAGAACTTTAAACTTTTTTTTTCAAGAAAAAAACTTACTTCTTTTAATTTTATTTTTCAATTGCTTATTGGTATGATTATATATACATGAAGTTAGTTACAAAGTTATATATAAATATACAAACTAGTTTACACACACACACACACACACACACACACACACACACACACACACACA
>JAJKFI010000004.1:9720669-9733447 GCA_029204185.1 Lerista edwardsae
ACACACACACACACACACACACACACACACACACACACACACACACACACAGGTGGTGATGGGCAGAGAATTGGGCAGGGCCACCACTTCTGATGCCAATCAGACAGTGGTCTCAAATCAGAGCTTCTGACAGTCAGGATCTTTGCCTCCTGCATCATCATCAGGACTGGCCCGAGACTCCTAACACCTGAGGCAGGCATGTCAAATGTCCCCCCTTACCCAATAGGTGCTATCCCCTGCTCCTCCCCCCACTATCCAATGTTGTAGCTATGCACTCTCCTTCTCTACACAGTTCCCCTTTCTCTCTGTCATCCCCTTCCTTTTCCAAAAAGGGAGTGTAAGGAGGAAAAGGAGCAATTGGCACTGAGGGGTTGACAGCGGTCTGGCACACATGTTGGACCCTTTCAAAATACTTGGAAGCAGAGGGTTGATTCTGGCCTGGTTGCTGCTAATATTTATTTCTAAACTAGCTTTTTTTACACAGCGTTGCCCGGGCAACAAATTATCCCAATTCTGAACATGGACTCAAACAGCATCAGGAGCATTGCCGTTCGTCTCGGCGACCCCGGACACTACGGATTTGACACTGATTTTGGTTGTTTTCGACCATTTTCACATGGGGCCCCCTCTGCATCCTCACCCCTGGGGGCGGTAGGGGTGTGTGACCACTGTAGTGTTTGTCCCCAGACTGTAAAGCATACTGGTGTCAATCGCTCCAGGTGTTCCAGCGGGGCATGGCGGACATTTTGTTTCACACCCCTTCTCGCCCCCACGTCGAGGGGGGCCCAAACCTGGACTCCAACGGCGTCGGGAGCGTCACCTCTCTTTTCGGCACCGACACTATGGATCCGACACCGATTTTGGCCGTTTTTGACCATTTTCACATGGGACCCCATGAGTAGCCCTCCCGGGGGCGGTAGGGGTCCCTGACCCCCACAGTGTTTGTCCCCAGGCTGGCAGGCATCCGCATGCCGAGTTTGGTGACAATCGGTCCAGGCGTTCCAGCAGGGCATGGCGGATGTTTTGTTTCGGACACGTTCTCGCCCCCCATGCCGGGGGGGGGCAAACCTGGATTCCAACAGCGTCGGGAGCGTCACCGCTCGTCTCGGCGGCCTGAGAAACTATGGATCCGAAACCGATTTCGGCCGTTTTTGACCATTTTCACGTGGGGGCCCCTGCGTACCCCCACCCCCAGGGGCGGTAGGGGGCCCTGACCCCCACAGTGTTTGTCACCAGGCCACCAGGCATCCGCATGCTGAGTTTGGTGCCACTCGGTCCAGGTGTTCCAGCGGGGCATGTTGGACATTTTGTTTCACACCCCTTCTGGCCCCCCACGTCGAGGGGGCCCCCCCAAACCTGGACTCCAACGGAATCGGGAGTGTCGCCACTCGTCTCAGCGACCCCGGAAACTACGGATTCAACGCCAATTTCTGCTGTTTTCGAGCATTTTCACATGGGCCTCCCTGACCACCACCCTGGGGGGCCTAGGGGGGTCTGACCCTCCCCAGTGTCTATCGCCAGACTGCAAGGCACATCATGCCAAGTTTGGCGTCAATTGGTCCAGGCGTTCCAGGAGGGCATGGTGGACGGTTTGTTTTGCACCCCTTCTTGCCCCCCCCATGCTGAGGGGGGGCCGAACCCGGAGTCAAACGGCGTCAGGGACATCGCCGCTCATCTCGACAACCCTGGAAACGATGGATTTGACACCGATGTTGGCCGTTTGTGACCATGTTTACGTTTCACCCCCCCCGCACCCCCACCCCCAGGGGTCCTAGGGGGGGTCTGACTCCCCCCCCCCAGTGTTTGTTGCCAGACTGCAAAGTGTATGCGTGCCAAGTTTGGTGTCAATCGGTCCAGGCGTTGCGGAGCGTGTGCGGAACATACGTACGTACGAACGTACAAATCCACGTACAAACACACATGTATAGATGCATATAAACCGTATTTCCCCATGTATAACACGCACCTTTTTTCCAACGGTTTGGGGTCTAAAAACTGGGTGCATGTTATACAACGGGTGTGATCTCAGGACTGCAGCTTGACTCCTTCACCCTCAGCTCCTCCGGCTAGAGAGCTCCCCTGGCAGAGGCTGCGTAGGACTGCTTGCCTGCAAACTTGCCTTCCCGGCTCCTCCGCTGCAAAAAGTTCTCCCTGCAGCGGCGGCGGCTGCTGCTTCTAGTTTCCCAAGGCCCGGGACCGTCTCGCGTGCCCTCTCTCTGCAGGCCGGGCGCTTGGACGTGGGAGAAACAGAGCTGGGAGGGAGCTGCGCGCCGAGCCACAGACGCAGGTGCAGCTCCCTCCCAGCCCTGTTTCTCCCGCGTCCAAGCGCCCGGCCTGCAGAGAGAGGGCGCACGAGACGGTCCCGGGACTTGGGAAACTATAGAAGCAGCAGCAGCAGCAGCCGCCGCTGTTGCAGGGAGAACCTTTTGCAGCGGAGGAGTCAGGGAGTAAGAGGGCAGGTCCTCTTATGGATCCAGAATTGGTTGAGGGCCAGGAAACAGAGAGTGGGGGTCAATGGGCAATTTTCAGAATTAAATGGAGAGAGGTGAAAAGTGGAGTGCCCCAGGGATCTGTCTTGGGGCCCCTGCTTTTCAATCTATTCATAAATGACCTGGAGACAGGGATAAGCAGCGAGGTGGCCAAGTTTGCGGATGACACAAAACTTTTCCGGGTGGTAAAAACCAGAAAGGATTGTGAAGAGCTCCAGAAGGATCTCTCCAAGTTGGGGGAATGGGCAGCCAATTGGCAGATGCGTTACAACATAGACAAATGTAAAGTGATGCACGTTGGGGCAAAAAACCAAAACTTTACCTATAGGCTAATGGGTTCTGAGCTGTCTGTGACAACTCAGGAGAGAGATCTCGGGGTGCTGGTGGACAATTCAATGAAGGTATCGACCCAGTGTGCGTCAGCAATTAAGAAGGCCAATTCCATGCTTGGGGTCATTAAAAAAGGGGTTGAGAATAAAACAGCCAATATTATCATGCCATTGTACAAATCGATGGTAAGGCCACACCTGGAATACTGTGTCCAGTTCTGGTCGCCGCATCTCAAAAAGGACATAGTGGAGTTGGAAAAGGTGCAGAAGAGAGCGACGAAAATGATTACGGGGCTGGGGCACCTCCCTTATGAAGAAAGACTGCAGCGTTTGGGGCTCTTCAGTCTAGAAAAAAGGCGCCTGAGGGGGGACATGATTGAGACATACAAAATTATGCATGGAAGGGATAAAGTCGATAGAGGGATGTTCTTTTCCCTCTCTCAAAACACCAGAACCAGGGGGCATCCACTAAAACTGAGGGTTGGGAGAGTTAAAACAGATAAAAGGAAGTACTTTTTTACCCACCGGGTAGTTAATCTGTGGAACTCCTTGCCACAGGAGGCAGTGATGGCATCTGATCTGGATGCCTTTAAGAGGGGATTGGACAGATTTCTGGAGGAAAGGTCCATCGTGGGCTATAGGCAATGATGGATTGTGCAACCTCCTTACAAAGGTGGTGGGCTACTGGTACCGGGTGCAAGGGAGTGGCAACAGGATGCAACAGGATCTTGTTGTTTCATGCCTCCCTGGGGCACCTGGTGGGCCGCTGTGAGATACAGGAAGCTGGACTAGATGGGCCTTTGGCCTGATCCAGCAGGGCTCTTCTGATGTTCTTATGTTCTTAGGAGCCGGGAAGGCAAGGGAGCAGGCCAGTAGTCCTCCGCAACCTCTGCCAGGGGAGAGCCTTCCAGCCAGAGGAGCTGAGGAGCTGATGCATTTTTTAAAAGCCCACAAAGTGGGTTACCTAGCAAAAGAAATGAAATACGGTAGAAGTTATCTGCCTCTTGCATGCCTCCTTGAGCACTTAAAAGGTGCAAGTTTAAATAAAATGTAATCATGCAACCAGTAACGCAACATTTTTTTTTTCAAATTTCTGGCCCCAAAATTAAGGTGCGTCTTATATTTTGGTGCGCCTTATACTTGGGGAAATACGGTATATATCTTTTATATATATAGATGCATATAAAATGGTCATGTGCTAGATTATACATATGCATCCTCTACAGCCCATAATAAGCAAAGGAAGATAACTCCCAGACCCACTTGACTCATGTAAACTAAAGGTGGTGCCTGTGAAAAAGTTGGCCTCCCTGCACAGTGCAAAGCAGGCTTACCTCTGGAGGACAAGCATGCACAGCAATGAGCATATAAAAGTTCTGCGAAAAAGGTCAACTTTTCAGTGATAAGGTAGGAAACCACCAGGAATGCAGGCACTCTGCAAATGTCACCTGCTTTGCACACAAACACATTTTCTATATGAAGATAATCCCATTCTCAGAAGCAGTGTAAATATATGTGCCAGAGTCCATTTCCGCAAGTAGAGAGAAATTCAAAGATGCACAGAAGGGATCTGCTTCCTTTAGAATTGGGAGGGGGGGAATGGCGTGACATAGTGACGGCCCAATCCTATGGGTGTTGTAAATTCCGTGGCACAGCCGTAAAAGGTGCATCACCGTTGAGCATGTCGGACCTACTGGTGCAAATGGCCAGGAGATTTGCACACCTGCTAGCGGTGTGCGCGCGCGTGTGTGTGTGTGTGTGTGCGCGCGCGCATGTGTGCTGGCAGGCGCACAGGGATATGTTTCCCTTTACAATTCAGTCAGTTGGCATGTTTCTTCGTAAATCTTCTGTGGACTAGTCTATGAAAAGCACAGTATAAAACCAAATTGCCTTCTGTTTATATTCATAATTCTGAGTGCATCTGGACAGGAATATGCCCTGCGGCCTCTGCAGTACCGCATCTGATTCTCATTTGGTGCCTGCCATTCCTTCCTGAGAGAAAGCTTTTAAAGCTATTTCAGTGGCACGAGGAGGGAATTACACTGCGGGCTGTTTATTCTGCCAGACTGCGCTCCTTCGTCCATTGACTGGCCAGCCTGCTGTTCGGTTCTAACGGACTCTCCTCTCTCTAAGGAGATTTGTATCAGCTCTGCATTCTACATGAGAAGTCTGTGGGGGAAGAGAATTAGGGTAAATATGTATCACTTCAATCCCCCAAATGCAGTGTTGTAATTTTGGCAGAAGTTGGGTTTTCTTTGCCGCAATTGGAAACTGAGTGAAAAAGACTAGGAAGGCAGGGCCTGTCTGCCTTTGTCTTGGAGCCAAATATTTTCCTGCAGAAAATGGATGCTTTCCCCGTGATTTCAGGGGAGTCACTGATTTACACCAGTGAGCAGCTCTGGCCTTCTGTGCCTGGAGTGACAACTCAGTACAAATTAGTTACACACAACATATGGGTCACAGTCTCTGTTTCTCCACTTCCTGAGGTGCTGTCAGATCAGGTCAGATGTGGGCCTTGGACACTTCTTCCTTTCACTAAACCACGGAGAATGATTCCAGCCAAGGTCCTCTGAGCCACCTATTATAACGATGCTGAACATTTCTGTAGTGCTTCCAAGTCTTCAAAGAGCTACCCAGACATTACCTTGCTATAATTGTGTACAAGTCAACTGGGGACTGTCTCCAATTGAATTTCCCTCTCTTTTTAGTCCTTGGGATCAGAAGAAACCCTGAAGGAAGCCTGTGTTTACAGTCCTTCCAGAAAAACCAAACATATGCTTGTAAAGAAATCAATCCAGTCACCATCATCTTACTATTGTGTTTCTATGAAGTTACCATTACTAAATTCAATAATCAAGATTTATTACCAAAAGGTAATCAACTGTTGTTATCACTATACTAGAGATTAATCTTTAATTTGACAAAATATTCTGAAACGTCCTCTCTTTTAGAGTGCAATCCTAACCTGGAGTTAGGCCAGCACAGTTAGGCCAGCACGAGGGACACTGTAAAGAATGTTTGGACCACTCCCAGGGTGAGAGGGGCCAGCACACAGACATGCGCCATCCTCCCAGACTCCAAGAGTGGTCCAAACATGCTTTACAGTGTCCCTTGTGCCGGCCAAACATTGCTGGCCTAACTGTGCTGGCCTAACTCCAGGTTAGGATTGTGCTCAATCTCTATTTGATTTAGGGCACAATCCTAACCTGGAATTAGTGCTGGTATAAGGGACTTATAGGGACAACCCAGGAGTGTCACAAATGCATCGTAAAGCACGTTTGGACCGGAGTTAGGGAGAATGGAACGTGCCACTTCAAGAGTGGGCCAAATGTGCTTTACAAGGGCATTTGCAACACTCCTGAGCTGACACAGGTCCCTTGTGCTGGCTTAACTCCAGGTTAGGATTGTGCCCTTAATTCTTTGACCAACCATCCTGGGCTGTGGGCTGCTCAGGCAGCAATTTCTGCCCAAGCTCCTCTGCCATGAAGACAGATGCAAAGTACTCATTTAATTCCCTGCAATCTCCTGGTTCTCTTATGCCACCGTCATGCCACCGTCCAGCAGGCCAACTGCTTCTCGAGCAGCTTTCCTGCATCCAACATATTTGAAAAAGGTTTCATTATTTTTCCCACAATCCAATTCTATGAGCTTCAGCCATCAGTGGAATGGGCATTCCATTGGTGGTGATGGCGGCTGAAAAGCTTCCTGCACAGGTTGCTGGATCTGCAAAGATGTGGCAGGTAAGATGGTGGGGAAGACGGGAGAGGCGGGTGAGGGTACAACAGGGGGGAAGGAGTGAAACTGGGAGGAGACATAACAGGGCTTGGAGGCTGCAAGGTGGGGCGGATCCTGCAATGATAGCACACACCAGATCCTATCCCCTTTTTCTGCAGCATCCTCACCCACTTTCTCTTTTTGGACTTGTGCTAGCAAAATCGCTTACTCTCCCATTGAAAAGAGGGTGGCATAGGGTTGTTGTTGTTGTTCAGTCGCTAAGACATGTCCGACTCTTCGCAACCCCATGGACCACAGCACACCAGGCCTCCCTGTCCTCCACTAGCTTCCAGATTTCGCCCAATTTCATGTTCATCACTTTCGGTGACACTATCTAACCATCTCATCCTCTGCCGCCCCCTTCTCCTTTTGTCTTCAATCTTTCCCAGCATGAGGGACTTTTCTAAAGAGTCCTCTCTTCTCATGAGGTAGCCAAAGTATTTGAGCTTCAGCTTCAGTATTTGTTCTTCCAAGGAGCAATCAGGCTTGACTTCCTGTAGGATTGACCGATTGGATCTCCTTGCAGTCCAGGGAACTCTCAAGAGTCTTCTCCAACACCATAATTCAAAGGGGATTTAAATCTCCTTTCCCTGCTGAACCCTCCTGATCCATCTCCCTGCAGGATGCAGTGCCCCTGTTTTTGGGACGGCTGCAATAGCGGGGAGGAGGGAGGATAGCATTGGGCTAAAAATTGCTGAATATGTGCTCCTCAACACCTTCCTTTGTGCTACATAATTGCAGAGGTTATGTATCTGAACTCCACAAAAGAGGACTTTGGAGAGGTAGTGGAGCCTGTGACTTAGTTACTCTGTGTCTGATTTCAGGAGGATTTAATGATGCGTTCAGATTTTACGACTATTATAATGTTCAGAGTTATAATGGTGGAAGATTTTTCTGCCTGCCACATAGTTGTTTACAACTCCTTTAGAACAGGGCTCCTTTAGAAAAAACTAAGATGCTTGGAGGGAGAGTTGTGTGCGTGATCTCGTATTTTCCTATTTATTTGCCTTGGTTTCACTCATTGCATTATGGCTAGGCTCAAGCTGTCTCTGTAATTTGATTTGCATAGAGATCTTTCAGGCATAAACTTATCATGTGTATCTCTAGCCAGTGATTGGGAAAGCTTCACCTCTTGAATTTCTGTCTGGAGACATCCATCCTCAGCCCAGTGTCAAACTGTCAAAGCAAGATCATCCATTATTTTTATACCCACCACAGGAAAACATTGTAAACATTGACCTTTGGGAATATCCCTTGCAACTATGAATTCAAGTTGCTCTTCTTTCTGACTTAGGCTGCAGTCCTAACCACACTTACCTGGGAGTAAACGCAATTGACTATAATGGGGCTTACTTCTGAATAGACATGCATAGAATTGCAATATGTTTTTGCTATCAGTTTTTGTAATTTGGGGTCAGTAATACCAGCCAATTTTACTGGTCAGTTGGATAATAGATACTCCTAAGCATTTGTACTTTCTGTGTCTGCATCCCTGTAAGATATAATTACTGTATATACCCATATTGCAGCTGGGGAGTTGAGGCCGTGAAGAAGTACCTGTGAAGATCTTGAGTTATCAAAGGGTTCAAACCAGGAAGTCCTGCTTCATAGCTTACGGGCCCATTCCAATAGCCATTTGGGACAGTGGATCTTTCAATCAGCTGGCGCAAAAGGCCCAGCAGTGAAAGAAACGTCATGCCACTGTCACAAAGACACTGGCAATAAGGTCAGCAGCTTCATGCACACTCCAGAGTCACCTGAGCAATCAACCCAGGCGTGTTGGCAGAGGTCTTGGTTCATGGGTGGGTGGGGTGGGTGACGGTTTGGAAAGGGAGAGGGGCAGGGAGTGGTGAGCAGGTTGGAGGTGATAGATCTTGACAGCAAAAGTATATGCTGGATCCTATCCCCCATTTTCTAGGCTTCCCCTCCTCAGACTTCCACCAGTTACATAACTGGCATAGGTTTGAAGAGACCCATAGGTAGCCAGAGGGCTAAGTAGAAAAGTTTACTTTCTAAGTTTTTTACTTACCTCTGGTTGGCCTTTTGGTCACTGCCGCACCCCCATCCCCGTCGTTGGATGCAGCGCACATTCCATCAGCATGGTGGCATCACATGCAACAATGGGGTGCGCCATTACACCAGATCTCAAGAGTAATTGAAAGAACAACTGGGACAGTGGCTCTCAAACATTTTAGCACCAGTACCCACTTTTTAGAATGACAATCTGTCCGAGACCCACCAGAAGTGATGTCATGGCTGGAAGTGCCATCATTGTGATGCCAGAGCCTGCTGCTTTCCTGAGAATGCAGCAAGAAGTTGTTGTTGTTGTTGTTGTTGTTGTTACTTAATTTATACCCCGCCCATAGGCACCCAAGGCGGCTTACAGCAAAAACAGTAAAATACAATAAAATTCACAATTTAACATTAAAAAGCAATAATTTAAAAACAATATTAAAACAATTAAAATTTAAAACAACAACAAGCCCTGTGGATCTCATTGTGTTATTTCTCAGCCATTTTTCAATAGCAAAGTGAATCAGAAAGAAAAAAGCCTATTTGCAACCTTGACACAAGCAGAACTACACGTCCCTTCCCTTTTCCAGCATCCCATCTTCCCATATTGTCAATATGGCTGGTCTAGGTGCTTCACAACCCACCTGAAATTGGCTTGTGACCCACTGGTGGCTCACCTGGTGGCTGACCCACAGTTTGGGAACAGTGAACTAGGATAATAATCTCCTTGTACTATTGATAGAACTGTAAAATCACCAGCATAATCATTTTGAATGTCTTGCTGTAGTATGGTGTGGATCTTGAATGCTTTGATAGCAACTCCTTGCAACATTATCCATTCTTGAGATTGTATATTTTTCATAGGCTCTAAATGATGACTGAAATACAGTTTCTGGCTAGAGAACAACCGAAGGACTCAAATTTCTTGGGGGGGGGGAAGAGAGAGGACTTTAAATATCACAACCGAACAGGATAAAGGGAGCATTTCATGATTCATGAATAGGAGCCCTCAAGTTCTCTGCCAGTTTCATCCTCACCTTCAAAAAGAATCGCGTCAGACAGAATCCCTGAAGCGTAGCAGAGACATTGCATCCAGATGGAGCCGTGGCTTATAAGACATGTGTTTACCTTGATGTGGAAACCACCAGTTCATAAAGCGCTGGATTAAAGACATTCAGGACATTTTTCCTATGGAAAAAAGGCGGGCTGGAAAGCAAAAGGACAGGCTATGGATTTGAGTGAAGTTTGATATCCATGTTTGATTAAGTGACAAAAAAACTGCCCAGATTGGAAACATCTGTAACACACAGTCAAAGTGAAATGATACCTATTTGTGTCCATAATTTTTTTTTACAAGCGGGCCCTAGTTAATATTTTTATGGGGATTCTGGGTGGCTCGACAGGGGTGATAGCTCAGTGGTAGAGTACATGCTTTGCATGCAGCAGAGCTCCTGTTCAGTCTTCGGCCTTTCCAGGTAGGGCAGGGAAGAAAGAAACTCTGGAGAGCTGATGACAATCTGTGCAGCAGAAGTGTAGCTACAGGGTTGGTGCCACGGTATGTATTGCAGATGCCACAACACGATGTGTAAGCAGCCGCTCACATGCACCATTTGAGCCATTCTGGGCAGCGATGGCAATGTGCAGGTGCTTGCCAATCGTGCCCAGAATGGCTCCAGTGGCACATGGGAGAGGCTGCTTACATGGCGTGTTGTGGCATCTGCAATACTTACCGCACTGCCAACCCTGTAGCTACGCTATTGCTGCACAGACTGTCAGCAGTTCTTCAGAGTTTCCTTTTTTCCTGTCCTACCTGGAAAGGCCAAAGACTGAACCTGCCACAATACTTACTGCGTCCCCTGTGACTATGTTACTGCTGTGCAATATGTGACTATGTTACTGCTGTCCCTTTACTGAGGGAGCAATCCTAGCCTGGGGTTAGGTCAGCACAGTTAGGCCAGCAAAGTTTGGCCAGCGCAAGGGACATTGTAAAGTATGTTGGGACCACTCTCTGAGTCAGAGAGGACAGCACGCAGGCGTGCGCCATCCTCCTCGACTCCGAGAGTGGTCCAAACGCACTTTACAGTGTCCTTTGTGCCGGCCAAACTTTGCTGGCCTAACTGTGCCGGCCTAATTCCAGGTTAGGATTGTGCTCACAGTTTGCAACAGGCAGGTCATGTGAGTAGGGCATGGTCACATAGGCAATAATGCACATTTAGCGCTGCAATCCAATGCACGCTTTTCTGTGAGTAAGCCCCATTGAACTCAATGGCACTTACATCTGATACCCTGGCTAACTGGCAAAGGCACTTTTCCAAGTGGTGTTCCTCTTATATTCAGGAGGGGGAGAATAATTGTCCCTCTTCACCCCTGTGCAGTGTCTTTTCTAGTGGCTGTTGCTGGTGGTGTTCTGCATTTATTTTATTTTTTTAGATTTGTGAGCCCTTTTGGGACAGGGAGCTATTTAATTTTATTATTATTTGCCTGTGAAGTTGTGTTGAAAAGTGGTATATAAATACTGTTGATTGATTGATTGATTGATTGATTGATTGATTGATTGATTGATAACCACACATAAGATTGGGCTGTAGGTTGCATTGAGTTGCACTGTGTCTACATGCAGTGGCAGTCGACTGGTTCTGCAGCCTGCCAAATCTATGCCAAGGCCATATGTGAATTGGGTGTCAGGGTATTGCATAAGGACAACAACTGCCATAAACCGCTATATGAAAAAGAATGTAATCAAAATACTGAGTAGTTAATTCATCCTTCACATTTCTTGGTGGTTGGAGTTCTGATTGCTGTAGGATCTGTTGCCTTGTGACACATGGCTGGTTGAAGGTGATTAGCAAGTGCTGATTGCTGCTTTGATTGAGGCAAATTGAGAAATACTTTTGCTAACTCCATTTATGCCTTTGGAAGGTTTGATTCATTCATCGCTTATTGCTCCGAAGCTTGCTAAAATTAGAACATCTCACCACATACACACACATTCAAAATGTTAGGAGGAGGAGGAGAAATCTGAATAGTTGGCAAAATTGTATGGCAGATTTAGCTCAATGATCTAGATGCACTTGGAGGAGAATAACACCCGAATCCTATTGGGGACGCCAGCTGTGGTACAGTGGTGCCAAAACAGCTGTTGCGGTATCCTGTGGGGCCAGGGAAGCAGACAGAGGTCTCCTTGGAGTAAAGGGAATGTCTCTTCCCTTATCCCAGATCAGGCCCCAGCATTAGATAATCCATTCCATTAGATTAGATAATCTAAATCCACTAGATAATCAATCAATCAATCAATCAATCACTCAATCACATTATGTTTATATTCAACACAAAATTCACAAAGCGGTTTACAGGCAAATAAAATTAAATGGTTCCCTGTCCCAAAGGGCTCACAATCTTAAAAAAAAAAAATGCAGAACCCCACCAGCAACAGCCACTAGAAAAGACACTATGCTGGGGGTGAAGAGGGACAATTACTCTCCCCCTGCTAAATATAAGAAGAACATATGATAAGAGGAACACCAGATCAAGTGATCTAGTTTACTCAGATCTGTGCCAGCTCAATCATTGACTCAAAACTGAGGAGACCTGAGCTGGGCTTTGAGGCCCCGGACTAGGGATAAAATTTGGCAGCTACCATCCCTGCCCCTCTCCAGGGCCTAAACCACTACGTCTGCCCTCCCCCTGCCCAGTTCCACCCCTCCCGCTTTCCAGATGCCCTCCCTGCACCCAGGAACTCCTCCCTATCATTCCCGGAATGTAACCGCTCCTGGGTCCAGGCAGACTGGGCTGCTCGATGGGGAGGCCCAGCGCCAAATGGTGCTGCCTTCTTCGTCACCAATGCCTTTTCTCTCCTTCTTACAGCATCATTTGTGACAGCCATTGCCGGGGCAGGATGCGGGCCACCAGCACTGGCCAGCATTAGGATTGGGCTGTAATCTTACAGGCACCGGAAATACTTCCATGCTGGAAGTTTTAGATTGTGGGGACAGAGAACCATTTATTTTGCTATGTAAACCGCTTGTGAACTACTGTTTGCTGAAAAGTGATATATAAATATTCTTAATAATAATAATAATAATAATAATAATAATAATAATAATGATGATGATGATGATGATGATGATGATATTGATATTGATATTGATATTGATATTGATATTGATATTGATA
>JAJKFI010000004.1:9733457-9744021 GCA_029204185.1 Lerista edwardsae
TGATATTGATATTGATATTGATATTGATATTGATATTGATATTGATATTGATATTGATATTGATGTAGGCATGGTACAGCATAATCTTAACATCTTTGCTCCAAGATAAGTTTAATGGGGCCGTACTCCCAGAACAGCCTTCAACTATAATCCTGTACACAATTATCTGAGAAGCAAGCACAACCGTAAGCCTGTCGACTCAGATATAAGTCGTGGGGTGCAATCCTAAGTAGCCCTGGAACAGGCAAGCCGGAAGGCCTGTGCTGTATCCAGCGCCACTTAGGGTGTAATCCTTACCTGGAGTTAGGCCAGCACAGTTGCGTCCACAGGGACAAAAAACCTGTGAAAACTAATGCACACTCTCAGTGATGAGGCAAAAGGCAGACCAGGTTAGCTGGGGATGGATGCCCCATCAGCTGGAAAAAGTACTGAGCTCTCACGGACCTACCATTACGTCCACAGGGGCAAAAAGCCTGAGCATGGCGTTCCTGGGACGGGAGGAGGGTGGAGGTGAGGCACCTCACCTTGCCCAGAGGAGAGTAGTTTTGGCCCGCCTACCCACCCGCCTCTGCCATCGTTTGGCCCCAAAATGGAGCCTGGTGTGGCTGGGAGGTGGGGAAACAGTGGTGGACCACCTCTTTCTCTGTCCCTTGGTGGCCCATTGGTTGGGTCTTCAACTGGCACAGAGGACATTGTCTGAGCAGCGCATGGGGGTGGGGAAACAGCGGAGTGGGTGGGCCACCTCTTTCTCTGTTCCTTGGTGGCCAATTGGCTGGGATTACAACTGGTACGGAGGACATTGTCTTACACTGAATGAGACCAGTGGCTCATCTAGGTCACTGTGGAGGCGATTCACCAGGGTTTCAGGCAGAGGTCTTTTCAAGCCCAACTTGGAGGTTCCAGCAATGGAACAAGGGGCTTTCTGCATGCATTTTCCCATGCATTTTCCCATGCATTTCCCCAGCTCTTCTACTTCTAAGACTTTGTCTTTCACACTCACCCCAGCTCTTAGGCCTGGCTCCCAAAGAATCTATGAAGCTGTGTCTGAGCTGGGTCCCTTAGGTGAAAGGTAAGAGAACTACCTGCTCCACCATTCGAAAGCAATCTGTTGCACAGAGAAAACTAGAAGGGAAGGAGAAGCAATCTGCCGGGAGAGGTATAGTAGGCCTGGGAGGTATTGCTTTCTTTTTCTCTCGTATTCCTTCCTGAAGCCCTTTAGTAGTTGAGTCTTCTGAAGCAAGGATGCATTCGTGGCTTGCTTTAGATTTGGGGTTGTGAGGGCTATTTGTCAATACGGTTCCCTGGGATCAATTCTATGTACCGTACAGAGCTATTTTTAAAGGCTGGCCTCTTCCAGTATTCCTGACACGTCCTTAACGGGCACTTCGAAAGTAAGATGGTGGCGGTGATATCCTTTTCATTACCCAAAGAAAAGTCAATAAAATGTCATTGTTAAAAATAGTAAAACAAAAATGAAATCCATTACCATATATACTAAATCCATTAGATAAACAGATGTAGTATATGAGTTACCCATTAGGAAATGATGGAAATGGCTACAGAGCAAAAAGGGCAGATTTCTCTGCTGAGATACAGACTGCAGCCTAGAGACGAGAAAGACGTACTTTGAAAAAGATGTTGGAGAGTCACACCAACAATCTGAAAAGTCAAAAATAGTTTATTAGTTTAATTTAAAAAAATGGCCAGTCATGCATATGTGTTTAATTAATGCAGAGCTTTTCAACTTTTTTTTTTTGTAAGTACCATTTTTCCAAGTACCACCTTATATGGGTTCCACTTTTGAAAATCCCACTGACTGCCATGAGAGAGACTGTAGCTGTGCATTGGGATGGGAGGCTTGTTCCACATTTGGGCTTCTCTCTGCACCCTCTTTCCCCATCCTGTACCTCTTTGGAAGGGTCAAGATGCTGGACAGCCACATCCAGGCCACTGCCCCCCCCCATCCAGGGCTAGGCAGAGCAGGGCCATGTGGCAGTGGTCCACCCTGGCAGTGAACATAAGAACATAAGAAGAGCCCTGCTGGATCAGGCCAAAGGTCCATCTAGTCCAGCTTCCTGTATCTCACAGCGGCCCACCAGGTGCCCCAGGGAGGCATGAGACAACAAGATGCTTGCATCCTGTTGCCACTCCCTTGCACCTGGTAACAGTAGCTCTCCACCTTTGTAAGGAGGTTGCACAATCCATCATTGCCTATAGCCCACGATGGACCTTTCCTCCAGAAATCTGTCCAATCCCCTCTTAAAGGCATCAAGACCAGATGCCATCACCACCTCCTGTGGCAAAGAGTTCCACAGATTAACTACCCGCTGGGTAAAAAAATACTTCCTTTTATCTGTTTTAACTCTCCCAACCCTCAGTTTTAGCAGATGCCCCCTGGTTCTGGTATTTTGAGAGAGGGAAAAGAACATCCCTCTATCGACTCTATCCCTTCCATGCATAATTTTGTATGTCTCAAGTGGACCAAGTATCACCTGCAAGGCTGTGAAATACTATTAGTGGTGCTGGGACCACTAGTTGAAAAGCACTGGGTTGATCATGAAATCAAATTGAAAGGTGTGGGAAGTCAGTCGCAGACCTACCATTGGGCAGGGGGACAAGGGCCCCTGGGCACGCAGCTCCTGGGGTGAGCGGAAGGCAGCAGAGGGGTGTGCGTGTGCGTGTGCATGTGTAAGTAACACCCTATTCCAGCTGATTCAAAATGTCCAGTTAAATTCAGTTCAGGTCCATCGTCAAAGACAGCCATCAGTCAAGTCGTGGCCTAATGAACACTAGAACCAGGAGGAAGTATGCCTACATGAAAACTGTTTGAGGGAAGAAATCACGGAGAAGAAGCCAAGGCTGGCAGGTGAGGAATCTGTCCTTAAAAAGTAAAACTGCAGAAGTTACAGTAGTTGAGAACACAGTGACTGTTAGTTTTGATTTATGATTCTTCTATGTGAAGTTCAGGTGCATGCATTTATTCAGTGCATCTGAGACCCACAAACCACACAGCATCTGTGCGTAGCTGCCCCCCCGTTTTCTAGGAAAGCAGCCTGCCATATATCAGGTTGCCACATTGCAATATAGCAAGATAAAGGATACTCTCAGTGCTACAGGTGCCAGTTTTCATTGCACAGTCAATGAGAATCAGTAGCATAGCTGGAGGACATCAAAATGCTAAATATTTATGGCATGGCAATGCATCATGTATGCAGCCCCTCTCCCTCACTGCCTGAGCCATTCTGGGCAACAAAAGCAAAATATAGGAGACTCCTCCTTGTTGCTTTTACTGCCCAGAATGACTCTGATGGCAAGGGGGGGCGCTTATACAATACATTGCTGCACCATAAATACTTAGCATTTTGTCCCCCCCTTCTAGTTTCATTACTGATGGGACTATTTATGAGTATAGAAGTGGTAGAACATGCTGGGAAATTTAATGAGCGCACACCTGACACTGCACATTGCTGGTTTCTTAATGCATGTTAAAACAGCCACAGTAATGCCTCAGCAGGAAACTGCTGAGCATGGAGGTGTCAGTTATTTTGTTCCATTTGCACCTCACCCTTCCTCCAAGGAGTTCACAACAATAAATTTAGCCTCTCAGCTACACTGCACAGCATGACAGGGAAAGATGGTTCCTGTGTGCCGGGCCACCCATTGAGTGTGTAGGCAAGCAGAGACTTCAGTCTGCTTTCTCCACATCCAAACACAGTGCTCAAAGCCCCCATATGCACGAGCCGCCTACTGAGGCACCTCGTTGAACTGGAAGCAGCTTCTGCAGAGAATAAATGAGCTCTATCTAGATATCCATGTAAGGTGCTGTCTAAGGGGGTACAGTCCAGTATCTCTGGAGTCATGTTCGACAGATTATATCTGAACGTTCCATCCATTAGTCTTCAAGGTAACTTTGAATTAAATTGTTCCTGCCACAGCATGGATAGGCTTCCACATGTGTTCCTTCCACCCTAGAGCAAACCAACACACTTCCTCATCCTATGTCAATATTGGAGAGCCAATATCCGCCTACAGATGTCTCCCTCCAGCAACGCCTTAGAGAGGAGACAACCAGCGGCGTAGCTAGAGGCCGCAGTGCCCAGGGTGGTGACATTGTGATATCATCTGAGGTTGATATCATTTCCGGGTTCTCCTCTCTCAAGGAAGCCCTAGTAGTGTTGGCCTTGAGATCAAGCTTTGCAATATTTGTGATCCAGTTGAAGTTCTCCAGATGGCTTCCTAAGGTTTCCGTGGCCTTACAATCCATGTGCCACCCCTTTCCTCCTCCGCTTGAGACTCAACGAGAGCCTCCGCTTGCTCAAGTATAATAGAAACTGCTAAGTGGTGCCCTCCTTCAAGTGGCATCCAGGGCATGTGCCCTGCCATCCATACTTTAGGTATGCCACTGTGAAAACAGCATGTTAAAGACCAAGCCCTCCCTGGAAGCACCTGTTCAGGCTAGGAATGGAGCAGATAACAATGTCTGGGTGGAAAGGTAAGGGCTGCTTCTGATACAGTTCTTTCCGCCAGCAGTTGATGTGACAGTAGTTAAAATGCCCTTTAAAAAGGTCAGCTGTGCTGCTGGGAATGAAAGCTTTTTGTTTCTTGAGTTTGCTGATTTGAGTCAAATATGGTATAGTGGGAGGGGCAGTAACCCCCAGTGACACTGATTTTTTATATAAGCACTGGAGGACTTCACATTTCAGCACCATAGTTTATCTGGAGAAACTCTGTTTCCCTAATGTTGTGGCAGAAGGAAAACTATCCTGCTTAGCTGTTCTTCCTCTCTCTCCCTTTTTAATACCTCGCTGAACCTAGAATTACAACCAGGACCACATTGCCTTTCCCCTCCCCTCTTCCTTTTCTTTCTGTTCTGGAATGAGGATTCCTAATTCAGGACACTGTGTGCAACAGTGCCACCTGCTGCAGCCTGGCCCAACAATTTCCCTGCTTTTGATGACATACCCGACTTCAGCCGTCCGTATTAGTTAAAAATAATGGAGTTGTGCTCTACCGTAGAACAGCTTTGCACACTGATGGGGGTGGGAGAAGAAGGTTATGTGATCCATGCATCCGGTATGCATTTCCTGTTTCGTATCATTTGAACAAGAAATCGCCCATGGAAGGTGTCCTGCTCAGGCTCCTCTTTTAAGTAACAGTATTCTCATCTAAAAGGCACTCATCATATCTTGCCCTTAGGTTACTTTAGATTTCCCTGGATTTATTTATTTATTTATTTATTTATTTCAAGGATTTTTACCCCGCCTTTCTGCCTAAAAAGGCATTCAAGGCGGCACTACAAAAACAATTAAAAACAGAATAACAACATCATAATTTAAAAACAATGATTAAAAGCAATATAAAAATACAATATACAATACAACGATTATCCCATGGATCAGGTACAGAATATAAAAGAATACAAAGACCAGCCAGCCTGTCAGCAACTAAAAGCCTGTTTAAACAAGAAGGTCTTCAGTCCCCGCCGAAATACCGCCAACGAGGGAGCAGTTCTTAACTCTAAGGGGAGGGTATTCCAAAGTTGGGGTGCCACCGCCGAGAAGGCTCTCCTGCTGGCCGCCACCCCTCTCACCTCTCCTGGTGGCGGCACAGTCAAAAGGGGCCCCCCAGATGACCTCAGAGTACGGGTAGGATTATATGGGAGGAGGCGGTCCCTCAAATACCCCGGACCCGAGCCGTAAAGGGCTTTAAAGGTCAAAACCAGCACTTTGAATTGGGCCCGGAACAGAACCGGCAGCCCGGTTCTGTTCCGTTTAATTCTGTTCTGTTTAATCTATGTTGATGAGGGTACCATCCTAACCTGGAGTTAAGGCGGCAGAGTTAGGCCAGCAAAGTTTGTCTGGCACAAGGGCCACCCTAAAGTGTGTTTGGACCACTCTTGGAGGCAGGGAGGATGGCGCATATCTGTGTGCTGGCCTCTCTGACTCCAAGAGTGGTCCAAATTTACTTATGGTGTCCCTTGTGCCAGCCAAACTTTGCTGGGCTAACTGTGCAGGCCTAACTCCAGGTTAGGATTGCCCTCTCAGGCAAGTAACTTGGGAAAATTTCTCTGCTTTTCCACAAGAAGGCATGCAAGTTGTCACATCACATAGTTTGTGGAAGACTCTGAGGCTTGTCCATCCCACCCCTGAGGTGGGGCAGAGCAGCTGCATCGAGCAGCAGACTGGAGGAGATGGCCAACTGACAAGGGGCATCCTGCATCTCACTCCTCCAACAGGATCCCCCATCCACTGGCCAACTGCTTCACTTGGAGAAGCAGGGACCCCTTTTGTCCTCCAGTGGAGCTGCAGCATCCCTCTGGGTGGCAGTGCTGGAGACAGAAGCATCTCCTAAGTGTTTCTGTTGCTGCCCCAAAGGGCGCTGATGATGAGCGGGAGGAGCTGCTTATATAGTGCATTGCAGTGCCTGCAGTACTTACCATTACTATGCTACTGCTCTTGAGTACAAGAAGCTCAAACTGATAAACTGGCCTAAAGGAGTTCTTATATAGGGGCAGCAGGGAACCTAGTGGCACCCCTGAACATGTGGCTGGCTGGCTTTGCTTATCCTTCCTGACATTTTTGGCACTGTGCAATAGTAAGGTTTAGCTCAGCTAGTACTGTGAGCTGCCTTGGTGGTACAGAGATTAAAGTGCCAGAGCCCCTGGATCAAGTCCCTGGATCAAGGCCTGGTCCAAGCTGATGTGCAATGCACCCTGAGTGAATTGGGCATTTATTTATTTGAAGAATTTATATCCTGCCTTTTCCATGCTGAAGCAAATGCCCAAGGCAGCTTACATAGACTGGTCAGTCTAAAACACCATTTTTCCTTCTTTCTTTTTTAAAAAACAAATATACAGTGTTCTGTGATTCACTGAATCTGCAGTCCCAGATGTAGCCTTCACATTGTGGTTCACTTCTCTTGCTGCATGCCATCAAGCCTCAGCAGGCAATTGAAGTCATGCTCTGTTCTTTTGCTGGCTGGCCTTCTCACACACTCCCCTGCAACTCTCACTTGCGGTGACTAATCAGCTCATCAGCACCTCTATCCTGCCACAACAGGTATTGCAGCTTGTCACAGCCTGACATTCCGTCTCCCATCCAAAACCAAGACCACAGTTTCTCCTGCTTAGCTTAAAGCAGTACTAGCAGCTCCACCATCAGTCTACACTTCCTGCCCAAAATGGATATTTCCCAAAATATCCCCTGCCTCATTCAAAAAGACTCAAGCTGGTTAGTCAATCAAGTTAAAATTCCATAATCTACAAAATAAAAAATAAAAAAATGAAAACAAGCATCAGATGAAAACATCCCCCAACAGAAATATTTTAAACAAGTCTGCACAGGGTTCTTTTCCGACAGGTTTTGTGGCACTCGCTGGATCCATCTGCTTTTTGCACGCTGTGCTGTCTTCCCCACAAGGGATGGAGCAATTTGGCCTTGCAAAGCTCTGTGCTGTAGTGTGTTGGAATTATGGGATTTTTGGCTAGCTTTCCTTTGGGTATAGCCTCACTGCTGAAGTGTTTTGGAGTTCAAGCTTCATAAAAAATAGACAAGCAGACAAACAAGCAGAGATTCTAAGGAAGAGGACTTCAAGTGCTGGTGCATTGAGCAGGCTTCAATAGGAGATCTGATATCCTTGAAAGGAGCAACAGAGAGATGCAGAACAGAGATCTAACTTAGGGTGCAATCTTAATCAACTTTCCAACACCAGAGTAAGGGCAATACAGCTCCGAGACAAGGGAACAAACATTCCCTTACTTTGAGAAGGCTTCTGTGACTACTACTCCAGAGCAGAATGTGGAACATGCCCCACTGGCACAGCTATGTTAGTGTTGGGAAGTTGGTTAGGATTAGACTTGCCATAATTTTTAAAGTTGAAACTGGGACCAATTGGACTATCACCAGGCACGGCACGGCACGGCACGGCACGTGTGTGTGAGAGAGAGAGACTGACCCACCCCTGTTGGGGTAACCTGCGCCCTATCAGGCAATTTGGAGCTAGTTTGTTGGGTGTTTGCCCCCAGACTCCCATCTCTCTCTCTCACTCACTCACTCAAAACTTGCCACCACCCCTGAGAATCTCTCAAAGTTTGAAAAACTGCAAGGTAAGATATTTGAGAAGAGTGAGCCTACCCTTCCCACCAGCTAGGGAGAATGAGAGAAATTCACTTGGTGGAACCCAGCAGGCTGCAGAGAAAAGGGGACATGGCCCACCAAAGCTGTAGTCCTATCCACAGTAGAGTAAGTTCCATTGACTATAATGGGACTTACTTCCAAGTAGACATGCATCAAATTGGGCCCCAGGTGAATTTATTTAATAGGCAGTCTATAGAGGGGGGGGGAGAGAAGGGGAAGGCAACCCACCAAGTGAATAAGAGGGGCATAAAAAGGGGTTGTGACTTGGGGTATGTGGCACATTTGGGAAGGGGGCCATTTCTCTCAGGGTTTGCTGGAAGTTTCTCACAGCAGTCTCTCCCATCTCCCTGCTTGTTGTCAGGTGTAAAGCAGGTGCCAGGCCTGAAGTGTCAGCAGGCAACAAGCAGGCAAAGGCCAGAGGTGGCTGTGTTCCAGGTGTGAAAATGGCCGGAGGTGCCCCCAGCACTAAGGTGTGGCACCCACCAGCTCACCTCTTGCCACTCAGGAAGGAAATGTTTGAGTTCTGCACCAAACAAGAGCTGACCTACCTGGGTAATGCCAAGGTCCATGCCAAAGTCCACTTCCTTCCCCCACCCCTGCGCCCCACTCAGGCCTGCTGGAGGGATAGACCAGAGTTATAGAGGGAACCTGGGGGGGGGGAGAGAGAGAGAGAGAGAGAGAGAGAGAGAGAGAACTACCCTGGTGGGAGGGGAAGCTGAAACAAATGATCTTAAGATGGGGCCACTGGTCCTGTGTGCACTTACCCAGGAGGGATTCTGATGGGGCTGAATGGGATTCCAATACTTGTGGATAAAAGCGCATAACATGGCACTGGGAGGCTGCTTTGCCTCGCCTCGCCTCCCTGGCATGCCACATGGAACACAAACACAGGCACCCTGCACCCCAATCTTCCCCTGTGGTTTCTGCCTCATCTCACTGGCACTCACACTCATCTAACAAAGTGCTTTTCCCCATTGCAGTTTTGGTGCCTCTCTTTAAACCAAGGGTGGCCAACCCTCAACACATCATGTGCTACTTTTGAAAATCTTGAAGGTGCCACTCCACCATAATGTTAGTGTCCCCTCCCATGATTGACAGAAATGATATAAAATTAAAGGTAAAGGTTTCCCCATGACCGAATGGTCTAGTCGTGACCGACTGTAGGGGGAAGTGCTCATCTCCGTTTCAAAGCCTGTAGAGCCGGCGTTTTTGTCCGATCATGTGGCCAGCATGACTCTATGCCGTAGCGCACGGAACGCCGTTACCTTCCCACCGAAGTGGTCCCTATTTATCTACTTGCATTTTTGTGGTGCTTTCGAACTGCTAGGTTGGCAGGAGCTGGGACAAGCAACGGGAGCTCACTCCATCACGCAGTCTCGAACTCCTAACCTTGGGGTTGAAAGCCCAGCAACAGCGGATTAACTCGCTGCGCCACCACGTCTCTGTTAAAAATTATGCAGTTACAAATTATTTCTGCACCAAACTATTTGAATAAAAAAAGAGAAACATAGTTCTAATGTAAATAACTTTCACTGTTTCTTAAACTCACAGAAAATAAACTCAAATAAAAAACCATGATTCTGAAGGAGTCTCAACTTCACACAGCCAGCCACACTTTGCTCTCTCCCCCCATTGCTGGAGCTGAGGAAGTGCATGCAGGGGGAGGGAAGCTGCTAAATCAGAGAGACCCCAAAGAGGGCCATCTGGGCCCCAGGGAGGTAAACACCACCCCAGCAGAACTTCAGCCTGTAAAAGTCAGGCAGGCCCAAAAGGAAGTTAGGTGAAGCCCTGACCCACCTTACAAAGGGCCTCCATCAGTCAGTGAAGAGCGGGCAGGGGGCTGCCTCACCTCAGTTCCTTCTCTTGTGGGATTTGTCAGAGGTCTGCCAATGGCCCAAGCCCCACTGACCCTCATCACAGGGCACTGGGGTTTTTAAAGGCTGTGGCTCTGCCTCTTCCTGGCTGGAGCTACTGTGTCAGCTGTTCCCCACTCTCCCAGCCTGCCTGCCTCGAGTAGTCCCTCTCCCTGCTGGGGCTGCTGTCCTGCCACTCTTTGCCTGCTGGAGTGAGAGCCTCTCCTCTGAGGCCCTGAAGCTTGTCTTGGGCCACCTGGCCCTCGCATGGGATGCATCTGGGGAGGTTGAACATACCCATCACTGCCTGTAGTGTGCGATGGACGTTTCCTCCATGAATATGTCCAACCTCCCTTTTAAGGCACCTTTAAAGGCTTTCCCTCTCTACTCCCTTCTGCAGTCCCCTGGCTCCTGGATGGAGAGAGAGAGAGAGAGCAAAGTACTGAGCGATGGTGGTGGCGGCGGCGGCGGCTGCTGTTTTAACTTTTGGATCTGAAAAAGATCAGCCCAGCTGAATCAATCAATCAATCAATCAATCAATCAATCAATCAATCAATCAATCAATCAATCAATCAA
>JAJKFI010000004.1:9744031-9758041 GCA_029204185.1 Lerista edwardsae
CAATCAATCAATCAATCAATCAATCAATCAATCAATCAATCAATCAACAGGTACTTATATACCGCTTTTCAACACGAAGTTCACAAAGCGGTTTACAGGCAAATAGTAATCATAATAAAATTAAATGGCTCCCTGTCCCAAAGGGCTCACAATCTAAAAAACAGGCAGACCACCAGCAACAGCCACTATAAAGACTGCGCAGGGGTGAAGAGGGACAATTACTCTCCCCCTGCTAAATATAAGAGGAACACCGCTTGAAAAAGTGCCTCTTGCCCAGTTAGCAGGGGTAGAATGTGAGACTCTGGCTGCCCCCCCGTCAGAATCCATTCCCCATTCCATTTCTGAGATTAATGAACACCTCCCCTCTCCATGCACGCACATTCCACATTTTGGAGCTGAAAGTAGCCCAATTGAAAAGCCTCCACAGCTACATGCTTACTTACTCCTTGGTTGACTCCTGACTTCCAAAAGCAAAGAAGCACACACTGCAGTGCTCCTCTCAGCAGTCTTTGGCTCCCCTCCCACCTCTGCTCCGCAGTCTTTGGCTGGCCATCTCACTTGATCTCCTCACTTCCACAAAGCTAAGCAGCATTGCTTTAGTGTCCCTCCCACCTCTGCTTGGCAGTCCTTGGTACGTCTTCCTGAAGCAAAAATGCACTTCCACTTTAAATGGCAGCCAGGGCAAACCGGGATAGACCTTCAAACCAGGCGGGACACTGGGGCAACCTCCCTAAACCGGGATAATCCCGGTCAAAATGGGAGGTCTGGTAAGCCTAGTTAGGATTGCACTCTTAGTCATATTTACATTCTGGCTCAGTGCGAATTGCATCTTTTCTCTGTGCAGTAGATCAGAAAGAGGTGTGGCCTATGGGCACATATGCAACATATGCTATTCTCCAAGGAGAGTCCTATTCAGACAAATATTGCACAGACAATGTCCATGTGTGGCTGGAGGCACCAAAAGAGCCCCCACAAACACTGTACATGTAGGGTGTGTGTGATGGGGCTTAGTGCCTCCCCACCCCGAAGAGGCTTATTGGTAGGGGTGTGGGATTTTTTGGTGATATTTCTTCCAAAATTTATTGATTAAAATAGTTCCGAAATTTCTTGATTAAAATAGCAAATCGCAGTAATATATATATTTATTCTACATTCTCAATCCAAGTTCTCATTTTTATTCATTTTAAGTGCTTTAAAAGTGTACTAGGTAGATGATCCAGGTAGAGTCAGCAGATGCAGCCACAGTATTATTTCTAATTGGAAAACTAGTCTATTTTAGAATGCAATCCTATACCTGCGTTGCACCTGCGCTACGCTCTTGTGCCAGTCCAGTGCTGCACAAATGTGCCGTCAAGTGCATCTGCGTGGACTGGAGTCAGGCGCTGGACTGGAGGAAGCAGTAGCGTTGGCGCATGGGAGCCAATGCACCTGTCAGCAATGCTGGCCGAGCGCCGGTTGAGCGCTGGCAGTGCTTGGTTGGTGCATGACCTCGCCAAGGGTGTTCCAGAGGTATGCCAGGGGCATAAAAGGGCAGCACAGTGGGCAGTGATGGGGGCAGTGACACAGGATGGCCGCAGTGTCACATCCTAGACCCCATCCCCGGCTAGGGCAGCCCTGAGTTGGGCCGCTGCTGTGCATGTTCTCCTGCGCCTGCAAGACAGCAGGCGCAGATCCGAACAACCCCATCAGGCTGGCTGGGGCTTACCCAGGTGCCAGGGGAAAACCACCGAGCTGCTGCTGCCTCCTGCTGGGCTTAGAATATGGCCCTGCTATGTCGGCCTTACTATGTCGGAAAATAACTTCAGCACCAAAATGCGGTGTTTTGTGTTTTTTATTCAGATATTTTAATTGCCAAAAGATGATTGTTAACACCCAAAAAGTGGTTTACAACAAAACAAAAAACCCCAACCCCTACTTATTGGTGGCTGGCACTGCTGGGGCGTCTTCTCTCTGTACCACCCATGCTGAGGCTGGATGGTAACTGGCATCGACCCATCAAAGGTGGTGCTTGCTCACACAGTGTGCAAACTTGCTTCACAGCATGTTTGCAAAACCTGTAGCCAGTAGTACACATGGATTGGGCCCTAAGTGTATTAAGGAATTGAAGCTGAACAGGAAAATGAGTTTTATTTGGCCAGTTGCAGGTTGTGACTGTGATTGTGTAAGCCAGAATAAAGTCCAAAACAGGGGCATGAGGATATTTGGCTCTCGATCCCTATCCTGCCTACCGAATATAGTTCTAAATTTAAGACTCTTCATGGATGACAGGTATGCCCGCAGTAGGCGATGCAAATGCATTTTAGCAGTGGTTGTCAAACCTCAGCACAGGACCAACTTTTTAGAACGGTACTTGTGTCAAGTACCCGGAAGTGACAACATCAAGCAAGAGGTGCCATCATTGTGAACGTAATAAAATGACACTCCTGGAATGCAAACTGCCTTTCTCGGACTGTACTGCAGCAATGGTAGCAATTGCAGAATCATGAAACATCCCTGATGGAAAGCAAGATCGGGACAAAATATGTAAAAGCACTGAACTGAAAACAAAATTTTAAAAAACACGCTCACTTGAAAATTCTAACTATTAACACTCACAAAATGCATATAGCAAGAATAAGGTCTGTTGCTTCCAAGATGGCTGCTCCCAGCTTTCCACGACCCACCTGACATCAGGTTGTGATCCACCTACCCACAGTTTGAGAAACACTGCATTACAGAATGTCTAGACCTCAAGCTTTCGCCTCTGGTTATAATAAAGGAGCTTTAACATTGCTTTACCCTACAAATAATGGAATTGATGGCAGTGCCTTTCTTTGGCTAGCACAAAAATGTAGTCAAGGAAGGTGCCTTTTTCACTCTGTTTTTTTTTTTTTTAAACACACACGCATTTCCTGCAGATACTGTTTCCATTTACTTTAGTTTGTATTCTGACCCAGTGCTGTAGGAAACCACCCTGTGGATTTGGGGATGATTAGAAGTGTACTCTTGGGTTTTTGTGTTTGCTGTTTTGAATAGCACAAATGGCATGCATGCAGAGGCCTGCTTAATGTGAATCAGAAGGTATCATGACATAAATCAATAAATTGTACATGTTGAGAGGGCGGAGGGAGGGAGGAGAGGAGGGTCATAATGAATTCAATCTGGCACACATTTTAATTACATTTTTTAATTAGGAAACTGACTTGCCAGCACTTGCATATTCCAAGGTGTGGAAAAATCCTGGAAAACATTTCAGGGCTCTGTGATATGTCTGAAAACACTTGGGTGACCCAGGTACCTGCAATAACAAAAGGAAAGTGATAAGAAGAGCCACTGCGGGCCGATTTGGTTTGCCAAGCCCAGTTCTGCACCAAACGGAGGGTTCTTCACTCATCACGAATGCTACCAAGTTCTCCAACCTTGTCATTCCACCTTTTCATTCAGCATGTGGTGATTCCTTAGGATCAGCTTTATTTCTGGTTATCATGCCCGATAAAACATTGCCACAACAGATGCACTCTTGTGCACTCGGAGCGCACTGCTTTTTCTGCAAGTTACCCGAGGACGTCTCCAACCAGAAGCCTTTGACCTTTGTTATGAATCTTCCCCAATTGACTGAGATCTCTCCTCCACCCACCACTCAAAATGGCCCTCCTGCTTAACTATCCTTATCTAGAAAAGGAGGGGAGGGGAAGGACGCTTTTCAGTTCTGCAAGGAAGTCCAGATCACCACTCTAGCTTTCAGCAAAGGCTAATGGAACAGACAACGCATTGAAATCATTGTAACAAGACTTAAACCAAAAGCCTCCACTGGACCTGAAGCAATTACAGCACAACACACTCTGTCTAGGCTTTCTCATTATCCCGTACGACAGTCCGTTTGTTTCCTTGACAATATGCTTGGCGCTTTCTTCTGTAATGATCGAAACTAGGAACAGAATCGCCCGGCTGTGGAATTGTAGAATCCTGGAAAACAGCCTGGTGGAAGCAAGCTAGATCAGTGGTTCCCAAACTGTAGGTCAGGACCCACTAGTGGGTCATGAACCAATTTCAGGTGAGTCACAAAGCATCTGAAGCAGCCGTATTGAAAATATGGGAAGGTGGGATGCTGGAAAGGGGAAGGTGGCTATTGGCTATGTGGTTGTTTCACTTGAGTCAGGCCTTCACTTGAGTCACCCTTTGATACACTGTGCTATTGGAAAATGGCTCATGTTTAAGTGATCACCAAATTTAATGAAAACATTCCTTAAAAAAACCTTTCGTTTCCCCAAAATAGTACATGTTCACCAAATTTTAGACCCCCTAGTAATCCTAAAGTGATAACCACATATTGAGTTCTCATCATTTTCTTAAAGTATTTGACAGTAAAGAAATAGTTTTGTCTCCCAATAATAGTAAATTTTCATAATGTAACCCTAACCTAACCCCACATTTGGGGCATACAATTCTGCTAGCTAAATAATAGTACTTTAGCATAAATGTCGTGTTATCCATTTGGTGAACATTTACTAAATTTGGTGAACATTTACTAAATTTGGTATAACCATGGTTTGTTTTCGGACCACAGTGCTAAGGTCTCACAGTTTAATTTGGTAAGCATTTAATTTGTCCCTCAAAAGGGCTGAAAAATAACTCAACTTCTTGCTGAGTTCTCAGGAAAGCAGCAGGCTTTGGCATCACAATGTTGGCACTTCCTGCCGTGACATCACTTCCAGTGGGCCCTGGGCAGATTGTAATTCCAATAAGTGGGTCCTGGTGCTGACAGGTTTGAGAGCCACTGAGCTGGATTTTGCACTAAGTGAGAGTTTGAACTCAAGGTTGGGAAAGACCTCACTATGATTGCAATGATTCTGAACGACTGCTCAAAGTAGAAACCAAGCGGTTGTATTCAGGGATGCTGTTCTGGGCCTGGATCTCACAGCATCTTTTTCCTTGGCTAGGTGGAACTTGGATCCGGACTTTGACACTGTGGGAGGAGGGTTTAACCTCTTCCTGCACCACTGCCCCTGTCCAAATTTCCCCTGAAGCTACCTCTCAGCCACAAAGGGACAGAGGTACAGAGACAAACATGGAGGAATCGCACCTGTATGTTTTCTCCACCACTGAGAAAAAGTAGTTTTGAGGAAGGTTGTGGAAACTGCACAGGCAAAGGGTTAACCGCCATCTGTCAGCATTGAAGCTCCAATCCAAATAAGGGTCCTCATGACTGCTTTTCGCCTAAGAAAAAGACACCAGGAAATCCCTTCACAAATCTTCCATGATTTGTGTGGCTTGGTTTTTAGCTATCATTGCAGGAATTGCTCAATTCAAATCAAGTCCCCTTGTACAATACTGGCACGTGTTTACATAGTTGACAAAGTTTGCAGCAGCAAACATTACCACAGTTGAAGCAGTGCTAACCCTTCTCTGTTATTTTTGTTTTTCTTCCCTGCTCCATATTGTATGGACTATTATGTGATAAGCTATGGAAGAGACTTCTTCCCCAGCATCTTTGTTCCAATGAAGGCAAACATATCTGAGGTCCTAAGCCCACTTGACACTTGTACAAATGGTCCTGGGGTTGGGTAGTGTGGCTGCAAGATTCCTGCTGTGCAATCCTATGCATGTTTACTCGGAAGTAAGTCCCATTGAGTTTAATGGCACTTGTTCTCAGGGAAGCATGTAGAGTGGTGATCTTCAGCCTTTTTCATCTCACGGCTTACTATCAAGGTGCTAAAATGGTCAAGGCACTCCACGTTTAGCTTGCAGAAGAGAAAGGCTAAGAGGCGATATGATAGCACCCTTCAAATATCTGGTCATAAGGAAGAAGAGACCAATTTGTTCTCATCTGCCTTTGACAGTAGAACTAGGTCCAATGCAGTGATGTCATGCAGGGGGAACGTGGGGGAACTCAGTTCCACTAGTTAAAATTAGGGCTGACTCCGCCCACTTCACTCTCCCTCCTCCCCCCTCCCAATTCCTCTGCAAAGAGCTTTTCTTCTTGGTTGGCCGGCACTCAGAGGGTTAAAGGGAGCGACTCCGGATTCCTAGGGGGGCGAAGGCAGGGATGTCATTCAGGGGGAACGGACCAGAACGGGTGTTCTGGATCCTAACGGGCTCCGTGGTTGGTTCCGGGTTCCCGACAAGTGCCAATCAAAAGTGAGTTCCTGTTCCTAAATCATTTGAATGACACCACTGGTCCAATGGGTACAAACTGCAAGGGAGGCACTAGAGATGGCACTAGAGATGCTCCACAGGCTTGGATGACCTTGTAGGTCCTTTCCAACTCTATGATGCTATGATTCTATGAATTTTAGCACCTTGATAGTGTGCCATGAGATGGAAAAGGTTGAACATCTCCACACTGTCAGTGGGGGGGTTCATATCTCCTAATGGCCCTACTAATAAATGACACCCCCCAACTCCCGTGGCACATTTGCAGATCATTTGCAGCACACCAATGAGCTCCAACGCATTGGCTGAAAATTGCTGGTGTAGAGGATCGCAGCCTTACTCAAGCAAGTTCATTTCTTTGCTGCTGTCTCCTTCCATTATACTCCTGACATTCACTCACTTCCTTTCTGTTTCAGCAAGGCTGCAGCCAAAAATAATACCCAGCTGTCAACACCGTAGCTAAGCTAACCCATCACGGGCAAGTATCAGAGAGCCCAACGGATCGTTCTGGCTTGTGACAGAAGAAACCAATTCTAAACAATTGCATTTGTTACGTGTTGCCATTCACTTGCACAGATTCTCTTCCCTTCGCCTCATTAGTTTTTCCTTCTAATAGTGCCTTGGGACATCCAAGGGCAGCAGTCCTCCCTGCATCCAGGTTTAGGATTGGTTGTGATGCATAACAACATAGCATTACTGTAATGTATTATTGTATCAAGTCTGCCAAGGCTCTCTGGTTTGGGCTCCACAAACTGAACTGCTATGTTGCAAGAGAAGGATTTAAGCCAGGATCCCTGCAAGATATTGCTCATTGCTACCCATTTTTGTTAAGTGAAGGATCTGTTTGCTATCAGGCAGACAAGAGGTGTCCCCAATAACATTAACTCTGTACATTGAGATACTAACCATTTATTTTTCAAACAGCTCATATAGAGAATGAATTGAAACATTCTTGAATGAATTGAATCAACGAATTGATTAATATCTCATATGTAGAACTCATATATAGAAGAGTTAAAAGGCTCTATAGTGTCATCTTTTTGGTGGAATCCTGTTTGGAACGTTGTGGGAGAGCAACTTTCAAAGGATCTGCATTTAGATCGAGCCATGATTAAGGGCACAATCCTAACCTGGAGTTAGGCCAGCACAGTTTGGTCAGCACAAGGGCCACTGTAAAGTGTGTTTGGACCACTCTCGGAGTCAGGGAGGATGGCGCACATCTGTGTGCTGGCCTCTCTGACTCTGAGAGCAGTCCAGACATACTTTACAATGTCCCTTGTGCCGGCCAAACGTTACTGGACTAAGTGTGCTGGCCTAACTCCAGGTTAGGACTGCACCCTAAATTGCAAACAAGAGGCTACTTGATTCTGCTTCACAAGAATACAGGCACACCTTGGTATCTGCTGGGGTTCCACTCTGGGTCCCCCCATGGATACCTGAAACTGTGGGTACCAGGAACCCTTTTTTAAAGATGGACGGACTGGAGGTTGCAGTCACGAACACAAAGTGGCTTCTGGTCATGTCCAGGAGGCCCTCCGAGGTGCAGGCTTCGCATCTGTGGATGGTGGAACCTGTGAATGCCAAGCCTGTGATACTGAGGGCCCACCATAGTTTGCTGCTCTCGCATATTCAAAACATCAGACACATTTATATGCCAACTCAGGGCCAATCCAGATTGGACAACCATAGTTCCATCTGTTTCAGTAAGGAACTATCTCAAGGCACAATAATAACCTGGGGGTTAGGCTGGCACAATTAGGCCAGCAAACTTTGGCCGGCACAAGGGCCACCGTAAAGTATGTTTGGACCACTCTTGGAGTCAGAGAGGCCAGCACGCAGACATACGCCATTTCCACTGACTCTGAGAGTGGGCCTAACACCCTTTATGGTGGCCCTTGAGCTGGCCCAACTTTGCTGGCCGAACTGTGCCGACCTAACTCCAGGATTGCACCCTCAGTGATGTGGGAAGGGGTGTGGGCTTGACCTGAATAGGACAAGTCATGCAAAAACAGTGCATGAGAGCTTTTGTCAATACTAGGAAGCAACAAATGGGAAATGATTGAAACACAATTTCCAGAGGGTGTTGTTTTTTTAAAGAGGCACAAGCACAACATTTACAACTTGATTAAGGGTTTGTATATTTTGTACTGGGGCTATGCACCTGACTTTAAAAAGTAGAGTCCTAAGTGTCAACATTAACATCAAATGTTGCCTTGCCTAAAATTGAGTGTGAAAGTGGCTGCCATCCTCTTTCTAGCATCTTTCCTCATGCCCCTCCTGAGCTGAAGAAAAGCCAGTCTCTTTCTTGTCACCTTTTATCATCTCCACATTGACTGTAGGCATGTCATTTGCTACAGCTGAGCACTAGGCGTCTTGTGGCTCCATATAGGAATCGAAAGACAGTCTGGCAAGAGTAACAAGGCTCACACTGATGTGGGTAGCATACCAAACAGTGCTTTGAACGTAATCGATAGCAAGGAAAAGACATTGCAAGGAGTATGAACCCTGGCTTGATCAAATAGCTTGATTTACGAGCCCAGTTTCAACATCACCTTCACATCAATTCACAGCAGCACAAAATGGGCATAAAACTTGGGCACTTCAGTTCACTTTTAATTGCAATTCGCTTACCATTTGAGGCACTCCCTCCTTCAGGTTCAGCTTATGCAGAAGCTCTTTGCATGGATATGGGAGATACCTCTCCATGTATGAGAGGCATTGCCACTCATTGGATAAATGGGAATTTTATTATTATTTATTATTATTTACCTGTAAACTGCTTTGTGAACTTTTTGTTGAAAAGCAGTATATAAATACTTTTTGATTGATTTGGAGTTCCTCACTGTGAAATCAGTTTGGTTCAAGCCATTGAGCCTGCAGCTAGTCCTGAACAAACTTCACGTATGTCACACAGGGATTCACTCCACAAATATGTGTGGCCAAAGGAATTTGTGTATGTGTGTGTGTGTACATGTGGGGTGGAACAACATTTTAACAACAATAGGCCCAGAGGATCATGTGGTACCACTTGTTCCCTATAAAAGCTTCCAGGCCATGCTTGTACAGTTGTCTGTGTAACAGCATAGTTCCTGTTATTGCACACTCTGGTGGGGTACTTTGCTGTTAGGATTAAGCTCCTCTCCCCTGCTGCTGTAGCCAGTAAGCAATGCCAAGATGTTGCTTTTCCCTTTGAGGATTGGCTGAAACGGTGCAGGAAAGGAGTGATTTCCACTGCAAGGTAAGGCTCCTTGCAAAACTTAGAGCTCTGCCCTCTCTGTAGAGACGCCACTGGTGCCGGCCAAACTTGGTTGGCCTAACTGTGCCAGTCTAACTCCAGGTTAGGATTGTGCTCTGAGAAATGTCTCTCCAGGTTTGTTTGAGGATGTTATCCCAAGGATAAGGGGTCACCACTGAAAAGACTCTCCAGTAGTTGCTTGCCTTGCCTCACGAAGCTGGGGATATCTGGAGATTAGTCTCAGATATCTTAAAGGTCAGGCAAGGTCAATTGGAAGGAGGGGAATCTTCAATTATTCTGGCAGTCAGCCATTTAGGACTTTAAAGATTAAAATCAGCACTTAGTATTGAGCCTAAAAACAATCTAGGAATGTGCAAATCTTTTTGTAGACTGGTGAAATGTATCCAAACCTTAATATCCCTATTTGCCATCTTGTAGTCATATTCTGAAGAATTCTGTAGACTGAAGCCTTGCTGGATCAGGCCAAAGGCCCATCTACTCCAGCAACGTGCAGTGTGAGGTTGGTAGGTGATGCAGAATCACCCACTGTGGTCCTCTGAAAAGTTTGCTTACTCACATCACCACTGCTGATGTGAGTAAGCAAACACTCTCAATGTAAGCACTCCAAACATAGTTCAGAGTGGGTTGTGAGTGCTTGCACACTCATAGGGCAGCAGCAGTGCTTTTCGGATGACTCTGTGGGGTGGAGCTGCATCACCTGCCGCTCCCACACTGCATGGCCCTGATCTAGTCCAGCTTCCTGTATTTCACAGTGGTTTACTAGATACCTGCAGGAGCATACAAGTCAACAAGATACAAGGCAGCATTATTGTATTCAGAGTTCATCATGAGAAAATCTAGGCTGGATGATTCAGAAGCTGGAATCAAGATTGCTGGGAGAAATATCAACAACCTCAGATATGCAGATGATACCACTCTAATGGCAGAAAATGAGGAAGACCTAAAGAAACTTCTGATGAGGGTGAAAGAGGAAAGTGCCAAAATTGGCTTGAAACTCAACATTAAAAAACTGAGATCATGGCAACCACTCCCATCACTTCCTGGCAACTAGAAGGGGAAGAAATGGAAGCAGTGACAGAGTTTATTTTCCTGGGCTCCAAGATCACCGCAGATGGTGACTGCAGCCATGAAATTAAAAGATGTTTACTTCTTGGGAGGAAAGACAACTTTCCTTGGGAGGAAAGATAACTATGGTGAACTAGACAACTTAATAAAAAGCTGAGACATCACCCTGCCGACAAAGGTTTGCATAGTCAAAGCTATGGTTTTCCCAGTAGTCATGTATGGCTGTGAAAGCTGGACCATAAGGAAGGTGGAGCACCGAAGAACAGATGTCTTCAGATTGTGGTGTTGGAAAAGGCTCTTGAGAGTCCCCTGGACTGCAAGGAGATCCAATTGGGCAGTCCTACAGGAAGTCAAGCTTGATTGCTCCTTGGAAGGACAAACACTGAAGCTGAAGCTCAAATACTTTGGCCACCTCATGAGAAGAGAGGACTCTTTAGAAAAGACCCTCATGCTGGGAAAGATTGAAGGCAAAAGGAGAAGGGGGTGGCAGAGGATGAGATGGTTAGATAGTGTCACCGAAGCGATGAACATGAAATTGGGCAAACTCTGGAAGCTAGTGGAGGACAGGGAGGCCTGGCGTGCTGTGGTCCATGGGGTCGCGAAGAGTCGAACATGACTTAGCAACTGAACAACAACAACCTAGGTGTTACAAGGGCATGGAGGGTTGTGGTCATGCTATCTCTATCTAGGAGCTGCTTAGCTGATACCAACCTAATAATCACCCGCACAGAACCTTGAAAGCAGATCAATTGAATGGCTGAGCATGCCCTATGCCACTTAATTAAAAAAAAAATTCTTTCTGAAAAGCACTGTGATTCAAATCTTTACAATAACAAGCTGTTTGCACTATATCTTGAGTAAGCAAAACATTTTTCTAGTATTCTTCAACTGAGTATATTAAATTAAAATAATTAATTGCCGTGCAGAATATAAGCAGTGAGTGATTTAAAATATTACCCTGGGAAATGGCTGTAAAATTGAAGTATATAAATGAGTCAGATTAGTAATTGAGTTCACATTCCAGTATGTTCTAATAGGATGCATTTCAAAACAGCACAATTTTTTTAACAAATGTATTATGCTGCTAGGATTACCATTAATATTTACAAGAGCTATATACTGTGCCACACAGCTCTGATGTGGTTGTTACATAGTTGTTGAGCATTCTTTCATGGCCACCAACTCCAGTTCAAGATACTGAATGTTCACTATCATGTTGTTGTACATTCTTTCTCATGTGTCATGTTAGGAGCAAATGATGTCCAGTAGAAATTGAGGTGGGGAAAAGGGATCAAAAAAGAGTCCCTCCTTAGGGAACCCCATATATAGGTGTTATTATGCAAATGCCCGAAGTCTCCGAGCAAAGATGGGGGAACTGGAATGTTTGGTGGCTAGGGAAAACATTGATATAGTAGGCATAATGGAAACCTGGTGGAATGCAGAGAACCAGTGGGATACTGCAATCCTAGGCTATAAACTCTATAGGAGGGACAGGGAAGGGTGCATTGGCGGAGGGGTGGCCATCTATATCAAAGAAGGGATAGAATCCAGCAGAGTAAAAACTGAAGGTGGGCCGGACTCCACCATAGACTCACTGTGGGTTAAACTACCAGGCCGTAAGAGCAATGTAATAGTGGGGGTGTGCTATCGTCCTCCCGATCAAAAACTTGAAGGCGACCTTGAAATGAGGAAACAAATCAGGGCAGTGACCAAGAGAGACAGGATTGTAATCATGGGGGGCTTCAATTATATCGACTGGGTCAACTGGTGCTCTGGTCAAGAAAGAGAGACTGGATTCCTTGACATGCTGAATGACTGTGCCTTAGAGCAGCTAGTCAATAACGTCCTCTATGAGCATGAGAATAAAGCAAAGCAGTTTGAATAAAGCTATACAGAAGAAGCCAATATACAAAACACTAACTACATATTTTTGAGGACCGGGTTTTGGATTATATGGTCATGATGGCAAGGCCGCTGATGGCAAGGCTGGAAACCAGAAGTCTGGCAGCACAGATTGAAGATAAGGTAGCCTATCTCAATGGCATGTTAGAATGTCTGCTAGCCATTATATTCCCCAGAGGCACCTAATCCAGTTTCTCCGAAGGAGGCTGTGGTGGTGATCTCCTTGCTAGAATGGCCTTCAGTTCCTCCTCTGAGAGCGCAATCCTAACCTGGAGTTAGGTTGGCACAGTTACGCCAGCAGAGTTTGGCCAGCACAAGAGACACCATAAAGTATGTTTGGACCACTCGCAGAGTCAGTGAAGCCAGCACACAGACATGCCCCATTCTCCTTGACCCCGAGAGTGGTCCAAACACACTTTACAATGGCCCTAGTGCCAGCCAAACTTTGCTGGACTAACTGTGCCGGCTTAATTCCAGGTTAGGATTGCGCCCTGAGTGGTGATCATCTTCTCTTTTCCAGACGTTCCAGTCACATACAGAGCAGGACGTCAGGCCTTGAAGCACAGAGATTTTGGTTTGGGCTCTATGGCACTTGGCAGATGTAAAAACTCCCACCTGAAATAGATGCAGCTGCCTTCTATGATCCTACTAGCTCCTTGATCCATCTAGCACAGTAATGTCTGCTCTGGGCTTTTCCTTAGCTCTACTTGGACATACCGTAGATTGAACTTGGAACAGTCCACAAGCAAAGCAGATGCTACCCCACTGAGCTGCAATCTAGCTTCTTCCTTTTCCCATTGCTTTCCAGGGCTGTCAGTAGGCCATCTACGTTTTAATTTTGCTACCCTTGAAAGCATCATTTTTTAAATGCTGAATGCCCTGCTGAATTTCAATTTCTACAAGATTTTAAAACGTGTATGTTTTACAAGGCAGCTGTGATAATACAATAGGTCCAATCAAAGGAATTCAATTGTACCTGCACTTTCTTCTCCTATAATGTAGATTCAGCAGCCTCATCAAGAGATGAGAATTATTTTTGGAATCCTCTTATTTTTAATAGCTTTGCTTGCAATGAGGCAACGTTCTTCTCATCATTATGGCTTTGAGCCTTGAAGCGCGCAAAACGAGGATATGTGACCAAGGGTAGCATTATATTAGATGGCTTAAGTAAGTTCTTTTACATGGTTCATGAGGACGTTCCTTCTAGGCTGCCAACAAGAGATATGTAAAAGCCTTACGAAGCATTATAAAACTGTTAATTTACCCACTTGATTTATGGTTTTGCATAAAGCATGAGAACACCAGGTCAACACTAATTATTACTATATGCAGTGCTAGACACGGTAACTTGGCTGAAGTATGTAGCTATTAAAAACTCATGGTAGGCCTATGGCAAACAAGAGAGAGATTTATGTTTTCAGTAAAGGACATATATCTATAGTGCGATGCTAGATCTTCTGTTTTTGCTATTTGAGCCATGGGGCTGTCCACCCTCTCTCTATAGCATGCAGGCACGGCCAGACAAGCAGTGTTGTAGGGACATGATTGGGAAGTTTGGGATTGTTGTTGTTGTTCAGTCGCTAAGTCGTGTCCGACTCTTTGCGACCTCATGGACCACAGCACGCCAGGCCTCCCTGTCCTCCACTAGCTTCCTG
>JAJKFI010000004.1:9763041-9800475 GCA_029204185.1 Lerista edwardsae
TACTCAAGCCCCTTCGCCACGACAAGGCAGTGATCCATGAAAGGGGATACAGGAATATATTTCCCTTACTCTTCTGTAAGCCCCTTGAGCACCCATGGGTCTTCTAAGATGCACCAACTATATAGCAGGAGCAAATCCAAGGAGACAAAGTGGGCACGTCATGAGGCTCCAGAGGGCTTAGCGCATACAACCGCTGCCCTCTCCAGTCCACTCAGGAATTTCCCCTTTCCATCCACAGGATAACTTACCCAATTGTTATTACCTAGGCTCAGTGGAGCACCCCAGCTTTCTCTTCTGCAGTGGAAGGGAACTTCCTCTTCATCACAGGCACATAGGATTGGGTCAAAAATGTGCCAACACAGATATCTTGCCGCAGCTAGAACATTCATATAATGCTTTAAAACGAATCACACGGTAGGCAAGTATAAAGAAACCAAGGAGTGTGTGAGCCTGGCCAAAGTCTCTAAACCAGTGGTTCTCAGACTTATTGGCACTGCGACCCACTTTTTAAAGTGACAGTCTGTCTGGGACCCACAAGAAGTGATGTCATGGATGGAAGTGCCAACATTGTGACGCCAGAGCCTGCTGCTTTTCTGAGAACACAGCAATCAGTTGGGTTATTTCTCAGCCATTTTCCAATAACAAAGTGAATCAGAAAGAAAAAAAGCTTATTTACAACCTTGACACAAGCAAAACAACCACACAGACCCCCCCTTTCCAGCACCCCATCTTCCCATATTTTCAATATGGCTGCTCTAAGTGCTTTGTGACCCACCTGAAATTGGTTCGCAACCCACTGGTAGGTCCCAACCCACAGTTTGGGAACCACTAGTCTAGTCCCTCTGAGCCTCACACTGCTCAGGTCCACAGAGGACATCATGCAGACCCTGCCACTCACACAGCCTTCTGGTGCAAAACAAAGACAGTTGTTGTGGTCTTCTCACATGACTGTATCATCCTGAGACCTTCCCAGCTTGCCTCTTGAAGTAGTTGGGTTGGGTTATTCCTCAGCAATTTTCCAATAGCGAAGTGAATCAGACAGAAAAAAGCCTTTTTACAACCTTGATACAAGCAAAACAACCACACAGCCCTCTCCTTTTCTAGCATCCCATCTTCCTGTATTTTCAATACGGTTGCTGTAGGTGTTTTGTGATAATAGCAAATACACGCCCCCTCTCTCCCCACATTGTACAGCTATAGAACATATTGCTTGCAGAACATTAATTGGTTTCCTGGCTGCCTGAAATTGGCTTGTGACCCACTGGTGGGTCCTGACCCACAGTTTGGGAACCATTGCTCTAAACATTTATCTGCAATAATAATAATAATCACATATAAACTTATTACAGTACAACACAAACATATGTTTAGTAATGTTGAATTGCAGCCTCAATGGCTGATGGTCAAACAAGTATGTGCTTTATGTAAATGGTGACATGGACATTGATTATGGTGTTGGTTTGAATACATATATTTTATGGTATAACTTGAATTGACAGCCTAGCCTAATAAACCATCATTGTGAAAATCAATAGTAATTAAAAGAGCATTTTGCTGACAGTAGATAGATCAAGAATGAATTTAATGTTCTTTATTCCCTTGGCATCTCTTCTTGGGGGTCAAAAATATATAACTGATCTGTCATTCATTTGTAACAAAACTTGACTTGGGCTATTCATTAATTCACTATATGCTGGATAATAGCAAATACACCCCCCCTCCCCACATTGTACAGCTATAGAACATATTGCTTGCAGAACATTAATTGGTTTCCTGGCTGCCTCCTGCTGCCTCATTTGCGATCTGCACATGCAACCCAGATGTGTAATTACTTCATTTCAGCTTGTTTGTGGAACTATTTTTTTTACCGCTATTGAATACCTCCAGAAAATTATATTATGTTACAGCAAATCATTGAAATTTGGAGGAATGCTGACATTCGCATGCGAATGCTGACAATCCAAGGTTAATTTCATGATTGTCTGAAAATAGAAATATTTCCCCCACTTGCCTGACATAAATCAGTGAATGGTGACAATCACATTTAAGTGGCTGTCAGTGTTTTCTGGTGTGACTTTGAGTTTCATTCAACATTTTTGTCTGGGATTGTGTACAATCACATTTGAAAGATGACTGTTACTACATTTGGATATTCAGGGTCCAATCCTGTGGGTCTTATAGTCAGCAGTAAAGTGGGTTTGGGCTTTGGGTGTCATAAACATGCTAATAACCCCTGCTAACTGGGCAAGAGGCACTTTTCCCAAGTGGTGCTCCTCTTATATTTAGCAGGGGGAGAGTAACTGTCCCTCTTCACCCCAGCTCAGTGTCTTTTCTAGTGGCTGTTGCTGGTGGTGTCCTGCATTTTTTAGATTGTGAGCCCTTTTGGGACAGGGAGCCATTTAACTTTATTATTTGCCTGTAAATGTCTTTGGGAACTTCATGTTGAAAAGCGGCATATAAATACTTTTTGATTGATTTTGATTGCTTGATTAATGACATAGCAACGACACAACAATGTTGCATCGACGCTACGTTAGATCTAGGCTTGGGCTGCCAGTCACGTTCTCAAGGTCTTGCCGCTCATGGAAGCTTCTGGTGTTCTTGAACTGGTGACCTTTGGATCTTATCTTCAAACTTAATGGTGGCTCTACCTTCTCAACCAGACCTCCTGCCGTGGCACACCATTGTTTAGTCTCAAATTTGTCTCACAAGAACATTATGATGTAGTATTAAGCAGAGAGACAGTTTGTCCATGCTCAATGATCTTCCTAGACAAGTGAGAACTTTATTCTGTGTATTTATCCAAGTCCAATATTCTGATCTTTATACCATATTGGATCTCTTCAGTTTCTGAATACAGTATGAACATAGAATCATGCAACTTTGATTTAATTCAGAATAAAAGGAAACCTCCTTTGTTACATTTCCCTCTTATACCCAATGACAGTGGGGACAAATCAGTTTCTGGGCACAATTCAAGGTGCTGATTTTAAATTTTAAATGCCTTAAGGGAGTGTAAAAAAGGCACAAATCTCCTCTTTTCAGAGTCAAAATGCACAACTTTTCAGTTATCCTTCAGAAAATGGATAATTTGATAATTGCAGGATGTTCAATACCTCCCAGACCTTAGATAACCATTAATTAACTGTAGAAGTGGATTCTTGTTTCTAGAACTTGGCAATCGCTTGGCAAACCCAGAGAAAATTAAGTTAAGCTGCAATCCTAGACACGTGAGCTTACATTGAACTTAGTGGGGGTTATTACTTCTGAGTGACATAATAGGACTGCACTGTCTGTTAAAAGAAAGGCATTTTAAAGTAATAGTTCTAGGTTGAATTGTGGAGGCAGTGTTCAATTACTGTGTCTGATGACTGAGTAGGTCAGATTGTTAAAACTGATCATTTGATTTTTCTGTAAATGTAAAGGCCATTTCTGGAACTGGGCAAGGAATCTAAGGCTCCAATCCTATGGACAATTACCTGGTAGTAAATCTGACTGATGATAATGAGATGTACTTCTGAGTAGATATGCCTGGGATTGGGCTGTAAGCCAGGGTCAAGAAGCAATACAGATAAAGAGCACCAGCTGCCCGTTCACTTCCAATCTCAACTTAAGATGATGGTCCTGACCTTTAAGGCCATTTATGACTTAGGCCCAGCCTACCTAAAGGACCGCCTTCTCCAGCGGTGTCATCCTGGCGGAACGGGCCAGTACGCCATTCTGCTAGTTCCGCGGACGGGCCCGGGCCGTGCCACCTCTCCTGAGGACGGGTGCGCTGTTTCTGGGCCCTCCCGCCCTCCCATGCGTCCAAATTGCTCTGAAATGGAGCGATTCCAGGCGCAGGGAGGCATGGCTGGCCTCTGCCGTAGGGGCGGAGGGCTGCCAATCATCCGGGCATTCTGGTTCCTGGCGTGCCCAGATGACATCACTGGCCTTCTCCCATACATACCAGTTTGCTCTCTTAGTAATCTAAAGGGCTCTCCTTCAAGTGCCCCTCTGTCCCAATTTAAAGGGATGGCACTCGGGGGCAACCCATCTTGGTAGCAGCTCCACAAATGTGGAATTCCCTTCCATGGGAATTAAGAACACCACACTCCCTCATGGCTCTTTAGAGAGGGCTCAGATCCTACCTATTTCGTCTGGACGATGGTTGGCTGTCTGCCCTCTGTCCCTCTGGAATACTGTCATAGTTTGTTCGCTCCCCTGGTCAATTGGAGGTGCGGGGAGACCTCCTGAGGAATCTGCAGGCTCCCTGGACCCTCTGAAGGGCAAGTGTAAGGTAAGTTAAAAAATTGTTTTGCCCCAGCAGCAGTGTGATTGCAATGATTGCACTTCACTATCACCCTGACCCTTAAGGGGGCAGACACAGGGTTTCCCGGCCTAGGGAACTGCAAGACTCCAGTTTGGGAACCTTTGCTATAGGCCCATTTTTAAATGGCTGACATGCTTGCTCATAAGAACATAAGAACATAAGAAGAGCCCTGCTGGATCAGGCCAAAGGCCCATCTAGTCCAGCTTCCTGTATCTCACAGCGGCCCACCAGGTGCCCCAGGGAGGCATGAAACAACAAGATGCTTGCATCCTGTTGCCACTCCCTTGCACCCGGTACCAGTAGCCCACCACCTTTGTAAGGAGGTTGCACAATCCATCATTGCCTATAGCCCACGATGGACCTTTCCTCCAGAAATCTGTCCAATCCCCTCTTAAAGGCATCAAGACCAGATGCCATCACCACCTCCTGTGGCAAGGAGTTCCACAGATTAACTACCCGCTGGGTAAAAAAGTACTTCCTTTTATCTGTTTTAACTCTCCCAACCCTCAGCTTTAGTGGATGCCCCCTGGTTCTGGTGTTTTGAGAGAGGGAAAAGAACATCCCTCTATCGACTTTATCCCTTCCATGCATAATTTTGTATGTCTCAATCATGTCCCCCCTCAGGCGCCTTTTTTCTAGACTGAAGAGCCCCAAACATTGCAGTCTTTCTTCATAAGGGAGGTGCCCCAGCCCCGTAATCATTTTTGTTGCTCTCTTCTGCACCTTTTCCAACTCCACTATGTCCTTTTTGAGATGCGGCGACCAGAACTGGACACAATATTCCAGGTGTGGCCTTACCATTGATTTGTACAATGGCATGATAATATTGGCTGTTTTATTCTCAACCCCTTTTTTAATGACCCCAAGCATGGAATTGGCCTTCTTAATTGCTGACGCACACTGGGTCGATACCTTCATTGCATTGTCCACCAGCACCCCAAGATCTCTCTCCTGAGCTGTCACAGACAGCTCAGAACCCATTAGCCTATAGGTAAAGTTTTGGTTTTTTGCCCCAACGTAGTCCATTCTCGTAGTCCATTCTCTCAATAAATTAGTTGCATGGGGCCGAGTAGACGCTGAATCACTTCCTACTCCCCTTTTATATTTGTGGTGCCAGTGTGCAGGGCATGTGCATCATGAGCATGGACAAGTTTCCTGGTCCCACCTGATTGGGGGCACATGTAAATGCGCAATGCATTTGTCATGTGTTTGGTTTTGTTGATAACTAAATAAAAACATAAAACACCACATTCTGCATTTTAATTCAACGAATTTTAGGGGGGGGGGGAAACCCACCATTTTCAAATACCACTAATCACCAGAACATAAACGTTCACAGGAAACAGAACCCACCATACTCTTTGATGCTGGTGTAAAAGACAGGCCCAGATCTGGTGATACTCAAGCAAGCATTCCTAGTTCTGAACGGATATTTGAGGAACGCTGCGGATAACTTTGTACTCCTCTCCAGCAGAAAGCAGCACAGGTGTTGGTGGTGTCAAACATATCCGATCCTCTCTGTGTTTTCTCTCATTTTGCTATTTGACCTTTTTTTCTAAAGCATAAAGTGGAAATATGGGTCGCAGGGTTGCTTTTGATGGAAAGCAGAACACATTTTTTTTAAAAGAAAAAAGGGCTGCTAGGATGCGGCCTGAGTAACAGAAGTATAAAGTTTCGCTGAAACCGAGTTGGATTGTTTCTTTTGTGCTCCTCTCATCTCTGATGGAGTTTCACACCACCCACAGTGCGGTCTAAGATACACATGAAGGCTGTAAGTCACCCTGACGTACTCTTCTTGATCTGTTCTTATTATATGTGAAATTGTGGGTTCATTCCATTGAAATTATTCATGCAGCAGGAATTAATTCTGTCCCGATCTGGGCCACTGCATTGAAATAGCTATGGTTGGACCGTCCAACATCTGGCAGCTGGGAGGTGGGGCACATGACCCTGGCCTGACCCCTGGCTGGACAGAACCTGAATTAGCGGTTACACGATGACATCATCACCAATTACAAGTGGAGCCTTTTTAGCCACAAGGGTTCTGTTTCAGGAACACTTGTGGATGCCAAAAAATGGCATTAAGTCAAATGCATTAAAAAAAAATGATGTTCCTTTAATTAGCAGTCAGCATTCCCCCCCCAAAAAAGCTTCTATGACCATGGCAAGGCAGCTGCAGGCATTCTCCAGGGGCTCAGAACAGATTAGCATCAATTCGATCTGATAAGACCTCTTCACACTGAAGTGAGGAGGAAAAAATGCAAAACGGAAGGGCAGGGGAGGAGGTCTGGCAAGATAAGTGGCTGCAGGCTGGAATGAAAAGTGCCACACCACATGGGGGGGCGGGCTTTTTTCAGAACACAATGGTTTGCAGTTAGGGGGCTGCTGCACTACAGCGACTTATCTCCCCCATGCATCCGCTTCTGCTCTTCCCCATTCCCCTTACAATCCTACCATACCTGTAGCAAGGCCTGGCTGCTGCCATTGATTCCAAAACCCTTAGATTAGTGGCTGGAAAGCCAGAGGATCAGATTTAGCCCAAGGACTTCCAGTTGTCGATACCTAGGCTCTGCCCCACATGGGTTTGGGCCCACAGTTGGCCCAGCGTGAAGAGGCCCCCACTTCTAACATAGTGGGGCCCAACAATGTCTAGGCATTGAGTAACTTGATACGCACCATCTCAGCAATGCATCTGCTATGCTTCTCTATAAATAAATCCCTTATGTTGTTCGGGGGGGGGGGAAGCTACGAAATTGTGATATAGTTTCCTCTAAAGGTTAGTAACTTATGGCTTTGATTGAACTGAGGAAAATGATTTACTCCCGTGCTTGATTTTTCTTATATATGTCAATGCCTTGTACATGGCAGGCAGTGGGCACTCAGGGTGGATAATGAACCCCTTTTCTTGACAGTCACTCATTCAGTCTGAGCTGGTGTTACTGAAAGCTGCTTCAGCAGCTGCACTTCTCCTAGATTCTTTGTGTAGAAAGCTGCATTGGTCCAGCTTGCATGAAATGTAGTGCAAATATTTGCATTATTGTAGATTGGGCGGCCGATAAGCAAAATAAACTACCGTATTTCCCCAAGTATAAGACGAACGCTTTTTCAAAAAATGTGGGCTCTAAAAACTGGGAGCATCTTATACAAGGGGTGTGCATCAGGGTTACGCTGACCACCCAAGGAGTCTCTGCCTGCCCGCCCGCCTCTCCGCCTGCAAAAAGAGAAGAAGCCGGCGCAGCGGAGAGGAGGAGGCTGCGATCATGACGCCTGCCAAGAGTCTCTGCACTTATGGGGCTCGCCTTGGCGTGGTGAAGTGAGCGGCGGTAGTGGCGGCAGCGCACCTCCCCGGGCAGAGGAAGATGGTGGTTTGCAGCAGCCCACCCATAGCCCGGCATCTGTGCCACAGCCGCGAGGTGTTAAGCTTTCGGAGGGGCGTGGGAGCAAAGGCTCGCTGGCGAACGCCATCTGCTGCACGGCTCCGTGACGTGATTGGCTGCTCGGCGGCTCCTGCCGGCACGAACCAGCCAAGCCCACCCACCTCCGCAGGGAGCTAGCGCAGGGCTGCTGGCGGGAGGGAGTGAGAGACGGAGAAGAGCTTGGCAACCCCGGCCTGAAACTTGTCCAGTCGTCAGGAAGCAGAAAGTGAGGATATCCCCCCCCCCCAGGAAAGTGGCCTCGGATTGCCCGCTCACTTTGCAAGCAGAGCCTGGTCTGGCGCGAAGCCGAATGAATGAGGTGGCAGAGGATTGATAAAGAGGGAGAGAGTAAGGCTGCAATCCTATGCACACTTTCCGGAGAGGAAGACGAGGGGACCTTCTTCTGAGTAAACAAACTTAGGATTGGGCTCTAAACGTGTGTGTGCTTCTTTTTAAATGAGTGGTGGTTTGTGGAGGACAATCTAATGGATGGGAGTTTTGACAGTGATGAGTAGTTTTATGAATAAAACTTGAGTTCAGTAACTTTATGTGTTTTTTCAAATTTCTGGCCCCAAAATTAAGGTGCGTCTTATACATTGGTGCGTCTTATACTTGGGGAAATACGGTATTTGGGCCACACTTCCTGCAAGACAGATACATGGACGAGGACATTATGTACAGTCAGTCCTCTTTATTTGCAACCTTGCGATCAGCAACCTCGCTTATCTGCAAGGGGCAGAATTGCTACTTACCTCGTTATCTGCGCCTCTGTCCTCTTTATCCGCTATGCAGAGACCTTCTGAAGGCTCCAGCGTCCTTCAGAATGGCAAACAGGAAACAGTGCTGACTGGCAGAAGCACCCGCCAGCCATGTTTAAGGAGTCCATGCTGGTTGCAGGTGCCACTCTGATGATCCCCGCAGCCTCTGGAAGGTTCAAAGATCTTTTGGCACTTCCTGCTGCATTTTGCTGGCTTCCTCTCTGCTGGATTCTTCTGATAGCAGATAAGGTACCCCTTGCACCCATAGGATCTGTGGTTCTATGGATCTATGGTTCGTTATCTGCAAATTTGCTATCTGCTAGGATTTCCAGGAACTGAATCCTAGTGGACAATGAGGACTGACTGTACATAGATGAAAACTGTAATGCAGGAAGGAGCCCTTAGTTTTCCAGTGAATGACCTACCAATACTGGTTTGGTATTTGTTGTCCTCCTGGGAGAAAGAGGATCATGCAGTAGCTGACAACCTGAAGCACATATGCTCCCACTGAAATAGAAGTCTGGGCTTTGAGTCGGCTTCAGCATAGAACGCTGGGACAAGTCTTGCTTTGCAGTGCATAAATACGCAATGGTCTCCCCAGATAAGTCTATCAGATGACACCTAGTATAGTTTTCCACTGTCACTTGAAGAGGTCATAGTTCTCACAGGTAAAATGCTTGTGTTCCTTTATAAACACACATGTATCCATTCTCCCCTCATCTAACCCATTGTCCATCTTTGACCGTCTCTCTCCAAATCTATATTGGCTATCAAACCAGTAAGGCCCTTGGCAGTGCCTATGTCCCATCTCCATTCAATGCTGCACCTGACACTTTTTTTTACCACTGCATAATTATATTGAGTGGCGGTACTTGCAGCCAGAGGCATAACTACAGTGAAGCCTAAGGGGCACCTGCCCCGGGCACTATGCCAAGCGGGGAGCTCATGACTACCACTCAGGTTCCAACCTAATTATGGAGGAGGCATTGGTGACTTTATACTCCTTCTCCTACAAAGAGGAGCCTCAAAAGGAGAAAGAATGGGAGAGGCAAAGCTGCTGGGAGTTGGATGCTTGGATGGGGGAGCCTGGCTGCCTGGCCATCTCATTTGCAGATGTGCAATTGTAAAGACAGCTCAAATGCATGAACCTGATTCATGTGCATGTTCCTTGATTACTTCTGTTATGCTGGCATTTGCTTGAACGGCCACAGGGATGTTATATGATCATGCATGGGAAGAGAGGCATGCATAAGAAATACCATCCTTTTCCTAAGATGTGGTCTTTGCTGCGGGAGGAAAAAAAAATCAAGACCCTTAGAGTTAGAGAACATTCCTGAAATTCTAGAAGAGAAAAACTTCTGCAGATGTTCCTTCTGTTTAATTTTTTACCCTCCTCCTTTGTCATGATTCCCCCCCCTTTTTAAAAGAAAGAAAATCGAAGCAGGGTAAGCACTTCAAATTTGCTGATCGGTGGTGGTTGACATTGGCCTTCATTTCAAGCAGGAAATCACAGCCTGCTCAGAGATAGGTTCACAAGTTGCTCCTAGGCATCAAATCCTCATACAGGAAGAGCTGATGCTTGCAAGGATCGGGCTGTGCTCCAGTAGCGTAGCTAGAGGGTGGGCAAAATGGTAAGTACTGCAAGAGCCTCGACGTGCTGTGTAAGCGGCCTCTCCCACTCCCGGCTGGAGTCATTCTGGGCAGCAACAGCAATAGACAAGGGCTTGCCAAGCCCTTGCGCATTGCTGTTGCTGCCCAGAATGTCTTCAATGGCAAGTGGCACAGGCCTTTTACATGGTGCATTGTGGCACCTGCAATACTTACCATCTTGCCTGTCCTCTAGCTATGCTACTGCAGTGCTCCTGTCATATGAGGAAAGGTGGCTTCTTGAATCACCTGGTGGGCCACTGTGAGGTACAGGAAGCTGGACTAGATGGGCTTTTGGCCTGATTCAGCAGGGCTCTTCTTACGTTCTTATTAAGCAGGACACAGCATGATAAGGCATCACAAATGGCAACAAGCAGACCACATTCATATACCTGGTGACATAGCCACACTGCTGATCATGAGGATCATGTTCAGAGATGTAACGGGAACTTATGCTTTAACTGTAAATTCTGAATGACACCCAGTAACCCTTGTTGAAGTACCTAACGTGGGTCTCTCTTGTTCATTTTCAGTGCCTCTGAGTATAGTCAAGTGATCTGTGATCAATATGACAAAGGTATATGTGAAACCTGAGATTATGGTCTGTAGTCTTTAATCCAGGGTTTCTCAAACTATGGGTCGCAACCTGATGTCAGGTGGGTCACAGAAAGCTGGGAGCAGCCATCTTGAAAGCAGTAAACTTTAGTCTTGCTCTATTCAATTTGTTAGTGTTAACAGTTTGAATTTTCAAGTGGGGACTTTTTTTCACAATTGTTTTTAGTTCAGTGCTTTTACATAATATTTTGTCCTAATCTTGCTTTCAGGGTCCAATCCTATCCAACATTCCAACACCAATGCAACTGCAGTGCATCCCCCAGGTAAGGGAACAAATATTCCCTTACATTGAGGAGATGACCATGACTGCCCCCCAACAGCAGGGTGTAGCACACACCCGGTTGGCATGACTGAATCAGGGCTAGAAATTTGGATAGGGTTGTGCCCTCAGTCAGGGATGTTTCATGGTTGTGTAATTGCTGCACTCGCAGAATACCAGTTTGCATTCCAGGAGTGTCATTTGATTATGTCACAATGACACCACTTCCTGTTTGATGATGCCATTTCAGGCCATGACATCACTTCCGATGGGTCCTGACATAAATGCCAATCTAAAAAGTGGGTCCTGGTGCAAAAAGTTTGAGAAACACTGCTTTAATTCAAGAGAAGCTAAACCTGGCAAATGCAGGTTTTTTCTTACCTTGAAAATGCATTCCATCTGTCAAACATCACCAAAAGAGAGGAGAAGGAGAAAAGAATTGGTGTATGAGTACCACAGGAAATTAGTCTACATTTCTTAGCAATCTCCCATCATCTTCCAGTCTCATAGAAACAGCAGATTACTTCCCCTGAAGAATTGATGTCTGGGGAAGAAATAGGGATGGGGGATGGGAAAAGGATAGAAGAAACTGAGCTTAGGGCTTCTGCTGTTGAGAATTGCCTACACATTGGCCAAACTGCATTTTCTACGGCATAACAAAACTCTAGCTTGCTTGTTTCAAATGTACAGCTCCAGGCACAGTTCACTTTGCTTCCGTTCCGTGGCCAAAATTTGGCCAGCACAAGAGACACCGTAAAGCGCGTTTAGACCACTCACGGAGTCAGGGAGGATGGCACACATCTGTGTACTGGCCTCTCTGACTCCCAGAGTGGTCCAAACATACTTTACAATGTCCCTTGTGCTGGCCAAACTTTGCTGGCCTAACTATGCCTGCCTAGCTCCACGTTACAATTGTGCTCTCAGGCACTGAAGCCAGCCTGGTCAAAATTTTTCTGGTCATTTGGGCAACCGTAAGTTGCACAGCTTCATTTACAGGTGCCTTAATAGCATGGGAAGAGATGTCACAACATGATGCTAAGCTGCATGACTATGAAGCTGAAATCAGAACCCCGCGCAGCTTCTGTCAGGGCAATCTGTAATGTGGCGATGACATCGTTGTCAATCCTCTACTGCTGCAGTACAGCTCCGTGCACACCTTGGAAAAAATTACATTGGTCACAAGTTGTTGGTTCACAAGTGGCTCATACTGGAAGAAAGCAGTCAGGAATAATGATGCCTTGAATAACGTCATGGACTGGCATTTTGAAAAACAGGTTGCTTTAACATGTGGAGTGCCTGCACGTTCTCTTGGCACAATCCTAACCTGGAGTTAGGCCGGCACGGTTAGGCACAATTAGGCCAGCAAAGTTTGGCCGGCACAAGGGACACTGTAAAGTATGTTTGGACCACTTTTGGTGTGCAATTCTCTGACTCCAAGGGTGCAATCTTAACCTGGAGTTAGGCTGGCACAGTGAGGCCAGCAAAGTTTGGCTGGCACCAGGGGCACCATAAGGCCCACTTGGACCACTCTCAGAGTCAGGGAGGATGGTGCACGTCTGTGTGCTGGCCTCTCTGACTCCGAGAATGGTCCAAACATGCCTTCAAAGCATCTCTTGAAGATAATAGAGCCCCCTCAAGGTCTAAACCTGGTACTCATAACGAATTCTCATATTTTTGTCTCCCCTACATCAGAACATGTCATAACCATAACAGATAAGGGACATCTTATCAGTTACATGCCACAGATAGTAAGACGGACACACGCCAATAAGGAGATTGACAGGAGATGTTCCCTCATTAGGGTGGAGGGAAATGTAAGTGGACAATGTCTCATCACTTTATTCTCACAACATCACCCAAGGACAGTGGTCAGAGTCCTTGGTTTGAATCCAAATTCTCTTGCTTCTCATGGGGACTGCCGAGTAGGCCCGCAGGCGGCTCCCCTGCCTTTGAGAAACACACCAAAGTTTGCTGATAGGCACACAAAAAATTGTGAGACAGTGGCTCAAATCATACCCTAAAATGGGAGGCAGTAGCTAGGCCTCACGCCGGCCGTTACAGAAGGGTATTGATAAGTGTGAGCAACCAGCTATGCTTCACAATGAGGACCACAAAATGGGTACTCCGAGTGGTGGACTCGCACCCCCGAATCTTGATGCTGCATTTCTTCAACACTGACTCAGGGAGTCCACCTTTCAATGGAGCCTGCATGAGTCTTCCTTTGGGAATAACTCTTCTGGGGGTTGCAGCCTTCCAAATGCTGCCAAGCCTCTCCAAATACGTGGTGTTTTGGGAGAACACAAGGGAAATCTGCTTCAGATCTGCCAATGGCAAGATATTGCATCTGCCCTCCCTCTCATATGCCCACAATAGAAGAACAAAAAATTAGCCTGTTGTTCAACGGCATGCACTTGTGCGTACCTGCAGGCGTATACTTTTGCCCTCTGCTAGATGAAACCAAACCTGCTCAAATGGCATTAATTAGTGGCTCAATCTGGGCTGTGCGCACCCAGAACTCATGTTCCAGCAGTACAAGGCCCTTTTCCCCAAAGGCCACACACTGTCGCATGCATCTAGGCTGCTGCCACAACATGCACAGCAGCCGTAGATCTTGATCTGTAGGGATAGGGAGGGGGAAGGCAGGGGGTGGATCCTATTGGCACCAGCATCAGCACCAGCATGTGCCAGGACAATTTCCCCTCTTTTTCAGCTTGTTCCCCCGCCCTTTCGCTCCTCAGACTAATGCACCTATATAGCTGACTTAGGCTAAGGAGACCCACAGTTGGCACAACTATTGGCACAACTGTAATTTAGGGTGCAATTCTAACCTGGAATTAGGCTGGCACAGTTAGGCAAGCACAAGGGACACTGTAAAGGTTGGACCACTCTCTGAGTCAGAGAGACCAGCACAGACATGCACCATCCTCCCTGACTCTGAGAGCGGTCCAAACGCGCTTTATGGTGTCCCTTGTGCCGGTCAAACTTTGCTGGCATAATCGTGTCAGCCTGACTCCAGGTTAGGATTGTGCTCTCACTCTCCAAACATCTTATCCTACCCAGGGGAAACTATATGTGGAATCTTGCTTAAGGTAGACTACACTCATCTTATACAAACTTTGCTAATTCACCCGCTGAAGCTCGATGTCACACGGCCAGAGGAGAGAAACACACTGTGAAGGCTACATCTGGGACTGAGGATTTGGTGAATCGCAGAATACTGTATAATTGTTAAAACCCCATTGAAAAATGGTGGTTTAGACTAGCCTGCCCGTGTAGACCTTGGGCATTTGCTTCGGCGTGGAAAAGACGGGGTATAAATTCTTCAAAATAAAAAAATAAAAAATAATAATTTTTTCAGACCTAGTCTTTGAGACATGACTCTGGACATTGGTCAAATATAAGGATTTAAAAGAACAAAGATAATGCCAAACTGGGAAGAGAAATCTCCAAATTTAGATAAAACTACAGAGTAACTGATGAAAGGATGTGTATGTGCATGTGTGCATGTGTGTTTGCTTTCTGTACCATGGTTGGAGGAAACTGTTTCTGCTGTCCTCTACTGATGATTGTCCTTGTTTCTCGATTGCATGCAGTATTGGAATTTAACAATACCATATGGGAATAGTGAATCAAAAGTACATTCGAGTGAATTGATCTAAATAAAAAGTCTGATCAATCTTCATTTAGGGCCCATTGGTAGGAAATAACAGCAGACTTCTCAAAGTCATAAAAAACAAAAACCATTTCAATGGTGGGAAAAACAATGTGTGTCTTCTTGCACTTTGTCTCACCAGAGCCTGCTAAATGAGAGGCAAACTTGGCACTTCAGCCCTTAATACTGCAAGCCCGACTCTTGCAGGAGATACATCTATTCAGAGAAGGAGTGTAAAGAGAAATGCCAATGGAAAATGTCATCTGGTTGCTCAGCACAACCTGATCTATTGCCTTCCCTGAAATACCAAAAACTCAGGTTCAGGGTTGGCTCCAGGAAAGGTGGGGCTCAATGCAGGGCATTCCCGTAGGGTCCTCCACCCTCCCCGTGGCCCCCCCACTCACCAAGAAGTGTGCTAGTGGTGCCGTACACAAAGCGTGGCACCTGGAAATAGTTGGTGGTGACATGATGATGGGTGCAACCCTAACCTGGAGTTAGGCTGGCACAATTAGGCCAGCAAAGTTTGGCTGGCACAAGGGCCACCGTAAAGTGTGTTTGGGCCACTCTTGGAGTCAGGGGGGTTGGCATACGTCTGTGTGCTGGCCTCTCCGACTCCAAGAGTGGTCCAAACTTCTTTTACTGTGTCCCTTGTGCCGCCAAACTTTGCTAGCCTAACTGTGCTGGCCTAACTCCAGGTTAGGATTGTGCTCGATGTCACCACCAGGATGTCACCGCTTCCAGGAGGCCCATTTGGGAAGCAGGGGCAGGTGGGAGGGCCCAAGGTAAAGCTGCTCTGCTCACCCAACTGACTTACAGCCCATAGAGATACCGGCTACAGCAGCAGGCGATATGCTCTCTGCACTGGTGTGCCCCCCCCCCACCAAAGCGCAGGGCCCAACATGATGACATTGGTCACATGGGCTTAAATCTGGCCCTGCTCAGGATGCTTTTGGAGTGTTGAACATGTTTGTGCCCCGTGCTCCATCCCTGTATTTGCTCTAGTTTGAGCAGCTGGCTGCTGCTATTGTGGGTCAGTATTCCCAACTATTCCTCCACATTCAGTCACTCTCATAGTTTCACTTGAGTCTGTTGAGAAATGTAGCATAGAAACAAATGCATTGGCTTGGAGAGAGGGCTTTCTGGTGAGCGGGACGGCCTGGGGAGGGGTGAGGAGCCCGTATCCAGCAGTTATATCAGGTCCAAACCCCTGGTCCCAGGCTGCACGGCCCCAATTTGAGCTGCTACGGCACGTTGGGACCTGTGCCTGTTATTTTGCAGGCACAGATTCAAGCAGCTCTATTGGCCTGCCTGATGCTTAACCGCAGGGCAAGGAGACGTTTGTCCCCTTGTTCCACACTAAGCTGCTGCTGCTTCCAACTGCCTGCTTGCTCCAGCCCAAGTCAGGATTGGGCAGCCCAAGTCTGTGAGGTGGGGTGACAGACAACCAATGCACCTAGGCAAAAAGATGCAAGACACCTCCTTTTTCAGGGCTCGGGAAATGACTCAATATTACCTAAGTAGAAAAATGAGGAAACTCTGCCTTGGGATAGCAATATTACCCTGTTACGTTTGCCATTTCAGGCAGCAAAGCTATGAATGCTGGCATCTCTATGTCAGCCTCATCCCCAGTGGCGTTTCTACAGGGATGGCAAAGCTCTAAGTTTTGCAAGAAGCCTTGCCTTGCAGTGGAAATCACTCCTCTCCTGCACCGTTTTAGCCAATCTTGGTGTTGCTTACTGGCTACAGCAGCAAGGAAGAGGAGGGATTTACATGACAGGGTAAGGCTTCTTGCAAAACTTAGAGCTTTGCCATCCCTGTAGAAACGCCTCTGCTCATCCCAGCCCAAGAGCAGATAGATCTGCTTGTTTTTATTTGTACAGATAGACTTCCTTAAACAGGAGAAGAGCCTTGGAACTCTCTGGAGCACCTGAGGTTGGCCTGCGTCTTTATTATCGTTATTAAGTGCTGTGAGAAAAGGCGACGCTTTGATAAATACTCACAGAGTGTGCCGGCTTGATGCATCTTTGGAATGCAGTTGTTTACAAAGGACAAAGCCATGTGCCGCTCTGTGCTTGAAACCTGCTATAACGCGGGAGATTAATGCCACCGATACATCATGCGCTGCTGGGATTAGAGAGATGAATATGAATCTTTTTACGGCTGCCTGGGACATGCCGTGCTTGGCTTCCCGGACCCAGCCTCTTTGCTTCTCTCCGCTCACATAGTTCATCCTTCATTTCTTTTATGGGAGACAAAGTTCAAACATCAGTTAAAGGCATAACTTTCCCTTTAGCTTGTGGTGGAGGGGAGGAGAAACCCTGCGCTGCAAATCCTGGGCACTCAACACTGCGACAGAGATGCTGTTTTCAATTGGAGCCAGTAGCACAGCTAAAGGGGGTGGGGTGGTAAGTATTACAGGCACTGCAATGTGCCGTGTAATGTGCCCCTCCCACTCGCTGTCGGAGCCATTCTGGGCACCGATGGCAATGTCGCTAACCCCTGCTAACTGGGCAAGAGGCACTTTCCCAAATCGTGTTCCTCTTATATTTAGCAGGGGGAGAGGAATTGTCCCTCTTCACCCCTGTGCAGTGTCTTTCCTAGTGGCTGTTGCTGGTGATGTTCTGCATTTTTTTTAGACTGTGAGCCCTTTTGGGACAGGGAGCCATTTAACTTTATTATTATTTGCCTGAAAAACTGCTTTGTGAACTTTGTGCTGAAAAGTGGTAAATAACTATCGTTGATTGATTCATGTGCAGGCGTTCGATGTTTGGCGAGCACCTGGACATTGCAGTCTCTGCCCAGAATGGCAAGGTGGGGTTGTGGGAGGCTGCAGAGATAGATTTCTCCTCTATCTATAGTTTCCAAATTTGCAGGGCCCCTTGGAACAGATCTCCCTCAAGTACAGGGATGCTGCCGCCACCACCGTCCGAACGTAGATAATCTTCAGAGTTCCTACAGAGGTCCTTATGCCTCTGCATGGCAGGGTCAGAAGCAAGCCCTGCCATGCAGAGGCATAAGGCAAGCTGCCTCACAAGGGGAATTTAGGACAGTTGCTGTTTTTAAGGCATCTTGCTCCCCCCCCCCACATGTCCTTTGCATTGCAGCTGCTCCCAGCAGCACCAAAGAGGAGAGATAACTTCTAGGCTAGACTGGCAGTCTCTCCTCCCCTCTCCATCTCTGCCTCCACTTCCTCTTCCTGCCTCCCTTCGCCCCTCAGAAGGTACGTGGAATGTTCATGTGGGCGCAATCCTAACTTGGAGCTAGGCTGGCACAGTTAAGCCAGCAAAGTTTGGCTGGCACAAGGGACTCCATAAACTGCATTTAGACCAGACTTGGAGTCAGGGAGGATGGTGCACATCTGTGTGCTGGCCTCTCTGACCAAGTCTGGTCCAAAAATACTTTGCAGTGCCCTTTGTGCCGGTCAAACTTTGTCGGCCTAAATGTGCCAGCCTAACTCCAGGTTAGGATTGCGCTCTCTGTGTGTGTTTTGGAATGCTCCAGGCCCTAAAATGTCCTGGGTCCCTCTATAAAATGTCCCCTACCCTGTTAATGCCAACTAAAGAATAAAAATCCAACAAGAAACATTATTTGCTGCATATCCTATTGCTGCATCTTATTTTTTATCCCTGCTTTGTTCTTTCCCTCATTTACAGAAGGCTTATGAAGGTTCCATTTGTGGCTGCCTTCTGAAAGGATAATTGATAGTTTGACAAATGGTTACAGTTTCCTAACTAGTCAATTATTGGCTTAAAGGTGTGATTTATAGCTACCTGCAGAGTCTTCTTCGGATTATAGTGCTGCATGAATCTATTTGCATTTGCATCCCAAAACGAGCTGGCATCTTTTCAAAGGTTCAAAACAATCCACTTGGAAATGCAAGTTTTTTACATGCATCTATATAGTTTTCCTAGGTCGGTCCCAGGATGAATGAGGAAGACAAATGGGGAGGTCCCTAAACCTACAGCTGATGACAAGAACGCTTTTTGACACATGGCAGCATTTGTGATGTGCATAATGAACACTAATCTGCCTTTCAGGAATGAAGAAATGGATTGTATCTCAGCTGGTTCTTGAAAGAGATTGTGAATTTCCCCAGAAAATGGCTTGCAGATTAATACAAAGTGCGATGGCGTGACAGATACAGTTCATGCAAATCAGACTGTTTAGTAGGCAATAGCATTATTGGAATGGTAGAGCCTTCTTTATCAAAATTCTGAAATTCTAAAAACAGTGGCTGCAACAGAGCAGTGATAGGGAGCTTCCAGAACTGGAGTCCAGACAGAAGGGACATGATCCTAACCTGGAGTTAGGCCGGCACAGTTAGGCCAGCAAAGTTTGGCCAGCACAAGGGACACTGCAAAGTACGTTTGGACCACTCTTGGAGACAGAGAGGCCAGCACACAGTCATGTGTTATCCTCTCTACCTCCGAGAGTGGCCCAGACGCGTTTTACGGCGGTCCTTGTGCCGGCCAAACTTAGCAGGCCTAACTATGCCGGCTTAAGTCCAGGATAGTATTGCACTCTAATTCTAGACTAGTTTCTATATACTCACTTTATTAATGCAACTAACTTCCTCATCACACTGTTATTAAAGGTCATTTTCTGAAAAATTTATAGAAGTGGAGAGAGCGGCAAGCTATACTTTGACAGTAATGTTATTTCCTCATTACCATTTATAATGCCAGTGGCAGGAAGGAGACTCATACATTTCACCATGTTGTCATAAAGACGTAGGGGAGAAATAGCTCAGAAAGGTTCTTAAAAGGCAATGACAGAACTTGGCAAATGGTTCTTTCCAGCCAGCTATCCACAACTATGTAAACGGGCAAGACACTGTAGTGTTGCATATACCTATGTCCATTTTATTGCACAGGGTTCCATACCTCCATAAACTCCTGTTTGATTTGATCTGTTTTCTGTGCAACTAGTGGGTGGTGTTAGGGCAGCAAGAGTGGCAGAAACGTGACCATGAAAGAGGCACATGCATATTATATGATGGAGAGCAGATTAGAATCAAATTTGCTCTCATCTGTTGTTCAGTTGCTAAGTCGGGTCCGACTCTTCGCAACCCCATGGACCACAGCACACCAAGCCTCTCTGTCCTCCACCAGCTTCCAGAGTTCACCCAACTTCATTGCGTCAGGGACACGGTCTAACCATCTCATCCTCTGCCGCCCTCTTCTCCTTTTGCCTTCCATCTTTCCCAGCATGAGGGTCTTTTCTAAAGAGTCCTCTCTTCTTATGAGGTGGCCAAAGTATTTGAGCTTCAGCTTCAGGATTTGTCCTTCCAGGGAGCAATCAGGCTTGATTTCCTGGAGGATTGACCGATTGGATCTCCTTGCAGTCCAGGGGACTCTCAAGAGCCTTCTCCCACACCATAATACTTTATTCAAAATACAGGCATGCCCACATATCCACAAGGCCCCCCGTGGGTACAGGGGCTCACCCAGTAGTGCCATTCACAGCCGGAACGCGAGGTGGGACTTACTGCTTGATTGACAGGTAGTCCGTGACGCATCGCTGCCTGCCTGCCCGCCGCAGGGGCTCCCTCTGGGTGGCGTGCCCCTCCGCAGCTCGCCTAGGCACCCAGCGCGCCCCCCCAGGCAAGTGGGCACCCCCTCCGAAGCCAGGGGTGCCCGCATGGTGGTTGGGCAGGCAGCGACGCGTCACGAACGGGCAGCCAATCAGGCGGTAAGTCCCCCTCGCGTTCCGGCAGCTCGTTTGTGAATGATACTACTGGGCTCACCTGTAGTTTTGGGCAAAAAACAGAAACTTTACCTATAGGCTAATGGGTTCTGAGCTGTCTGTGACAGCTCAGGAGAGAGATCTTGGGGTGCTGGTGGACAATTCAATGAAGGTATCGACCCAGTGTGCGTCAGCAATTAAGAAGGCCAATTCCATGAAAGGGGTTGAGAATAAAACAGCCAATATTATCATGCCATTGTACAAATCGATGGTAAGGGCGCACCTGGAATATTGTGTCCAGTTCTGGTCGCCGCATCTTAAAAAGGACATAGTGGAGTTGGAAAAGGTGCAGAAGAGAGCGACAAAAATGATTACGGGGCTGGGGCACCTCCCTTATGAAGAAAGACCCCTGCTAACTGGGCAAGAGGCACTTTTTCAAGTGGTGTCCTCTTATATTTAGCAGGGGGAGAGCAATTGTCCCTCTTCACCCCAGCACAGTGTCTTTCTCGTGGCTGTTGCTGGTGGTGTTCTCCATTCTTTTAGATTGTGAGCCCTTTTGGGACAGGGAGCCATTTAACTTTAATGTTATTATTTGCCTGTAAACCGCTTTGTGAACTTGTGTTGAAAAGTGGTATATAAATACTAGTGATTGATTGATTGATTGACTGCAGCGTTTGGGGCTCTTCAGTCTAGAAAAAAGGCGCCTGAGGGGGGACATGATTGAGACATACAAAATTATGCATGGAAGGAATAGAGTTGATAGAAGGGTGTTCTTTTCCCTCTCTCAAAACACCAGAACCAGGGGGCATCCGCTAAAACTGAGGGTTGGGAGAGTTAAAACAGATAAAAGGAAGTACTTTTTTACCCAGCGGGTAGTTAATCTGTGGAACTCCTTGCCACAGGAGGTGGTGATGGCATCTGGTCTTGATGCCTTCAAGAGGGGATTGGACAGATTTCTGGAGGAAAGGTCCATCGTGGGCTATAGGCAATGATGGATTGTGCAACCTCCTTACAAAGGTGGTGGGCTACTGGTACCGGGTGCAAGGGAGTGGCAACAGGATGCAAGCATCTTGTAGTCTCATGCCTTCCTGGGGCACCTGGTGGGCCGCTGTGAGATACAGGAAGCTGGACTAGATGGGCCTTTGGCCTGATCCAGCAGGGCTCTTCTTATGTTCTTAAGTTCTTATGTATCCTCCATAGACTAAAATATTTATATTTCACATTTTTATACCCTCTTCTTCCAAGGAGATCAGAGTAGTGCATGTGATTCCTTCTCTCCTTTTTGGCCCCAGAAAAACCCTGTGATTAGGCTGAGGGATAGTGACTGGCCCAAGGTCACCCAGGAAACTTCATGGCTGAGTAGGGACTTGAACCTGGATCTTCCAGGTCTAAGTCCAATTCCCAAACCACTACACCAGCCAGGCTCTCTTATTCCATATTTGGCAGAGTTCGGAAAGTAACAGAAATTGACAGTCAGTGTTTTAAGTCAACAAGTGATACTTGATTGTCAGTGGTATATACTTATGATTTTTCAGAGTCTCACCTGTCAGTTAAAACTTGTCAACCACTTCCCGGAGGTTACTTCTCTGGTGCCCAATCATTTCATTTCAAACCCAAGTTGGAGGCAGCAGCAACTTAGCAAAGGAGAAGGGTAAGAACACCAGGGGCAGGGGTAAGCCGCAGGCAGCTTGAGAGGGCTGCTCAGATCTCCACCCTCTTCCGCCCTCCCTCCCACCTTCCCCTACCCAGAAATGGCCCCACGCTGGCCGAATCCAGCCGGCACGGGACCAACATACTCAGATGTCTCGGTGGTGTTGCAGGGCTGACGCAACTGCCTGCATGAGCCCTGCGCTAGAAGTGCTGGTGCAAAAGTGCTTTACGGGCCTTTCACAACAGCTCTGGGTTGCGCCTTGAGGGAATCTTATCCTTCTTCTAGCCTTCTGGGAAGTTTCCAGCAATCTTAACCTGGAGTTAGGCCGGCCCAGTTAGGCCAGCAAACTTTGGCCAACACAAGGGACACTGTAAAGTATATTTGGACCATTCTCAGAGGCCAGCACACAACGTGCTCCACATTCCCTGACTCCGAGAGTGATCTAAAAGTGCTTTACATTGTCCCTTGTGCCGGCCAAACTTTGCTGGCCTAACTCTGCCAGCCTAGCTCAGGTTAGACTTGTGCTCTGAGTCATACCTGCCTCTGCTTCACCTCCCCCAACTTTCAGTGATTCAAATAACTGATTGAGAGACCTTTGCTTAATAACCATGATGCATTTTTTTTTAACAGAAAAGGGCAGCAGGGAAGGCAGGATTACCAAGCTGAACAGTAAGGACATATCCCTTGCAAAGACACATGGACTCCTGCCAACTTTTTTGCCACCGCAGAGAACGATAGGGTAGTAAATAATACAGAGCAGCCTGTCAGTGCCAGCTCCAAGTCAAGTTTGTCTCTCTTTCCATAAAGCCAGAAGATAAATATCCTGCAGAACCATATTAATAACTCTGCGGACTGCAATGGAGACACGGAGCACAATAGGCTTATGCTGGCTTGTTGGACTATGTAAACAAAAAGCTTTGACCTAGGGGCAGTCAGAGGAAATGAGAGTCACGAGCCTATGGAAAACCACTGGGAGATTTTACTGACTTTTGAACATAAACTTCTTCGTTCAACTTCATGTGGACACTGCATTGTGTAGCATTGCAGTTCTCACCAGCCATTATCCCTTCCATGTACAGCCAGCACATGAGGAACACACTGGGGGCGCAATCCTAACCTGGAGGAGTTTGAGAGGCCCCCAAAGTTTGGCTGGCACAAGGGACACCATATGTTTGGACCACTCTCAGAGTCAGGGAGGATGGTACACAGATGTGCACCATCCGATTCCTCCATGACTCCAAGAGTGGTCCAAATGTACTTTATGGTGGCCCTGGTGCCAGCCAAACTGTGCTGGCCTAACTGTGCTGGCCTAACTCCAGGTTAGGATTGCAGTCTAGGAGAACTTTGGTTAGCCACATCTTTGCTTAGCCACCAAATGGAGTCTGGACTCTCCCCCCAGCATCTACACTTCTCCACAGAAGTGCTTTCAGGGCTTTCAATCATGCAGAGGAACCCCCTGCACATTCACAGCTGACCTGTGTTGGCAAGAAGGTGCGCCGTGTGCGATCGACTGGCGCATCAGCGTTAGGCCATGGCTAGCCAGCATGTTCCCTTGTTATGTTTCCTGTTGTGCATTGACTGTGCAATGAGAGGATGAAATCTGAAGAGGGCTAATGCATAATTACATTCAGAATGGACATTTACAGAACTCTGAACATAATACCAAATCATGCTTAGGTGATTAGAACATTGTTCTAACTCACTAGATCCAGTCTGACGCATAGTGTTTTAGACTGGAAGGATGAGAAAGGAACTCGTGCCTATCAAACTGCAATGGTGCTGCCTGACAAATATAGCCTTCCCAGGGCTGACAGCTGAATGAAAAGGAAAATTGGAACAGTGTTCCCATTAATATAAGTGTACAGTCCAGAGCCATTAAAACTGATGAGATTTTTTGCTCTTGGGACATTATAGATAACTTAATTCAATACACAAGGAGTCGTATTAATGAATATCTCAAAGGAGAATCGTGACCAACAATGGATCTTTAAAAAGTAACTAGGGAACATTTTCAGAAGCTTTTTTTAAAGCCGGAGGAGGCTGAGGGCGCAATCCTAACCTGGAGTTAGCCTGGCACAGTTAGGCCAGTGAAGCTTGGCTGGCACAAGGGCCACCATAAAGTATGTCTGGACCACTCTCGGAGTCAGAGAGGCCAGCACACGGACGTGCGCCATCCTCCCTTGTGCCAGTCAAACTTTGCTGACCTAACTGTGCCGGCCTAACTCCAGGTTAGGATTGCGCCCTGATTCACACACACAAGTTCATTATTTAAAGAATGCCACATCCTGTGAGGCTTTGCATGTGTGAAATGCTCCTGGGCAGCTGCACAGACTGAAACAGTATCTTAGGGCCCTTTTGGGGGCTGAAAGGCAAACCTTGTAAATAAAGGCAATGAGAGAATGTTTGCATGACTTCATGCCATCTCAGGTGAAATATTGTTTTTTTTCCCCCAATGGAAGCAGTCCATGTATTCATCAAGTGTTGAGATACTGACTGATGATTCAGTCCAAAAACATGGATCTAGAGGGGGTCAAATGGCTCACCAATGCTCACAGAAGTGAAAGCCGAGGGCCAAACTAGATGTTTTTTTGACGGCATCAATACTCATGGCATTCCATAGGGTTGCCAGCTCTGATTGGAGCAGTTCCTGGTTATTTTGTTTCCCAACCTGACAGGATGTTAGAAGCCAAGGAGCCCTTGTTAAAATGTCTAGGGTTGCTTGCAGTGGTCAACTGGAGATCAATGCCAGTTCCTGGAGATTCCAAGCCAGCCCTGGAAGGTTGGCAACTTTAATGCTCCAACATGCGTCTGTAGCTAGACAACTGAAGGGCATGAGAGGAAGGTATCAGAGCAGAAGCTGGTTTTTCCCACTAAGCAAAACTGCAGTGATTCTAGATGGGCTTCTAAAAAATGATGGTCAAAGTCAATGATTTTCCTCATAACCAATAACTCTTAGAACCCTCCCACAAGGCTCCACTCTCTACAGGTATTTTAGTTTGAAAATCAACAAATCCATGGGAAGATAGCTATTCACTAAGCAAGGGTTTCCAGTGCAAGTCAGGGTCAATGCAGGAGTTTGAAAATCAACGAATGCATGGAAAGAAAGCTATCCTGGAGTTGTGTATCCTACCAGCAATTTACATGGCAATTTACAAGGGAAGAGAAAATCAGCTACCTGCTCCAAGCAGCTTACAATCAAGATGTTGACACAAAGAAGGCAGGGGCCTTCCAGGGCAAGGAGAGACAGGGGTCAATAAGGGAATCCTATGTGATTGTTTCAGTTACACATACTAACAGCGCAATCCAATGCTGCCCGTCGCGGGCATGCTATGTCATAGCCAGCCGGCACGAGGGAGGCTCCGTGTCCATACGGACGGGATTGGCGGGAGGGGGGAGGTTAGGGGTGGGACCTGGGCGGGCTTAGGATTCGGCCATAAGGCCGAATTCAGGCCACGTGGTCTCCTTGGATCTGTGCCTGCTGTTTATAGTGTGCAGATCTGCGGAGCACATATGGGAAGCTGGAGCCTCCCCTATGGTAAGGGAATGAACGTTCCTTGCCGCAGGGAGGCTCCAGCCTCCCTGAGCAGCACTAGGATATGGCACAGGCCAGTCGGCCTCGCCATTCCAGCGCTGCTTAGGATTGCGCTCTTAAACTTAGCTAGGGCCCCATCTGAGCAGGTTGCTGCATGATTGGAAGTTCTGTTCCACTGGCACACCAGCCGTTCTGGCATCTCAAAATGTGATGTGCTCTTGCAACATGCGAAGCGCAACTGGACATCACGATGCATGGTGAGCGGCAGTGGCTGCATAATAGCCTGTGTTGATAAGTTGGCATGGGGGTTGGCAGTGGGCAGAACATGGGCAGAATGGGGCAGGGAAGGATAAAAATGGGGTGGGAACTGGGGTAGAGACGGGGTGTTTCAAGGGTGGTAAGTGGTGATTATCAGCAGCAGTGGCTCCACCAATATCCTATCCATCTTCCCGGCCTCGATCCTACTCCCTAAGTCCACTTGGAGTTACACCAGCCACACGGCTGGCCTACGTCCGAGCAGACCTATGTGGAAAGTGGAGGCTCAATAGCACAGCTACAGGGGGGCAACACACGTTGCCGTTGCTGCCCTGAATGGATCCAATGGTGAGGGGGAGGAGCTGGTTACATGGCGTGTTGTGGTGCTTGCAATACACTACTTGGGAGGCTTACCTTGAGGAGGCCTCCGGGACTGCCCCCTGCAGGATACAGTGTGTACTCTCTTGTGACGGCCACACTGATGGGGGGATTTAGTTAGGATTGAGTTGGTACAGCAGGAATTGGGCATTCTTACAAAGTCTTCATGGAAAAGCTAGGTTTTTAGAAGGGATGAAGTGGTATGAAATCTAAGATTTCTTAGGAAGAACCCAATTGAAGATGACATCATCATTCTTGAGCTGATACAGTGCCTTCTCCAGACACCTCTTGCATGTTCAAACACCCCAGAGAAGATAGGATGTTCTTGGGCCAGCTACCATTTCATCAGTCCAACATGTCCTCACTCTTCTTCCGATTGAATGTGAAGTAGTTGTAGCTTATGTCTTCTTATCCTTCCTATTGCCCCTGGAGCTACTGCTGTTTTTGCCCTTTAAACTCTAACACATCATCTTGCTTACTAGGACCTATTTGCACAATTTTTAAAACGGCTGCACTACTGTATGTTAAAACATCTGGCAGCCGCTTTGCTCTCAATGGCCAGAGCTGATTTATGGTCCCCGAGCTGGAGTCTGCTAGAATGGTTGCCAAGAAAGTGGGGGGCAGTGGGTCCATGCCCAAGAAAGAATGAGGGAGAGGGCCATATGTCTGCAAGTGCATACCAAAACCAGCTGCATCAAATTAGTTGTAAAGTGATTTTGCATCACATTGCGGGCCGGAAGTTTCATCAAGGTGATCTCAAGATGCAATAAATACGCCGAGCAGAGACCATGAATTTTAAAGATCCCAACTTGCAAACTGCTTGCTTGCCAGCTGCCAAGAGGGACTTGAAATTACAGCCTCCGGGCCGAAAGAAGATGCTATCCTAGCGCGCTGCCATTCTCATGCTAATCTTTGTCATGAGGACCGATAAATATGCCATGTTTCAGTCTTGCTATGAAAGTAAAAAGGAATTCATTTTGTGTTGCATCTTTGTGTCTCATCCCAGCATTTGCTATCAGAATGAATTATCACTAAACTGGTGAGACCTTATAGATCTTTGTTCTCATTGTCTGTTCTCACTCATCTCGGCGACCAAGATTGCGAGAGTAGAAAATAGCATGCCATTAATCTGGTCCATGGGTGGTGTTATAACAAGATAGTAGATCTGCAGTACAAAATATGCCTGTTCCATGAACGCAGATAATAAAACAGTACTGAATAAGCATTGGTATGACCAAGTAGCTAGAGTACTGGACTTTAGAGCTGGGAGATTCAGGGCCAATTCCTTGGTGAGCCATAATGGAGCAAAGGGAACTTCCTTTCTGTGACAAACAGCATCTGGGAGAGATTTTGCATCTGGGACAGTGCAAGGGACAGCACAGTCCCAGTCCTAATTCAGCCCACCTCCGATGTCATCTTAATTTAAAAAAACAAAAAACAAAAAAACAAAAATGGAAGTGCAATTGACACATTTATAGTGCAGTTCTATACTCAGAAGTAGATCCTACTGTGTTCAACGGAATTTACTCTCACAGCACAATCCTAACCTGGAGTTAGGCCGGCACAGTTAGGCCAGCAAAGTTTGTCTGGCACAAGGACCACCGTAAAATGTGTGGACCACTCTCGAAGTCAGGGAGGATGGCACATGTCTGTGAGCTGGCCTCTCCGACTCCAAAAGTGGTCCAAATATACTTTACAGTGTCCCTTGTGCCAGCCAAACTTTACTGGCCAAACTCCAGTTAGGATTGCACTCTCAGTACCTTTTTCGGTTATTTTTTGTGTTAGTCTCATGAGATGGCATGTAGAGCTCTGAAGTAGTTATGGAGCCTCCAATGGGCTTCTAAATACTACTCCTGGTAGTTGGAGACTGTTGGGGGTTTCAGAACTCTTTCAGATCTCTACCAGAAAAGGCTTGCCTGGGGAGAGGGAATTGGTCTTGAGATAAAATGGGAGAGGCAGGGTAGCCTTCTACTCCACTGGTTCTCAAACCTTTTAGACCGGGACCCACATTTTAGAATGTCACTCGTGTCGGGACCCACCAGGTCATTCACCTGGAAGTAATGTCATAGCCAGGCATGACATCATCAAGGAGGAAGTGCTATCATTGTAACATAATAAAATGACACTCCAGGAATGCAAACTGGCATCCTTGGACTGCAGCAATTGTACAACCATGAAACATCCCTGACAGAAAGCAAGATGAGGACAAAATATTATGTAAAAGCACTGAACTAAAAGCAATTTTTTTTCAAACCCTCACTTGAAAATTCAAACTGTTAACACTCACAAAAGGAATATAGCAAGAATTAGGTCTGCAGCTTCCAAGATATCTACAGATTTTCTTGCCGTATCTGCCATCAGATTGCAACCCACTAATCCACACTTTGAGAAACACTGGTCTACTCCATACATAGAGCATCACCCTCACTTTGTAGTCTCCTGGAAATCTAACCCAAGACTAGAACTTTTCCTGCACAGAACTCAGGGTTTGTATACCCTGTCCCCAGTTACTACTTATTCTAACGTGCCCTGGGCGTTTATCTTGCAAGGAAAAATACATCAAAACTGTTTGGCCAGCCCAAGCAGTAAGTGTAGAATGTTTGCTCCTCAGCAGCAAAGGTAGCTCTTTGCCCGCTTTACTTGGCCAGTCCAGGAGGAAAACTCATTTGGGTTTCAGGCAAAGGACTCCCTTTATGCAAATTCCATTGTTATTCTGTGCCTTGTCTGGGGGAGACACTGCTTTCATTTGTTGGATGAGTCACCCAGGGGCTGTCATCATCCATGGCTGCTCGGGGGGACAGGATGGGACGGGACAGGACGGGGGGCTGGTACTCACAAGCCACTGCCGGCTGAGCAGGGTAGGATGGCGAGACACAGAGGCAAGGCAAGGCGAGAGCAGGTTCGGCTGATGCGGTTTAATTTGGTGAGAACTTTTACATTCATGAGGGGAGCGAGTCAGACACACGTGAGCCCCTCTCTAGGGGGAGGCACCCCTGTTCCATCGCAGGGAGCCTCCCCTCCTCCTCCTAAATAGATCGTCGGTGGCCCCACTGCTGCAGGTGCCCGCCGCCACTACCGCCTGCTGCTGCAGGTCCCAGTGGGAGGGGGGTTTATCCTTCCCTCCCCCGCCTTGCTACCCGTCATGCGGGCTTTTGCCCACCATGTGGCGGGGCTCGGACGTCTCCGCTCAGGAGTGAGCAAGGCTCTGGAGCCCGGCTCGCCAGGGGTCGCCCGCCTGCTGGCCTCTCAGCCCGAGGAAGAGCTACCACTCTCCCCGGTGGCTGGGAAGATGGTGCACATCTGTTTATTGGCCTCTCTTACCCTAAGAGTGGTCTGAACATACTTTACGGTGTCCTTCGTGCCAGCCAAATTTTCTGGCCTAACTGTGCCAGCCTAACTCCAGGTTAGGATTAGACCATCAGCCTGAGTCCTCTGCTGTGTAAAGAAAGTACCCTACCACTGCACTACACCACCTAGCTGTCTTCTTGTTACTGCCACCAAAGCAGTGGTGGCATCTAAATGATTTAAGAACAGGAACTCACTTTTGATTGGCATGTGTCAGGATCCGCCCACCGGAAGTGACGTCATAAGCCGGAGGCTGGAGGAGCCCAGGTCTACCCACAGCTGGTTCCTGTGGGTAGACTGGTTCCTATGGGTAGACCCCTTCGCCCCTCTAGGAATCCAGAGTCGCTCCCTTTAACTCTCTGAATGCCGACCAACCAAGAAGAAAAGCTCTTTGCAGAGGAATCGGGAGGTGGGGAGGGGGGAAGCACCGTGGAGTGAAGTGGGCGGAGTCAGCCCTAATTTTAACAAGTAGAACTGAGTTCCCCCGCGTTCCCCCTGCATGACATCACTGCACCAAAGCATTAAGAAATATGCAATACCATAGAAATTGTAGGGTTGTCATTAACTGATCAATCCTAACCAACTTTCCAGCATGGGGTAAGGGCAATGCTGCTCTGAGGTGAGGGAACAAACATTCCCTTACTTTGAGGAGGCCTCTGTGACTTTCCCCAACTGCAGGATGCCCCATTGGCACAGCTATGTCAGTGCTGGAAAGTTGGTTAGGATTGTGCCCTAATATTCCCATCTGTCAGAACAGAAACGGATATTTCCAGACAGTTTACGGCAACAAATGCATAGATGTCTTTCCTCAAGAGAGTCATTCTTTTTCGGAATATTGTATCACTGTGGCCCTCGAACAGACATATATTGTTGCTGGGAAAATGTGGAGCCATCACAACTTTAGACTGCTGTCTGGAATGTGGCAGCCTAAGTGGCACAGCCACTTATGAGATAAGTGCCTGTGACATTGCTGATGAGTGAGTGGCACAAGCAGGCCTGAAAACAAGGGCTCTCTTGGGACCTGAGGCAAGCTGGTCTGAGAGCAAAGTGTGAAGATGTTTCTCAGCTCATCATCTGCTGGCATTTAAACTTTTGCTGTGAGACTAGTGGCCCAATCCTAAAAGGGCCTTATGCTGCCAACATTAGCATTCTGGTAAGTTCCTTACCAGAATGTAAGGTAAGGGATGTGGTGGCGCAGCAGGTTAAACTGCTGAGCTGCAAGCTTTCTGACCGGAAGGTTGGGAGTTCAAGACCACATGACGGAGTGAGCTCCCGTCACTTGTCCCAGCTCCTGCCAACCTAGCAGTTCGAAAGCACATAAAAAATGCAAGTAGATAATTAGGTACCACTTCGGTGGGAAAGTAACGGCGTTCCGTGCACCTCAGTGTATAGTCATGCCGGCCACATGACCATGGAAGCTTGTCCTCGGACAAAACGCCGGCTCTACAGGCTTTGAAACAGAGATGAGCACTGCCCCCTACAGTCGGTCACAACTAGACCATTCGGTCATGGGGAAACCTTTACCTTTACGTTCCTTTACAGCTGTTGCAAAATGCAACACACCATTCACCGTGGCCTGGCCACTACTGCAAGCCATTAGACACTGGATCCATTCACCAGCAGTCAACGTCCCAATGTCAATTAATCAGTATTAACTAACTGACAGGAGGGGGTAGAAGGAAGGTGGGTAGAGAGGGGGTGGGAAGGAGAGTGGATTAAAGCTGAGAAGGGGATGGTATTCATGGCCGTGGTACTGCCGATATCCTATTCCCCTTCCCAGCCTCAATTCGCTTTATTGGGTCCACTTGGATTTGATGCAGCTATATAGCTGGCACTGGCATAGGTCTGAATAGACCCATGTGGGTGGCAAGGTCATGTTTCCCTACCTCAAGGAGCCCATTGCAGCTTGAAACTCCCCCATGGAATGCAGCATGCGACAGACTTGAATGAGGCAGCATGGAGGATTTAGGTCTGATTGGGCTTCCTAACATACTAAGCTGCCTTTGCCATACTAAGCTGCTTCCTAACATACTAAGAGCATTGGTCTATCTAGGTCAGTGGTTCCCAAACCAGTGGGTCATGAGACAATTTCAAGTGGGTCGCGAAGCAGCTAGAGCAGCCATATTGAAAATATGGGAAGATGGGATGCTGGAAAGGGGGAAGGGTGTGTGGTTCTTTTCCTTGTGTCAAGGATGTAAACAGGCTTTATCCTTTCTGTTTCGCTTTGCTATTGGAAAATGGCTGAGAAATAACACAACTTATTCCTGCACTCTCAGGAAGGCAGCAGGTTTTGGTACCACAATGATGGCACTTTATTTTATTAATTTATTAATAGATTTTTACCCCGCCTTTTGTGCCCAAAGGCACCCAAGGCGGCATTACAAAATATATATTAAAAATACAGCATAACAATTAACATTAAAAACAGTTAAAACAGTATTAAACAACAATAGCAAACAAAATAAAACACAATTTAAAAACAATTTAAAAACAATTAAAAAAAACAAAACAAAAACAAACCCCGTGGATCATAATAACCAGCCAGCCAACCTGTCAGCAGTTAAAAGCTTTTTGGAATAAAAGGTCTTCAGCCCCCGCCGAAATGTAAACAAAGAGGGAGCAGTTCTCAATTCTAGGGGAAGGGTGTTCCAGAGTTGGGGGGCCACCACCGAGAAGGCCCTCTTCCTGGCCGCCACCCCTCTCACTTCTCCTGGCGGTGGCACAGTCAAAAGGGCCCCCCCAGATGATCTAAGAGTACGGGTTGGATTGTATGGAAGGAGGCGGTCCCTCAAATACCCTGGACCCAAGCCGTAAAGGGCTTTAAAGGTCAAGACTAGCACTTTGAATTGGGCCCGGAACAGAACCGGCAGCCAGTGTAGTCGCCGAAGCAACGGCTCGACAGAGTCAAACCGACGTGCCCCAGCAACCACCCGAGCCGCCGCGTTCTGTACTAGTTGTAATTCTAGCCATGACATCACTTCCAGTGGGTCCTGGACAGATTGTCATTCTAAAAAGTGGGTCAAGGTACTCAAAACTTTGAGAACCACTGATCTAGGTCATTACTGCAGCACTGAGTGACAGGAACTCCCCAGGGTCTGAGACAGGAGATCTTCCCAGCCCCACCTGGAGATACCAAGACAGGGGCCTTCTGCACACAAGGCATAGGTTCTGCTTGAGAACTACAGCCGTTCCCCAAGACTAAAATTAACCTGGATTTGCTCAATCTCAAAATGAAGCTGACAATGCGTATTTTATAGCCTTTGTGACTTGGTGGCTTTATTGCTACTTTACTCTGCTGGGTTGCAGTCAGTTTCATTGCTATGGCATTTTTTTTAAAGTGATGTGGTAAACTACCTTGGGGATTTAATATTGAAAGGTAGGGTAAAAATGTTTTAAATAAGGCCTTTTCCAGATTGTGTCTTGATGCTCACCAGCTATGCGAGAACTTCTTTGCAGATTGAGCATTCTTTGTGTACGTGTGAGCAGTTATGTACTTCCAAACTACCTACGAAAAACAAAGAATAGCGAACAAGCCTGCACTCCAAATTATTTTGTACTGACCATTTGTTGTACTCTTGCCTTTGAATGGGGACCTGCAGGAGCAAATTTAAAGGCACAGTTCCACCAGGATCTGCATTGAACTAATATAATCACATGTGATGGTGGGGATAATCTCAGCACTGCCCCTTCCCCATCCATGACATGAACAATGATGTTCGCATTGGGCGGCAGATTGAGCGGAGTGGAGAGCAGCTGCCTACCTGCCACCTCTTTCTGGTCCACTGCTGTTGGAGATTGTCCCCGACCTAACTTGGCTCCTTCTTCCAGATTCTGGGTTCTTTAAATGGAGCAGGAAACACAAAGTGCTCGGGGAGCTTCCCCAGCATGCTCTGTGTTTCCTGCTTCATTTAAAAAGCCTGCACCGAGTAAGGCGATGGAGCCAGGTCACTAGACAGGATCACTTATTCTGATCCCTACAGAAGAGGGATTTCAAGGGACTAACTTCTGAGTATATATAGTAAATTGTTTTTAAATTGTTTGTGTTTTTAATCTTGATTGCTTATTGTTTAATACTGTTTTTAACTGTTTTTAATGTTAATTGTTATACTTTATTTTTATCTTTTTTAATATTGTAAGCCGCCTTGGACATCTGCCCTGGCAGAGGAAAGGCGGGGTAAAAATTTCTTAAATAAATAAATAAAATAAAATAAACCTGCACTCCAAGAGTGTGCATGTTTTGCCCGCTGCTATGGCCAGGCTACATGCTACAGCAATGCACAATTGATGTTGATGTGCAAATTAGCAAGTATGGAGGCCCTCCAATTTGGAATGCGGCCATGGCAGGGCAAAGAGTTAAAGTCCATGTTCCCCCCAACATTTTGGTTCCAATTCAGATTGGGGTCCCGTGAGCCACAATTTAGTGTTTTAACAATGCATGCAAGTAATGCCAGTTGCACCAGTGGAATTGCATGGGCTGTAAGCACATGGGACAAGGCAGGTTCTGCACCCCTTAACAGCTGCCCGTGCTCCGCTCCTGAACAGAATGCTGGCATTCTCCTTGGGGGCAGGGGTTTGGCGTGCCTCACCTCTGGCTTCAGTTGAAACCAAGAACAAGGCACACTGAAGCCAGTAGCTGCAATTCTTAGGGCTGCAATTTTGCAGCCCTAAGTATTTTGCACCAGGGCAATAAATAACCCCTGTGGCTCTGCCCCACACTATAGGTGCAATCCTAAACTGACTATGCCACTGAGTTGCACCCTTGCAATCTACAGTTTGGCCTTCGACAGGTGTCTGGAACCAGGTTTCCCAAGTCCTAGCCTAGCGATCCACTGACTCCTCCTGCATTCTGATATTTGCCCCAATAATTAAAACCCTCTGATCACCTTTCCTTGCTCATTTGGATGTGCTTGGTGATTGACAATGAGTTCAATTTTAAATTCACTTTGACAAAGCAGGAACGGAGGGAGGGAGACTGGGCGCACATGGGAAAAAGTCTGGGCCAGGCCCATTCAAGCCTGGCAGTCTACCCGCATCCCCAAATGTGCCCACAACCTGAAAAAAAGCAACTTCGGTGATTTACTGCAGCTTGCAGAACTTGGCTGCTTTCCCGTTAGGTTCTAAAACATCTTATTAAAGGGGAAAAGACAAACCGAGGCCAGCCATAGCCCAGGGCTGATTTTATTCCCCCTATCTTTGCAAACCTGGACACTGCTGGAATAACAAAGGCTGTCAAATACAAGTAAATAAGATTTCTGAAGGAAAAGGGGGTGGTGCTTGAACACTAGTTTATCATCCCTTTACCTCTCTTTCTCCCCCTCCCCATTTTTTTTTTACTTGCCCTGGAGAATTCAACAGCAAGTCAGGAGATTTACAGCTTTAATTAGGAAGTTTAGGCGAGGTTGCTGTTCGGTAAATATTCGTGCTAGGTCAATGGAGTTTGGGGATGGGAAAGCATGCAGTGATGCATGCAAGTATAGCTTCAGTTCTCTTTATCTCGTCTTGGCCCTTCATTAATTTGACTTTGCGTGGAGGCGCTTGTTTCCCACCTCCCACCAACGACAACAACAAAAGGAAAGAATTCTCAATCTGTTTTCCGTGCTGTTATCTAATAAAACAGCAGAGATTAGCTTCCTTCCAGTGTGCCCACCTTAATTAAGCACGCTGTGCTTTCTCCTGGCAGCCAAGCGAGGAACGCCCGATAGGTGCAAAGAAATGCTCATTTGTATGACGAGCGAGTCTTCCTAATTTTTGTGTATCGCATGAAGGAGGCCGGGGAAACTATATTGATTCACAGCGGTGGGATAACAGCTGATGACGAGGATGAGGGGAAAAATTTCAAAATGTTTGCAAAGAGAAGAGATGAAACATACCGCTTTAGGGAGGCCAAAGCTGGCTTGAGATATGGCTCCCGAAGGAAAGGAGTAAATACATACACTTTGGCAAAGCTTCCACCCTGAAGTGTCACTAAAGTGGATGGCAATAGGGATTTAAGAGTGAAAGGCACGTTGTCAGAGTCCCTGAGGCAGGTGGTATGTTGAGAGACCTCTTTGTGGTGCCTGCAGGAGGGGTGTTACTTGAGTAACTTCCTTCCTCTCCCAGGTTCCTTCCTCTTACTCCCTGATCACTGAAGAAGTATCCATGCTGCTGAGCTGTGTCTTTAAAGCAGTGTTTCTCAAACTGTGGGTCAGAATCCACTTGGTGGGTCACGAGCTGATGTCAGGTGGGCTGGGAGCAACCATCTTGGAAGCTGGAGACTTTACTCTTGCTATATTCCTTTTGTGAGTGTTAACAGTTTGAATTTTCAAGTGAGGGTTTTTAAAAATTTTGCTTTTACATAATATTTTGTCCTAATCTTGCTTTCTGTCAGGCATATTTCATGTTGTGCAATTGCTTCTGTCCAAGAATGCCAGTTTGCATTCCAGGAGTGTTGTTTTATAATGACACAATGATGGCACTTCCTGCTTGATGGTGTCACTTCCAGCTATGACATCACTTCCAGGTTAATGACGTCACTTCTGGTGGGTCCTGACACAAGTGCCATTCTAAAACGTGGGTCCCAGTCTTAAAAATTTGAGAACTACTGCCTTAATGGCAAGCAGCTATATTCCTTTTGTGAGTGTTAACAGTTTGAATTTTCAAATGAGGGTTTTTAAAAATTTTGCTTTTTAAACTTACTTATTTCTGCACCAAGAGAAATAGGGGGTTCTCTGATCCTTACAGAAGCCTCTGATACTTCAGAAGATGTGTATGTTTTAAGAAACAGAAAGTCAAGGGCCTTTTTGAAACGCTAACTGCCTCTGCTCCTGTGTGTTCATTGATACCAGCAAATTAGCTGGGTGGTGGAATGTACCATATAAAAGGGGTCTTCTGTTTGCTGTGTTTCTAGAATCAACCCTCTTTTCCAACATGAATCACAGGTCACCCCGAATAGCTGGTATTACAAAACTGGGCTTCTGGGTCATAACTTTATGCTGCATAATGTTAGTGTCCCCTCCCATGGTTGTCAGAAATGATATAAAATTATGCAGTTACAAATTATTTCTGCACACCTTAAATAAACTATTTGAATAAAAAAGAGAAACATAGTTCTAATGTAAATAACTTTCACTTTCTTAAACTCACAGAAAATTACAAATAAAAAAACATGATTCTGAAGGAGTCTCTCAACTTCACACAGCCAGCCACACTTTGCTCTCTCTCCCCCCCCCCCATTGCTGGAGCTGAGGAACAGGGGGAGGGAAGCTGCTAAATCAGAGAGACCCCAAAGAGGCCTATCTGGGCCCCAGGGAGGTAAACACCACCCCAGCAGAACTTCAGCCTGTAAAAGTCAGGCAGGCCCAGAAGCAAGTTAGGTGAAGCCCTGACCCACCTTACAAAGGGCCTAAATCAGTCAGTGAAGAGAGGGCAGGGGGCTGCCTCACCTCAGTTCCTTCTCTCGTGGGGTTTGTCAGAGGTCTGCCTATGGCCCAAGCCCCACTGACCGTAATCACAGGGCACTGGGGTTTTTAAAGGCTGTGGCTCTGCCTCTCCCTCGCTGGAGCTGCTGTGTCAGCTGTGGCTTGTTCCCCACTCTCCGGGTCTGCCTGCCTCCCGAGCAGTCCCTCTCCCTGCTGGGGCTGGGGCTGCTGTCCTGCCACTCGGGGTGCTGCTCTTTGCCTGCTGGAGTGAGAGCCTCTCCTCTGAGGCCCTGAAGCTTGCCTTGGGCTGCCTGGCCCTGGCATGGGATGCAGCTGGGGAGGTTGAACATACCCATCACTGCCTGTAGTGTGCGATGGACGTTTCCTCTGTGAATATGTCCAATCCTCCTTTAAAGGCACCTAGGCTTCCCCTCTCTACTTGTACATATTCTCACCCTTCTACAGTCCCCTGGCTCCTGGATGGGGAGAGAGAGAGAGAGAGAGAGAGAGAGAGAGAGAGAGAGAGAGAGAG
>JAJKFI010000004.1:9821903-9881405 GCA_029204185.1 Lerista edwardsae
TATTATTATTATTATTATTATTATTATTATTATTATTATTATTATTATTATTGGGTTGGGAAGAACACAGACAAGACTGTTAACTTTGCAGCCGGCCAGCAGCGTTGAAAAAGCAGTCCTGCTTGTGTGCTGTGGCTAGGAGGGGGCTGGGGGGCTTGCCCGGGGCTTACTGGTTTTGTTTGTGAGAGATGGTGGGAGTGACAGAGAGCGAGTGAGAGATGGCAGGAGCGACAGAGAGCATGAGATGACGAGAGTACAGAGCGCGAGCCATCTCCAACCTGAATTCATTTCGAGAGAGATCCGAATCCAATTCAAGCACCCAAACCTGCTATCACAAAGGTAAGCTAGTTCTTATGGTCTTCCAGCCCCCTTCCAGGTCATCTCAGCCACTGCTTAATTTCTAGGGACTGCAAGCTGGGGACGGTCACCAGTCACCAGTGAATTGTAGGGTTGCAGGGTGGGGTTGTGCTCCTTCTAATGTGGTTCAATGATAATTTTTCCTCCGGATTCTGGCAAGGCTCAGGAATGAACATCATGCCAAGTTGGTGCGTGGAAGTCCCAGATGTGTGAGCACAGAGTGGCCATGGTTTCTGAGTATGGAGGGAAATACTCTGCAGAACCTCAGAGGCACACTTCTGCCCTCTCCTCAGTGCCTGCCCCCTCCCCAATTCCCTCCTTGTCTTCACTTGCAGGTGCAATCCATGGCATGCAGTTGACGTGAGTACTGCCATCTTAGCTGTATTTACAGCCCAACGTGCATCACAAAAGCTTGTGGCAGAGGCAGGTCGTTCAAATTGGTTTAAGTTGACTTTGGCAACTATCTTCTTTAAAATGGTTTGTGAAGTATTGTATTTTATTGCGTTAGGAGGCTGCTAAGAAATGGTGTAAATTTTTGAAATTTTTAGAAAACAAAACTGGCGATATCTCTGTCTCAGAAGGGTACATACTGGTAGGGCTTATACTGCGTGTCGTAAGTAAGTACAGCCCTGACACTGTTCCGGGCTGGAAAAGGAGATGGGCGGGGGGCAGAAATGATGCAGATACTATTTGTGTTCAGATTGAATGTTTCTGCAATGATTTTCTACATTTAAAAGATTTTAGAGAGACTTAGGAGTGTGTTTGGTTTTCCATATCACCCTATCTAGCTGCATGTCCTGCACTGGGAAGCCCATAGACCTGGGCTCCAAAAACTTTTCTGGTTGTTGCCATTCTCCCCCTGCTCTGTTTCACCTCCTCCCCACCCCCATTTTACCCAGCCCTGTCTCCACCCTCCCCCATTCTGTTTCATCCCTTCCCTGTTTGGGAAATAATGGGCCCAAAAGAAACTTTGTACCCTCTGATAAAATTCCTCTCACAGGCCCTGCTTGGAGGTGCAAATTTTCTCCCTGAGGATATGGTATGAGGTGTCTAATTCACTGCTTTGTGGAAGTGCAAATCTAAGGCTACTTCAATTTAAAACAATTTAAACCATTGAAAAGCTACTGTCATTACTAGGAGTCAGTGAATTTTTGCAGTTTGCCTGTCATCCTGCTCATTGACCAAGGCCTGGGAAATCAGACCCACAGCTGTCAGGGTAAGCTGTGCAGAGCATTATACACCACTGCGGATGACTGCAGTTAAGATATAATAAGGCAAAGCCCAGATGGGGGAAACCAACTCTGTGAGAAACATGTTATAAGCTTTCTTTCTTTTTTCTAGCATCTTCTAGAAGCTTCCCTGAGAGAATGCATATACTGCTCAGAATACCCTTTAAATTTCACTGGTAGAAGAGGACTGTGCAGTCATGAACCACTGAAGGGAGTTATAAGCTTCCGTCTCTCTCTCTCTCTCTCTCTCTCTCTCTCTCTCTCTCTCTCTCTCTCTCTCTCTCTCTGTGTGTGTGTGTGTGTGTGTGTGTGTGTGAGAGAGAGAGAGAGAGAGAGAGAGAGGGAGAGAGAGGGAGGGAGGGAGGGAGAGAGAAAGAGGGAGGGAGGGAGGGAGAGAGAGAGAGAGAGAAGGAAGTTTTTGAGTGCCAGCATTAACTTTTTGTTAACCATTTTTCCTAAACAAATAAAATCACAAACTGTGTTTCATGCACAAAATTATTAATAACAACGTATAACATTACCTTCCGGCTATGTGCATTAGGGGTTGTCACCCGGATGCCCGCCTGACTGTAAGACAGGGCGGGCAACTAGCTTCTCTCAGGGCCAGCAACGCTCCGGGAAGGATCCTGGGGGCGGTGAGCAGCAGTGATGATGTGGGCTGGCTTGTTGGACAGACGGCAGGCGGGTTGGGCATAGGCTGCAGGAAGCTGAGCCTGCCCAAAGCACTGGGGCCTGCCGCTGGACAGGGCCACTGGCAGGGCAAAGGCAGCATGCCTGATAAGTCCAGGCACCTGCACAATACCACGCCAGGCAGGGAAGCCAGCTGGACTGAGATCTTGCAAGACTGTGGCTTGGCACGGCAGCCAGAAGGGGTGGACCCAAGGAAGCCTGATGGTTGACTCATAAGGAGCCCAGTGGCCAGGGCAAGGGTTGATCCTCAGGAGGCTCCATGAGCAGCAAGGAAGTGACCCTGGGAGTCTTTGGCTCCCTGCCCCTTTGGAGCCACCGTAAAGGAGCCCCCCAAGCTCTGCTCCTGGGCAACTGGCCCAGGGAAAGGGGGAAGAACCACCTTCTGGGTGGGCCACCCTCTTGGGAACAGTGGGGGGAGGAAGCTACTGGCCCAGGGCAGAGCTGGAATACTCAACTGCCTATCAATCCCTAGGGACCCCCTGAAGGGAAGCTCAGTCAAGGACCAGGTGGCTAACCCAGCGCCCAACACATACCCTCAGCCAGATGCCCCTGGAGGACAGGGAGAGGCAGCCTTCTCTAGAGAAGCCCGACACAGCTGGAGACAAGGCGGCATGCAGATCCCTCCCTGGGCAATAGGGAGGGCAGTGGCATCACCAGTCTTGTTCAACATTTCTTGTACCTAAGGCCCTTGTGATATAACAAGGACTCATGAATGTCGAAGTGCTGACCAAATTAGACAGATTGTGCCATGTGACCAAGAGTGACTGCTTCATAAGAAGAGCCTCGCTGGATCAGGCCAAGGGCCCATCTAGTCCAGCTTCCTGTATCTCACAGTGGCCCACCAGATGCCTCAGGGAGCACACGAGACACCTGCATCTTGTTGCCACTCCCCTGCATCTGGCATGCTGAGGACTTTGTGGCGCTGTAAGCTCATCCCCCAACGATCATCGCTGAGTTGCTCTCCTTCCCCAAGTGAGGAGGGTGGGGCACCCACCATGGATATAACAGGGGTATATGAAGCATAAATTAATGTTGTGTTCAGACTTGGGCCCCAGCCCCAAGATCGCTCTTTATGTATATGCAAGTATTCCAAAATACAGAAAAATTCAGAACACTTCTCATACCACGTACTTCGGATAAGGGATGCCCAACTTGTACCAATACATCTCATTCTAACATGAATTGTGGTCTGGCTCACTTTGGCTGTCCTCCAAATCAAAGAAACAGTATCTGGGCAGAACAGCCTCAGGAATGAAAACAAGTGCCCATTGCTTGTCCCCATATACGTTCTGTAAGCGTGTAAATCGAGCAAATATTACGAACATGTGATATTTTAGTACTCCAAAGGAAACTACAGACCACAATCCTAACCTGCACAAGGCTGGTACAAGGGACACCATAAAATGTTTGGACAACTCTCAGAGTCAGGAAGGCCAGAACACAGACGTGTGCCATCCTCCCTGACTCTGAGTGGTCCAAACGTGCTTTACTGTGTCTTGTGCCAGCCAAACTTTGCTGGCTTAACTGTGCCAGCCTAACTCCAGGTTAGGATTGTGCTCTCAAGTAGCACCATCCAGAACTTCTCAGCACTCAGGGAAGTCGAGAGCCCCCATTGTAATGTTTGTGGGAGGAGAGGCTCCCCTGCGGTTTCTCCTTTCAACTATCTTTAGTGGACTTCAGATGACAATTCAAGTTAGTCATCTAGGTAATCTAGCAGGCATTGTGGTTGCTGTGATAAGGAAAGAAGTGTCCAAGAATGTTGCTCATAAAAAGCGACCAAGGGCACCAACTGTTACACTCGCTTAAAGTGTTTGACTGTGTTTACAGATGGATGATTAGATGTTAATTAGCACAGAGATGGGGAATCATCCGTCTGTTCCCGGTTTTACCTTTGAGTCATTCTGTGACCTTCAGCAAGTTATTCTACCTCCCTGGGCCTATTCCCCCCACCCACCCACCCATAGATCCGCCGGCTGGTGTTTTCTGTTCTAATTTTATCTATCTTATCAAGCAAAATTAATTAACTGGAAATGAATATCAAAATAGTGTTTGGGGATTATTGGAAAGAGATTATTTCCCATCTGTTTAATGCGGAGTCCTGGTGGTCTCTCAAAAGTTTCTGAAACTAGAGACGGGCTGGATGGTAGATCAAATGTTTTCATGTAAACAAAGACACTGCTGAGCTGAACTTGCTTATTTTCTTGGTTTGTTTTTTTGTTCACATAGCAACCAGTGTTTGAATCATGGGGGAAAGTTAGGGAGCCCTTAACGCAATCCCTAAGTACCCTAACTTCTCATTTTGGCTGCACTCTGCCATTTTTAGGCAAATTGTGACTCCTGTAGTTTTCAAAAAATATAAATAAGGTGGTGGGCACAAAACTAAAGTGTACATAAGAACATAAGCCTTGCTGGATCAGGCCAAAGGCCCATCTAGTCCAGCCTCCTCTTTCTCACAGTGGCCCATCAGATGCCTCAGGGAGCACATAAGACAAAAAGATGTATACATCCTGTTGCCACTCCCTTGTATCTGGCATTCTGAGGTAAAATTCTGAGGTAAATAAAATAGAATTTGCTATCCTGTCTGTGGGTAGGGAGCTATAATAACTTGCAACCCAATCTGGGCCTTAAGAACATAAGAAGAGCCCCAATGGATCAGGCCAAAGGCCCATCTAGTCTAGTTTCCTGTATCTCACAGTGGCCCACCAGATGCCTCAGGGAGCATACAAGATAACAAGATGTCTGCATCCTGTTGCCACTCCCTTGCATCTGGCATTCTGCCTACTTCTATAGTAAGAAGGTTGCACCATCCATCATGGCCTATAGCCCACAATGGACTTTTCCTCCAGAAATCTGTCCAATCCCCATTTAAAGATGCCTAGGCTTTGACTATCCCTGTAACTGGGGCAAAAATGTTATAAGGATAACCTATTACAAACACTCACCACACCATTTCTGACTATTATAGTAAGCCAAGGTAACATGGGGATGCACTGCTTCGTAGTGGCTGTAACTCTTCATAGTGATCAACACATCTGCTCACACGGCTTTTCTTGGAGAGGAAAGTATCATGTGTACAATTTCAAGGTCATCTTTACAACTACAGCTAAAAAAGTGTGCATCACACTGCCTTGCACTGGAGCTCCTGGAAATGGTACTTACGGACCATGACACTCACGGACCTGTAACGAGATTGTTATTGGCTCCTAAACTGAACTCTAAACCAAAAGTGGCCAACATATGGCATGCATGCTGCTAGTGACACATAGACACTTTTTGAGGGCACAATCCAAGGCCCAATATTGGGCCAACGCTAGCTGGCCAAACAGCAGCAGCCCTGGCGCGAGAGTGCCAACCGGAATCCTCATGTCAGCGCTGCTACTGTTGGGCCGACATGGCTCCGAGCATTGGCCCAACAGCGCCAGCCCAAGCTAGTGGCACGACGCCCTTGCACCAGCCGGGTTCAGCTGGCTCAGGGGCATTTCTGGAAGGGAGAGAGAGTGTTTCTGGGCGGGGTGCGGGCATGCCGGGAGGCACGCCAGATTGAGGAGGAGGGTGGAGCTGGGATGCGGCCATTAGGCCCTTGATTCGGGCTGCGCAACATCCTTGGCTCTATGCCTACAAAACAGCAGATGAAGATTTGAGGAGTCCATTGGGGTGGCTGGCGCCTACCCGGGGTTAAGGGCCCAAATATGCCCTTGCCCCAGTGAGGCACCAGGCAGCCTGCTGTCCTTCCCATTCCAGCGCAAGTTAGGATTGTGCCCTAAGTGGCACACGCAAAGTCACCATACATCTTTGGAAAACGTTTAAACAACAAGGAAATCACTGCAACCGTTTATGGTTTGTGTCATTTTTTTTGCTAATCCTTATGCTTGTCCCCAAGTTCCCAGCTTGTCCCCAAGTTTCTACTGCTGCTGTGGGCACAGGGCATCCACACTTATTCTACTTGATTTGCTGTGGTTGGAAGATGGGGAGAAAAGTGGGAAAAGAATGATGGACAGGAGAGAAAGTCAACAGGGCATGTTTCTTGCCCTGTACCTTCTGACACTGTGAGATATACTGCCCTTGAACTTAGAGGCTCTATTTAGCGATCGTGGTAATCGTGAAAAGCAACATTAAGGTGGAGTGTCACATTCAAGATTCTCTACATAAAAAGTGCCACGTGCTGTGCTGCAAGTTGGCCACCCCTGCTCTAAACCAAATTCAAAGCATCTTGGAAGGCATTCAAGATGGTGCAGATGGACCAATCTCAGATTGGTCAAGTCAAACCCAAATGCCCAACAGCCTGGAGTGTTTAGAATATACGGAACTAGCAAACTTGTAATTAGTTGGATGCTTGATCTGTCAACGCACATCTCCGCTTAGCGATCCAGGGGAGGTTTTTCTCAATCATTCTATATTTCATTAATAACACTGTATCACATGGACATCTCAATAGAACCTTCTGACATTTCTGTGGAAATTGACCACCCGTAGAGGTAACTGACTATAATGTGGTGGCAGTAGCAGGTTGAGGGTAGTTCAGGGAAGGATCAGGGCAGGAAGTGGGGCAGGCAGGGGACGGTTTGAGGCCAGGAGAGGGTTAATCTTGGCAGTAGTTCTATATGTCAGGACCCTATCCCATGTTTCCTGGCCAGATATGCTCCCTGAGGCTCCTTGCACTTATGCCAGCAAAATAGCCAGTGTGGGTCCAAGGAAACCCATTGGCAGCTAGGCAGTTTATGAGAAGGTCAGACAAACGTCTCTTCCAGGCTGTCTGGTCACCACCACCACCCCCATGCACCATAGGATGCAGCACATGCTCTGTTAGTGCTGCTGCATAGCATAAACTGCTGGAGATTGCATTAGGGCATAGGTCTTTCATTTGACCACCCAAAGCTGCAAACTGCAATGTCTTTCTCACAGCCATACAGAGCTAAGGCCAGCCCATATCCTTGGCTAGGGCAAGGATTGTATGTGTCACCTTACCAAATTTTGATGGCTTTCCCCATCCAGAACAGTCCAGAGGTATCCCCAAGTATCTCCCATGAAGAAGCATCCCGTTCTATTCTCAGAAAGTCCTTACCAGAAATCTATCCGAATTGGCTAACCCACAGTCATGACTGAACTAAACAAGTTCTGCAGAAATAATAAACATCCACCTGAGTGTTCATCCCTGGCTTGAATCTTGTTGCTCATCTGCTAAGCAGGGACCCATGTGAGATCAGGGAGCTTAAAGATTGCCTACAGAAATGTCAGTCTGTAACCCTGACGTCGAGAGCTCTCTGGTGTTCTGCTTTATTTTTGGTGGTCACATCTAGATGGTTGATTAGCATGGCCAGGGGACAAATCTCTTGCTCTTTTGTTTTGGGCTGTGCAGTTCTCCTTCTCTGATCAAATTGCATTAAGGGAATGAAGAAAAAAACAGCAAAGGACTTTTGGCTGAATCACTGTCGGTGAATGATGTCTTTGAGACATGATGACTCAACTGCTTGCAGCACTTGAGGTGAGAGGACAATGTGAAACAATTCCTGCTTTTGACTTGAGCATCACCTGCTGGCTTCTAATCGAATCAGCATCATTTGCAGGTATTAAAATCTCTGCAGACCATGACAATGTGCCAGGACTTTTTTTTCTTTCCAAGTTATTGAATAATAAAGGAAATTATGCACCTTGTATGCACTCTGAATTAGTTCTTGTTTGTCATAATGTCCTCCAGGTTTTAGAATAAAAGTACTGAAAGGAACCAAAAGGACATGTAGCCTAGTCTTTGATGGATGAAGACTTGTCCTTGTGCCAGGACAAGTTGAGGGTTAGATATTGGGTTCCATGCAATAGAAACTCAGACAAGGCAGGGGCAGCTTGAACATTTATTGCAACAGTTAGAACTGAACTGAAAGGCCACAGCCCAACCCCTGTATATTGTTAACTCCACCCCATTTTCCCACTCTTCAGGATTCATACAGCTCCAGGCTCCTGATTGGAGGGGTGATTAGCTCAACCCCTCCAGCCCTCTTGCACAGGCTTAACCCCTGGCTATCCTCCTGCATACATAACAGTGCTAGTCTGGGCAGACAGGCAAAGGGGATGGAAAAGGGTGGCGGGAGGTGGAATGGCGGAGGTTTGGGACAGAGGGGAGGCAGGGGGAGGATGATCTGGGAGGCAAATTGAGGCTTGGGGGTAGGACCGGCCTGGGCAACTGAGGGCGGGCAGTAGGGGCAGAAAACCCTCAGCATGTCTGGGTTTTGACCCCTTTTTGTGAGCCCGTAGAAGTCTGTCTCTGGCCAGGGTTCAGGATCCCAGGGTTCCTCACTACCTGGTCTAACTTTGCTGCCAGGTTCTGACCTCCCTAAAGGTCAGTTTTGCAAGTTTTGCAAGGTACCCCAGCATTCTGCCATTCCCCTTTGGAGCCATTTTGGGAAGTGAGAGCAAAGCTGAGGAGACCAGTGGCATAGCTTGGTCATTTTGCACCTGGGGCCAGTATTGCAGTTCTACCGGTTCTCACCGGTTCTAGCAAACCGTTTGTTAAAATCTCCAGCCCCTGGGGGCACTTTGCCCCGTCTATGTTCCAGCCAAGGTTTTGGCCCCAGGGAGAACACCCCCGCCAACGCCTCCCTCATATTTCTCCTTTTTTTGTGAATGGGCTGCGGCGGCTTTGTTCTGCGGAGAAGTGCCCGTGTTGCTGACTTTTGTGGGCTATAGAAGGATCCTGAGCTGCCTCCCTCAGGCTCGGCTGCTGCGTCTGTGACTCGGCGTGCAGCTCCCTTCCAGCCCTGTTTCTCCCCCATCCAAGCGCCCAGCCTGCAGAGAGAGGGCGCACGAGACGGTCCCGGGACTTGGGAAACTACAGAAGCAGCTGCCGCCGCTGCAGCAAGAACATTTCACAGCGGAGGAGCCAGGCAGGCAAGGGAGCAGGCAGACAGTCCTCCACAGCCTCTGCCAGGGGAGAGCCCTCCAGCTGCCTCCTCAGTGCGAGAAAGCCGCGGGGGGAGGCTGCAGCAGGCGTGCTTTCCTCGCGCCCCTCGGCCTCCTTCCCCCTCTGTCTCAATTAGGTGGCGAGTCGTTGCTGCTGCACGGCTGCCCGGCGGTGCCCCTGTCCTTCGGGCTGCTCCTGCCACTGCCCCGCTTCGTGGAGGTGCTGCCCTTGCCCGGCCCCTTCCTGCCAGTGCCGCTGGGGCTGCCTCCTGGCTCTCCTCCGCTGCCGCCCTTCCCCTTTGCCTGCCTGCAGCCTTCGGCCTCCACTGCGTCCCTTCGGCGTTTCCACTGCCACTTACTCCTACTCCTTCTTCTAGCAGCAGCATCAAGCCCGGGATCAGTGCAGCCTCGCCGCCACTTCCTCGCCGCGAGCCCCAGCCTGACTTCCTGCCACTGGAGAGTGCCAGCCACCAGCACAGTGGCGGTGTCGGGCACCACCATCACCACCACCACCACCGCCGCCGCAGCACTCCTGGTCGGCCTGGCCTAGTCCTCGTGGGGTGCCACCGCCCGCCGCCCGCCACCTCCCCATCGCCCTCACCGGCAGCCACCACCAACACTGCCGCAACATCATGACGTCACGATGCTCTTAGAAGCGGGAGGAGGCGCCTGGCAGCGCTGCATTCTCCATGCTCCCGCTGGCTCTTTAAGGCAAGCGGGAGCGCAGAGAACGCAGTGCCGCCTGGCGCCCCGCCCCCCTCTTAGAAGCGGGAGGGGCGCCGGGCAGCGCTGCATTCTGCGCACTCCCGCTAGCCTTAAAGAGCCAGCGGGAGCGCGGAGAATGGAGTGCAGGGCCTGGGCAGTTGTGGGGGCGTGGCGGGCCGCGGGCAGCATTTTGGGGGTGTGGCGGACCAGGCTAACGGCGCCCACACCCAAGATGGCGCCCATGGCTCGTGCCACCCCGTGCATCCCCTAGATCCACGACTGCATATCTAGTCTTAGTATTGAAACAGTTCTTGTTGCAGAGAGACCTCAATGAAGTATTTACAGGTGGAATTGGTTCTTATAGTCTTAACTAGAGTATGCAACTTGTCCCTTCAAACGGCCACGGTGCCAGAGGATTGGAGGATAGCCAATGTCACACCAATCTTTAAAAAAGGGAGAAGGGGGGACCCTGGAAACTACAGGCCGGTCAGCCTAACGTCTGTTCCGGGTAAGATGGTGGAAAGCTGCATCAAAGATAAAATCCTAAAACATGTAGAGGAACAAGTACTGCTAAAAGAAAGTCAGCATGGCTTCTGTAAGAGTAAGTCTTGCCTCACAAACCTTTTGGAATTCTTTGAAAAGGTCAACAGGCACGTGGATGTGGGTGAACCTGTGGATATCACATACCTGGATTTTCAGAAGGCGTTTGACACAGTCCCCCACCAAAGGCTGCTGAAGAAACTTCACAGTCAGGGAATAAGCGGGCAGGTCCTCTTATGGATCCAGAATTGGTTGAGGGCCAGGAAACAGAAAGTGGGGGTCAATGGGCAATTTTCACACTGGAGAGAGGTGAAAAGTGGAGTGCCCCAGGGCCGGTTCTTTTCAACTTATTCATAAATGACCTGGAGACAGGGATAAGCAGCAAAGTGGCCAAGTTTGCAGATGACACAAAACTTTTCTGGGTGGTGAAAACCAGAAAGGATTGTGAAGAGCTCCAGAAGGATCTCTCCAAGTTGGGGGAATGGGCAGCCAAATGGCAGATGTGTTTCAACATAGACAAGTGTAAAGTGATGCACGTTGGGGCAAAAAACCAAAACTTCACCTATAGGCTAATGGGTTCTGAGCTGTCTGTGACAGCTCAGGAGAGAGATCTTGGGGTGCTGGTGGACAATTCAATGAAGGTATCGACCCAGTGTGCGTCAGCAATTAAGAAGGCCAATTCCATGCTTGGGGTCATTAAAAAAGGGGTTGAGAATAAAACAGCCAATATGATCATGCCATTGTACAAATCGATGGTAAGGCCACACCTGGAATATTGTGTCAAGTTCTGGTCGCCGCATCTCAAAAAGGACATAGTGGAGCTGGAAAAGGTACAGAAGAGAGCGACAAGAATGATTACGGGGCTGGGGCACTTCCTGCAGAAAGACTGCAGAAAGACTGCAGCGTTTGGGGCTCTCCAGTCTAGAAAAAAGGCGCCTGAGGGGAGACATGACTGAGACATACAAAAGTATGCATGGAAGGGATAGAGTCGATAAAGGGATGTTCTTTTCCCTCTCTCAAAACACCAGAACCAGGGGGCATCCGCTAAAACTAAGGAAGTACTTTTTTACCCAGCGGGTAGTTAATCTGTGGAACTCCTTGCCACAGGAGGTGGTGATGGCATCTGGTCTTGATGCCTTTAAGAGGGGATTGGACGGATTTCTGGTGGAAAGGTCCATCGTGGGCTATAGGCAATGATGGATTGTGCAACCTCCTTACAAACGTGGTGGGCTACTGGTGCCGGGTGCAGGGGAGTGGCAACAGGATGCAAGCATCTTGTTGTCTCATTCCTCCCTGGGGCACCTGGTGGGCCGCTGTGAGATACAGGAAGCTGGACTAATGGGCCTTTGGCCTGATCCAGCAGGGCTCTTCTTATGTTCTTATGTTCTAAGGCTCCTTCCAAGCCATCCTGTTAAGAGTGGGAGGGCAGGTGATCTCACGTACAATAAAAAGTGTGACCTTCCTCCTGGCCTGTGGTTCTGAGGCCTCTTGCCATCAGTCTTGCTTCTGAGAGCGCAATCCTAACCTGGAGTTAGGCCAGCACAGTTTGGCCAGCACAAGAGCCACCAAAAGCACCTCGAGAGGGAAGGCATCATTCGAGCTGACAGGCTCCGCTGCTCCCCAACGGTGCCGCCTTGGCCTCCCGCCTCCCCCGCCACAGGCCCCGCAGAAAATCGGCATCCATGTTGTAGCCTGCATTAAGTCACAAGCAATTTTTAGTTGCCCACCCCCGTTGCTGTATTTCTGCAGTTCCCAGTGCATATTGGAATGTGCGTTTGGAAAATAAATCACCTTTTTTTTCCAGTTTCTGTTGTACGTTGCCATCTCTGCACATGTTTTGAGAGTATCTGATGTTCAGTGCTTGGGAGGAAGTCTGCCTGGAAACCCTTTCTCGTAGGCTGCAGTTCATTTTATAATGAAAGAAAGGCAGGGGATACAAATGTAATGCAAATAAAGTGGGGGGGGGGAAATGCTTTGCAAGAGGTTAGTAGCCATGTTGAATGGACTTGAGCATTCTGCCCTGTTTGGTTGGAATGAATGCTGTGCGTAAATGTCATTTGCAAACTTCTCTGGGCATATGGCACATTTAGTTGCTGAAGGGATTATCTGTCATGGTATAGTGTCGGTTGAGTCAACAGTGAGTCAGTTTTAGATTATTGTTCTTATCAATGCCTTTCACGTGTCTGTGACTTTTTTGGAATGGCAGATTTGAACAGTGATTCCTCATAAACTTTACAAGTTCCCTCATTTTTATCATGGGTTTTTGTTGTAGGAGTCACCTGATACCAAGGCAAATTCTTCTGAGAGCTAAGAAATGCTCATGATTGTGTAACAATTTTGTTTTGTTGCATAGAACTCCCTATATCCATAATGCCCCAAGCAACAGACACTAATCACAGTATGCTGTCAACCTGCAAGTATTATCACCCTTGTTTTGTAAAGAGCCACAGCTTGTTGTGAGGTGGGTACCATCTTGGTGTCTTGCCTTTAAGGTGTTTCTGTCCTGATTGTCCATTAGTCTCTAGTGCAAGAGTTAGGTAAATAAAGAATTAAAATAAAATGCTAGCCCTTTGCCCCAGTAATATAATAATGTGTATAGGACAATGCCTTGTCAGCTTGAGTTGCAGGAGTGTCATTTTATTATGTTACAATGACAGCACTTTCTGCTTGATGATGTCACTTCCTGCCACAACATCACTTCTGGCTATGATGTCACTTCCAGTGGGTCCTGACACAAGTGCCAATAAAAAGTGAGTCCCGGTCATAGAACCTGTTGTTAATTCATTTGAATCCCACCACTGCCCGGGGCCCATACATTTTTGTCCCCCCCCACACACCCCTCAATAAAATTCATGGACTCATCATGCAGGCCCACAGGATATACATATGTGATACCCCTGAATAAGACACTTGTGTTTTGTTGTTGGTTTTGGCCATGCCATTTGCTAGCATAAAGGTGTTACACTCCGGGTTTTTTCACTGAATTCCTGGTGAAATTCCACATCCAACAATATACAGCATGATGGTATTATCCCTTAAAACTGCGATTTTAACAAAAGAAGTTTTATTTTCAGTTTTTAGGCCATAAGGTTTGCTAGAATAGAGATATTACACTCTGTTCTTTTCCATTGAATTCCGGGTGAAATTCTGCATCCAACTATATATGACATGACAGTAGTATCTGTAAACGTGCAATTTTTGAAATTTGGGGTTCAGTGGTGACACCCACCTTGAGGATGGCATTTGGGGGCACTGCATCCCCCACCCCATAGGAAGCTACACAGTAGTGTCATCTTACCGGTACGCTGGGCGCGTCTTCTGGGTGATCGGCAGCGCGCTCGCTGCGTTCCGTTGCGTAATGACGAAAGCCCGCCCGCTGCAGTGGAACGCAGCGGAACGCAGCGAGCGCGCTGCCAATCACCCAGAAGACCCGCCCAGCGTACCGGTAAGATGACACTACTGTAGCTACACCCCTGGAGGAAATATCTCCACTTTGCTCTAGCCTCCCAAAATGGCTCTGGTGAGGGGGAGGGGCTGCTTACACAGTGAGTTGAGGCAGAACCTAGCACTGTTACCACCCTCTGGGGACGATTCTGAGTCCAACCCCTTGGCAGCAGCTACTGGTGTCAGAGATCTGACAGGCTCTTCCACCTCTGAGTCCAAGGCCTGGCTATGACACCAGATTGAGGCCATGACGACAGTACTGAAACAGACTCAAGAATGTAGGATCAAATTGCTGGACTGTTTGCACCCTGCTGGCAGTTCTCAGAGAGATCTCAGCCCCCTGAAGTGTGTGTTCTACTTAAGAAGATTGTTAATAAACCTCATTTGTATCCTTGAAGTGTCTTTCATGCACTGTTCTTGGTGCTTATGAGGACATCGATGTATAGACTGGACAGGCTGCGGTTGCCATGGTGACCAGTTGTGAGCTTGCCTTGTTTAAAGGAGAGGTAAAGGATGACATTTCAGGCCGGGAGAGGGATAAAGCCTTTCCTACCAGAAAGCAGCGACTCGGAGCAGCGCTACATGCTGCAAGCATTATTTATTCTTGCCTGTGTAGCAGGTCTAAGCACTCTCTCCTCATCTACTCTTTGATTATTTTAGGGAAGGGCATCCCCTTTTAAAACAAAGTAGAGAAAATGGCTGGGAAGCAAATCCACGAACTTGGGAAGCAATGGATAAATTCAAACTGAAAAGTAAGAATTATGACTTGACTCACACAAAGGGATTATGGGATATTCCCTAAAGATCATTTAGGGATTTGAACCAGCACCAGTGATGACATTATGGCAGCATTCCTTGACAAAAATGAGTCCAAGATCAGGTGGACGGTGTGCGATTGCTTACCAGATTAGTCAGCTGACCGTGGCATGATTCTTTCTTTAGAATATTCCATTAGCACATTTAGATTATTCAGCCAGTCCTTTTCATCTGCAACCTGCCTTATCTGCAAGGGGCAGAACTGCTACTTTCCTCGTTACCTGCACCTCTGTCCTTGTTATCCACTATGCAGAGAACTTCCAGAGGCCATCACTGACCCCTTTAAAATGGCCAGCAGAAGTATCTAACGGCTGTGTTTCAGGGGTCCTTGCTGGTTGCAGATGCCATTCTGAAGTTCCCTGCAGCCTCTGGAAGGTCTCTGTAGCATTCAGAGATCCTTTGGCACTTCCTAGTGCACTCTGCTGGCTTCCTGAGGGTCTCTGTTGGATTCTTCTGACGGCAGATAAAGTACCCCTTGCTTCTAACCCCATTGATCCCATAGGATCAATGATTCATCATCTGCAAATTCACTACCTAAAAGGTTTTCCAGGAATCTAACCCTAACGGATAATGAGGATTGACTGTACTTCAGTGCCTGTTTATGAGAACCGAACTTGGGAAACAGTTACCCAGGTTCCTTGTATGCTGCAGTTTACCTCTGCCAACGCTGGGCTGAGAAAGCAGTACTTCCCCATGCATTTTCTTGCTCTTCAGACGTTCTGTGGAATTGAACAGCGCACATTAAGTGGAGTTGGGACAATACGCAGTCAAAGCTGTGCTAATTATATCCACGGTGTCATTGAAACGACTAATGCAAAAAATGGTAATAGCGCAGCCCCGTGTCACTGCATTGACCAAATAAAGATTTTTAACCAGTGTTGTGAGTTAGATGCTACAGAAACGAACAGCAATATTGATGCTCATTTTCCACGGTCAATTAAACAACAATAGCAACCAGCTCAAACAGTCTGAAGCCCATCACAGAACTAAACATTACCAGAGAGAAGGTAATATCCAGGCCAAGAGGGAGCATGTGACATGCCTGAACAAATGTTGAGTGCTCATAGTGGATGCCTAGACCCCTCCTTCCTTGCCTCCAGGCTTCTTTAACACTTTTCTGGTGCTGAGTACCAGGAGATTTTATTTGAATTCATTGAAAGAATGTATACCCTGCCTTTCTCCCGAGACGTGGTGGTGCAGTGGGTTAAACTGCTGAGTTGTGAGCTTGCTGACCGGAAGGTTGGCAGTTCGAGACCGTGCAACGGAGTGAGCGCCCGTTGCTTGTCCCAGCTCCTGCCAACCTAGCAGTTCGAAAGCACTTTAAAATGCGAGTAGATAAATTCAGTGGGAAGGTAATGGTGTTCCATGCGCCATAGCATACAGTCATGCCGGCCATATGACCACGGAAGCTTGTCCGAGGACAAACGCCGGCTCTTCGGCTTAGAAATGGAGATGAGCACCGCCCCCTACAGTCGGTCACGACTAGACCATTCAGTTGTGGGGAAACCTTTACTGGTTTTTTCTCCCAGAAGGGCAATCAAGTCTGGCGCTTACAAATTTAAAACATAAAACATAATCAAACTTAAAAACAATTATGTACAATGATAAAAACAGACAAAAACCCAATGGATTGCATAAAAACAATTAAAAATCACATTCAATTAAAATGCCAGTCTGCAAAGCTATTGAATGCCATCCTGAATTTAAAAGAAGTCTTAAGGCCCCGCCGAAAGGTCTCCAAAGAGCATTCTGAATTTCAAGGGGAGTGTCTAATTAATCTACAATTGGGGTGCCACCAGGGAGAAGTCCCTGTTCCTTGTGGTTGCCATTTGGGAGCATTTGCTATTTTCAGTTTCACAGTGTGAGTGTCACTCCAGAGCGGTGCTGAGGGCGCAATCCTATATGAGCCATTGGGCTGATGCTACCTGCTTGCATTGGCCCAACGGCACTAGCACCGACGCAAAGGTGCTGACCGGCACCCTCATGTTGGCACTGGTGCTGTTCAGCTGACACCAGCAGCAGCCTCAGCCCAAGAGCATCGAACGTGGCTGGTGCAAGAGTGGTTCTGGACAGAGGGAGGGAGGGCGGGAGGGCGGAACTGGGTGGGAGTGGGCAGGCTGGGAGGCAGGCCAGCTGCGGGCACAGGGCGGGGCTGGGCATGCAGCTGCTAGGCCACATCCAAGCCTCCGACCCCAGGCCTCTGATTCGGGCCGTGCGGCATCCTCGGCTCTGTGCCTGCTACACAGCAGGCGCAGATCCGAGGAGCCCATAGGGAGGTTGGAGCCTCCCCTAGGGCAAGGGCGCAAACATGCCTTGCCCTGGGGAGGCTACTGACTGCTCCAAAGCTGTGCTGGGTACAGTGCAGGCCCTCCAGCCTCTCTGTTCCAGCGCGGCTTAGGATTATGCCCTGAGTCAGGATCAAGCATTGGGGCATTAAAATGGTAAGTATGTACTTGCTTGCATTTGCTGCCATTGCCCCTCTTCTCCCTCCTGCCTCAGCACCTATCACCCATCCTCTCCACGTTGCCATCAAGCTGCTGCTGCTGTCGTCACTGCTTGGTAAGCAGGCACCGATGTCAGAGTAGGAGCACTAAGACACTTTGCCCAGTCACCAGTGATGTCATGTAGCCAGGATGCTCCGGAATGCCGTTCCGTGTAGGGCTGGCTCTGCCCACTGCAGTCGTCGCTGCCGCGTGCCCCAGCAATACGCGAATGGGGCTGGCTGCGCCTGCACCCTGCACGCCCACAGCCGGAGGTTTCAGCCAGGCAGGCAGGCAGGCAGGCAGGCAGGCAGCGGACCGCAGGGGAAGCGAGGACGCGCGGAGGAACTGCCAATCAACCGTGCGTCCCGGTAGCAACTTCCTGCATTCCGGTTGTTAGTGCAGGTAGATTCCACCACTGCCAGTCACCCATCTTTAGGGTAACCTGGGATAAAGATGCTTTTAATAATAATATTTTAGGCACTTCATTCACTGCAGACCACAAAAAGAAGAATTCCCGGGTGACATTTACATACGTATAAAAGTGGGGTGATGCGAATAGCAAGAGACTAAAGTTTGAACATGTTGGTGTCTATTCCTCTTCCTGATTAATGTTCCTGGCTGGGAAGCTGCAGCAATCAGAAATGATGAGAAAGGTAGACACAAATGTCAGATTAGGAACATAAATCCCCCCTGGGCTTTCTAATGTCTAGAATCCCTCTTGCTTAGGACAGGATGATTATCCAGGTGCAACACAGAAATATTGGCCTTTACGGAGAAAGCTGAAACAGGGATGCCAGCTGTCCTTGCTTAAAAAATCTCTGTTACTGCTGAATCCTGCAGCGCCCTAGAATTTCAGACTAAGGAAAAATGCCACATACGGGCAGTGCCAACAGCCCAATCCAATGCAGCCACCCTGGCGGGGCACAGGCGGTACCCCACAGGGGAGTTTCAGGCCATGGAGGCTTCCTTGGGGAGAGAAAAATTGTTCCCTTGCTTTGGGATAAGCCTGCACCAGCCCATTGGGTTTACTCGAACCAGCGCCAATTATTTCTCTATATTAGAGCAGTGGTTCTCAAACCTTTTAGCACCAAGACCCACTTTTTAAAATGACAACCTTATCTGGGACCCACCAGAAGTGATGTCTTGACCGGAAGTGCCATCGTTGTGGCGCCAGAGCCTGCTGCTTTCTTGAGAATGCAGCAATAAGTTGGGCTATGTCTCAGCCAATTTCCAATAGCACAGTGAATTAGAAAGAAAAAAAGCTCCTATTTACAACCTTGACACAAGCAAAACAACCAAACAGCCCTCTCCCCCTTATAATAATAATAATAATAATAATAATAATAATAATAATAATAATAATAATAATAATAGGATTTATATACCACCTTTCTTAGGTCACCAGATTTCTCTAGTGACTATAACTCAAGGCGGTTTACAGAGGCAGACTTTATTCAGAAACCCGAAGTTTTTAACCATGTATACAGAAATGTTCTCTCTTTCAAGAACTACACACATACAGATGGATCTTTCTGGATTTAGTCCTTCTTTCTGGCCACCCGTTTGTCTTCTTGCTGGCTGATAAACGGCTTCCCTGCTCCCACCAGAGAAGCAGCTGAACTTTGGCACAACTCCCCCTTCACACAAGGCATCCTGGAGACAGCTCAGCTGTTAATCAGTCGCAATTAACGAGGTCTGCCGCTCACAGAGACTTCCAGCTGTCTCGAACTGGCGACCTTAAGATCTTCAGCTCTTATCTTCAGGCAAACGGAGGCATTAACCCTCTCGACTAAATCTTCTGCATCCTATTTTCCCATATTTTCAATGTGGCTGCTCTAGATGCTTTGTGACTCACCTGAAATTGGCTTGTGACCCACTGGTGGGTCCCCACCCACAGTTTGGGAACTACTGCTCTAGAGCAAGTCCGCATGGAATCTGGTTAGAGAATTGAAGTCAGGAAGGGCATAGTATATTAATGGATCCAACGCTGCTGATATCATCCCCTTCCTGGCATTAGCCCACTCTCCTCCCTGACCGATCCCCCCTCCTCCCTCCCTCCCTCCTACCCCCTGCACTGACTTATCCCCACCGGTGGGTATCCTCTGGCCATTGGTGCGTGGACATGTCAATCGCTACCATATAAACAAGTTTGTATGCAGAAGCAACAAGATGCTCAGGTCTCAAACTGGTTACAAAACTACCTCTTCCCAGTGAGGACTATCAAAGCTCTTTCAGTCTTTGCTCTTAACAAAGCTCCTCTCAGCACCCACAGCAGCCCTTGATGGATGGAAATGTGCTGTTCTGGGTTTTTTAAGGCTTTAACTTCCCTTAGTTATAACTACTCTCTTCTCATAGAAACTGCCTCCCTTTTGAGATTTTTTCCCCAGTTTTCTTGCAGTGGGTGCTGCATGTTCCTCATAGAATCATAGAGTTGGAAGTGACCTACAAGGTCATCTCGTAGGAAATCCTCCTACAGCATCTCCATCAGGTGCCTGTTGAGCCTCTGCTTGAAGATCTCCAGTGCGGGAGAATCCACTACCTCCCTCATGAGTGCCTGGAACAGTCTTTGCTTCCATCCCACCCCTACCCCACCCACAAATATTTTCCTAGAAATGAATATGAATGATTTCTTTCATTTATTCAAAGCAAAGACAATAATGATGCATAAGGGCAAGATTTTGCACCCGTCACCTGCCCACAGCCTCCACAACTTCTCTCAGATCTATATTGTAGCCACAATTAATTTCCCTCCACTGACTCCTTCCACCTGCAACATTTTTGGTTCTTCTGACAGCAGCCTGACTTTGATTTGCCCTGTTGCCCCTCATTTCTATACAGAGAGTATACAGGCTATGGCTCCATCATTCATACGGAGAGCTAGTAGGCTTTGCATTTCAATCCTGCCCAGTCTCTTCCTTTTTAAACTTGATGCTGCAGTATGACACAGTCTCTGAATTTGCAGGTGCTGAAGAAGGAGAGCAGGCTTTTCATTATTTTTAGAGATCCCCATTCCTCTGGTGTGAGCTGTCTGTTCAAACTACCGCATGGCAGATGGTCTACGCTGATAGGGCTAACAGGCGTTATTTTGACCTCAAGGAGTTGGCAGCTACTGTGAGGTAGCTAATAATAATAATGATACTTAGCATCTATATTCAGAACATTACATTCTCCCAGCCATCCTTGGAGAAGCTTTGTAAGATCAGCCAGTATAACTTCCTATATGGTAAAGGGTAGGATAAAAAGTTGAGGATTTAAAGGCCATCCAATGCATATATTAATGCATATATCTAATGCAGAAGATTTAGTCGAGAGGGTTAATGCCTCAGTTTGCCTGAAGATAAGAGCTGAAGATCTGAAGGTTGCCAGTTCGGGACAGCCGGAAGTCTCTGTGAGCGGCAGACCTCGTTAATTGCGACTGATTAACAGCTGAGCTTCGGCTGCCTTGTGTGAGGGGGAGTTGTGCCAAAGTTCAGCTGCTTCTCTGGTGGGAGCAGGAAAGCCGTTTATCAGACAGCAAGAAGACCAACGGGTGGCCAGAAAGAAGGACTAAATCCAGAAAGATCCATCTGTATGTGTGTAGTTCTTGAAAGAGAGAACATTTCTGTATAAATTGTAAAAACCTTCGGGTTTCTGAATAAAGTCTGCCCATGTAAACCGCCTTGAGTTATAGTCATTTGAGAAATCTGGTGACCTAAGAAAGGCAGTATATAAATCCAAGTATTATTATTATTATATTTCAGTGGTGGGGTTTGAATCACAGATTGGTTGGTTCACAGGACAGTCCCTTGGCCCCAAAACTACCTCTCATAACATGGAAGAGTTGAAGTTCAGTGGTCGAGCACATGATTTGTATGAAAAAGGTCTAAGTCCCTGGACATCCCCAGGTAGGGCTTTGAAAGACCCTGTTTGGGACACTTACAGAGCCACTCCCAGGGCGCAATCCTAACCTGGAGTTAGGCCGGCGCAGTTAGGCCAGCAAAGTTTGGCTGGCACAAGCAGAGGCATTTCTACAGGGATGGCAAAGCTCTAAGTTTTGCAAGAAGCCTTACCCTGTCCTGTAAATCCCTCCTCTCCCTTGATGCTGTAGCCAATAAGCAACGCCAAGATTGGCTAAAATGGTGCAGGAGAGGAGTAATCTCCACTGCAAGGTAAGGCTTCTTGCAAAATTTAGAGCTTTGCCATCCCTGTAGAAACGCCACTGGGCACAAGGGCCATCATAAAGTGCGTTTGGACCAATCTTGGAGTCAGGGAAGATGGTGCATGTCTGTGTGCTGGCCTCTCTGACTCCAAAAGTGGTCCAAACATACTTGACAGTGTCCCTTGTGCTGGCCAAACTTTGCTGGCCTAACTGTGCCATTCTCCCTGACTCCGAGAGTAGTCCAAACATGCTTTACGGTGTCCCTTGTGCCAGCCAAACTTTGCTGGCCTATTTGTGCCGGCCTAACTCCAGGTTAGGGACGTGGTGGTGCAGCGGGTTAAACCGCTGCTGCTGAGCTTTCTGACCGGAAGGTTGGGAGTTCAAGACTGCGTGACGGAGTGAGCTCCTATTGCTTGTCCCAGCTCCTGTCAACCTAGGAGTTCGAAAACATGTAAAAAATGCAAGTAGATAAATAGGTACCACTTTGGTGGGAAGGCAACGGCATTCCGTGTGCTACGGCCAGAAGCGGATCTACAGGGAGGGCAAAGCTCTTAAGTGTTGCAAGAAGCCTTACCCTGTCATGTAAATCTCTCCTCTCCCTTGCTGCTGTAGCCAGTAAGCAACGCCAAGATGTTGGTTTTCCCTGTGAGGATTGGCTAAAACGGTGCAGGAGAGGAGTGATTTCCACTGCAAGGTAAGGCTTCTTGCAAAACTTAGAGCTTTGCCCTCTCTTAGATCTGCCTCTGGCTACAGCATATAGTCATGCCGGCCACAAGACCACGGAAGCTTATCCTTGGACAAATGCTGGCTCTACAGGCTTAGAAACGTAAGTAATTACAGTCTTTCTTCTGAAAAACACTTATCCATTTTCTCTCCTGGCTCATCATATTGGCACATGCGTGCTGATAATGTCACATGCATGTTCTGTATCTAAGAACCACTGGGGCATTCAGCTGGCACACCTGGCAATAAGGGAGTTGCTGTAGAGGTGGATGAGGAGCATCAAGCACAAAAAAAGATTTGTAAGGAATAGTTGAGAGAATTGACTTCACACTGGTAGAATATACTCAATAACAAGAAAACGTCTGCTTGGCTAGGTGATCTGCTCGAAGAGTCCAAGCAATCAACACGGATTTAATCAAGAGCAGGGGATTGAGACACCATCTGTCAGGGCTGACAAAACATCTGACTCAGTATGAGGAGCGTTCAATACATTACATTTATCATTACGTAGAGCCCTCTTGACTGCCTCATCTCTGCCATAACGTGTGTCATGACAATGCTCCTCTTGTCAACGCCAGCTGGCATCAGTGACATACAGGCAGCGCATACGATGCTGAAGTACCAAGTGATGATGGCTGTACGTGGAGTTTAGCGTGTGAAGAAGCAGAGGCCGTTTCATGTGGTGTCCTTCTGATAATATGTGCAACCCCCTGAAAGTCAAAAAAGGCTCAACAGCTCTGGCTCAAACGCTACTTTTAAAACAGGAAGGAGGAGAGCCACAGGGCCTTGCAGGACTTTGCAGAGGAGGTGGACTTTGGAAAAGTGGGTTGTTTACAGACATTCAATAGTATAGTATGTTAATTAAGGGCCACAGTTAATGTGGCATTAATAGTGCCGTTTGGCCCAGTGTGGGTCTTTTTCTCTGGTCAAGATCAGCTGTACAGGTGCTGATTAGGATTGGGACCAGCGGTGTCATCCTGGCGGAACGGGCCAGTACGCTGTTCCGCTAGTTCCGCAGATGGGCTCGGGCCGCACCACCTCTCCCAAGGACGGGTGCGCTGTTTCTGGGCCCGCCCGCCCGCGCGTCTGAATCGCTCTGAAATGGAGCGATTCCAGGCGCAGGGAGGCGTGGCTGGCCTCCGCCATAGGGGCAGAGGGCTGCCAATCATCCGGGCATTCCGGTTCCTGGCGCGCCCGGATGACATCACTGATTGGGACCACATCCCACAAGTGGAGAGAGGTTTTAACTCTTACCGTCTGCCATGATCCTGATCTGCCGATCGAAGCCTCCCTTCCCTCAGTAGTCAGTTGTGCTCATGTTACGGGGCAGGCTGAAAAAGCAGCTCCAGTGCTTGGTGTGTCTGGCTGAACATCGAGTTGGCCCAACACTGGTAGCCTCAGCTTGATGGCACTGTGAAGCCAATTGATCCTCTGTGGCATCCCTATTCCTCGCTCTTCCTCTCTCTCCCTGAAAGGGGAATGTTTGCATCTCCCTTGCAATGGCAACAGACTTTGGCAGCCCCTGATGCCGGCGGTGGCAGCACATGATACTGGAATTGACTGTGTATGGTCTGATATGGAAGGAGATCCATCGTGGGGGCAATGCAATGAGCTCTCGCACTGGGTGATGCAAACCCTTGTGACGCCACTGGTGGCAGCCTCACAGATCTGCAGCTTTAGAATATTTCATTGACGAGGGAGGCCGAGGAAGAATGCAGAGGAGAAAAGCAAGTAAAAGTCAGGAGGAAGAAAAGTAGCCAGCTTAAAAGTAACCGGTTGAAAGTGACATCTAGTCCGTGGCAGACTAGGCTTGTCACAGCACAGTTAATACAGCATGGGAGAAAAGGAAGAAGCCTAATGAAGAACATAAAGGACAAAGGGGCATTGTTGTCCTTGTATTGGGCTCAGCACAAGCCCTCTGACCAACAGTGGCAGCTATGTCATCGCTGCACTTATGCGAAGAACGGTTAGCCCCAGTGTGACTTAAGGGTCTCCATGCAGGGTCTGTCAATACATCACCCAAACCGACTGGACAAAAGGTAATTCAGAATGCAGCAGGGCTGCCATCTAGTGGTCAAGACAGGTGATGTCTGGATTTTATTATTTCTTCTTACTGGACCCTCCATTCATGCTCCATTCATCATAAAGAGGAAGGTGACAGTACCCAGTGTGGAATTAGATGTGTTGGGCTAGATCACTATGTGAACTGTGACCCAACGAGGAAAAGAAAGCAAAAGTTAAGTTTGCAACATCAACGCAGAACTAATTAGGCTTTGACCTAGAAACCTGTCCTTATCATTCATTGGTACGTGCAGGTTAATTAAATTGATCGAGTCAGGCTTGGTCTACAAAAGCAACAGTGGGGATGAGGTAGCACAACAGATTTTCCTATATCAGACTGCAAGGGGGAACCACATTTGGATGCATCCCACATTAAAAACTTCTCTTGGGTAAAAGCAAACCAGCATACAGGTACAAGGGAGTGGCAACAGGGTCTAGGCATCCTGTTGTCTCATGTGCTCCCTGGGGCATCAGGTGGGCCACTGTGAGATACAGGAAGTTGGACTAGATGAACGTTTGGCCTGATCCAGTGGGGCTCTTCATATGTTCATTAGCTTGCTGCACTGGTTTTCTATCAACACAGAGCTTTTAAGGCTGCAATCCTATACACACTTATTTGGGAATTATTCCCATTGAACTTGATGGGTCTCAGTTCTGGTAGATATGCAGAGGATTGCACTAAGGGGGTGAGCATTCAAAAGTGCAACACCCCCACCCCCATCTGCAGCCTGAAGTGGTACGTTCCATTGGTCCAGGCACCATCCAATCTCATTCCCTCTCCCCCTGTCCTCCATTTCCCTGCTTGTTTGTCTTTTAAACCATCTGATAACCTTCAAAACATTGCAACATTCCATAAGCCCTGGAATCGTTCACCAGGACCATATGGGTTTATTCTTTTTATTTTTATTTACAAGCACTTAATTAGGGAGCCCTCTGAGCATGTGGAAAGTATGTTCTTTTGGGATTACCCCAGTGATGTCATGCAGGGGGTACGCAGGGGTACGCAAGTACCGGTTTCTAGGATTACAGCTGGCCCCGCCCATTCGCCCGCCCACTCGTCGACTCCACCCTCTGCAACATTTGAATTTCCTGTATGTTTGAGTTGCCTGCATGTTCTCAGAGCCAGGCAGGCAGGCAGGCAGCGAGCGGAGCCTTTCCTTTCCTTGCCACTGAAAAATGAGTTGCTCTGGGGTCTTAACATGATGCCAGGCCTCCTTAACATGTTCTGGGGGTGCTGTGGAATACTGTTGCAACTGTTGGGTCAGTTTAAAATCATCTGAGGCCTCAAAAAGGGCTTTTTTCATGTCAGTTCCTGCCACGACATCACTTCTGGCTTATGATGTCACTTCCGGTGGGCAGGTCCCGACATGTGCCAATCAAAAGTGAGTACCTGTTATTAAATCATTTAGATGACACCACTGGATTACCCCATTTTACATCCAAATAGACCACCTGAGTTTGGCTTTAAAGGGAATGATCTCTCTGTCTAGACTGCAAAATTAATTATTCTTGTTTCTTCCAAAGTGATGCTTTGGGAACAAGGCTGCATGAATGTGATTTATGTGGGCACTGCTGAAGGAGGGGAAATCCAGGTATTGCTGAGCAATGTGTTAATGAAACATATGCATATGAGAAGGTCCAACTCTTACGTTGAGGTAATGAAGCTGATGCATATGATGGAACATTTTAATTTTCTTGTGCAAGTCAACACACATTGATTTTCAATGGCAAGACATGTTGGCTACCAGAGAATTGTCCCGTTCTTGGCTAAGGCCTCACATAGGCACAGTTGGCCTCAGGGCCGGCTCTAGCAGCAGTGGGGCCCAATGTGGGGCATTCCTGTGGGGCCCCAACCCTCCCTGCGGGGCCCCCACTCACCGCTGTTCGTGCCACGTGCAAAGCATGGCATGTGGAAGTAGTTGGTGCTGATTTCATAACATCACCGCCAACTGCTTCCAGGTGGCCCATTTTGGGCTGTTCAGAGGCAGAGGCAGGTGGGAGAGACCAAGGTAAAGTTGCTCTGCTCACCCCACTGACTTACAGCCCATAGAGATCCCAGCTGCAGCCACAGGCAATATGCTCACCCTGAAGCGCGGGGCCCAATGTGACGACATTGGTCACATTGGCTTACAGCCAGCCCTGGCTGGCCTTTCTTGTCCATGGGTTGGCCCAGCGGTGTTATGCTGCCGCAACGCTGGGCAGGACATTCAGGTGATCGACAGCCCGCCCGTCGTGTTCCTCAGCGTTACGCCGTTTGCGTAACGTACGCAAGCGGCGTAACTGGTTACGCAAACGGCGTAACGCTGCAGAACACGATGGGCGGGCTGTCGATCACCCGGATGTCCTGCCCAGCGTTCCGGCAGCATAACACCGCTGGGTTGGCCCAATGTGCATGCCGACCCCATGTTGGAAGAGCCTTAAGGCCCTCACAGATGTGACCTGGAGGTCTCAGCCTCCACTGCATCCTGTGCCCTGATCAGGGACCAGCCTGGCTGGGAGAGGGAAGAAAAGAAAACCTTGCCTTAGCTTCCAGGCCACTGTGCCCCGCCCATGGGACTCCTCAGATCTACACCAACTCTTTGCCAGGGGGACGGGACACAACACATGATAGGCCTGGGATGCAGGAGATGCCAGTGCCACTGTGATCCACCCCTTCCTGCCCCGATCCTTCCCCACCACAAGGTTGGTTGCCAGTCTGTGAGGTGCCACTTTGCAGTAACAGTGCTCCACAGACTAGTGGAATGTCGGCCACAATGGCATACCGGACAGTACACTGATGTCCCACAAAAATAGGATTGGGCCATGTGGTTACAAAGAATAGGAAAAGGCCTGAATATGCCCTAAAGACTGATTCTAGGTATAGGTACTGGGAAGTTATTTTCCTCAAGATCACTGGGGTGTCTTGTAAATGTTAAGTATTTCTGTTAATCTCTTTATTGTGTTTGAGAGGCTGGGTCCCTGCCCTGAGGGTGCAATCCTCACCTGGAGTTAGGCCGGCACAGTTAGGCCAGCAAAGTTTAGCTAGCACAAGGGGCACTGTCAAGTATGTTTGGATGACTCTCGGAGTCAGAGAGGCCAGTACACAGATGTGCGCCATCCTTCCAGACAACGAGAGTGGTCCAAATGCACTTTATGGTGGCTCTGGTGCCAGCCAAACTTTGCTGGCCTAACTGTGCCAGCCTAACTCCAGGTTAGGATTGCACTCTGAGAGGCTCACAATCTAGATATTGACATAAGGGGGCCACAGAAGAAGAGGGGAATGGAGGCAAAGGTAAATGGGGGAAGGATAAATCGGTTGATTGAATTTATGTGTGTTGATTTTACACACAAGGCATTTTGCTATGTTAAAGAAAGACATGCGTGTACCAGACATGCAGTTACCAAAGAGGGAAACTGTTGACCGTTCCAGACAATCAGACAACCTGAACCCTACTGCTTCGCTACAGTAAAGTGTACAAACATCTTCACTCAGACCAGAATGGTTATGATTTGCCATTATTACATGTTCCCTGCACTAAAACAACAGTATCTTGCTACTGGGAAGATTTCCTCCCAGTAGTGAGGTAGTGAGGCCAACTTCAGTGGACAAACTAGAGCAGGGTTTACTAACTAATCAGTGCCTATGGCACAGTGCTTGTGATGTTACTTATGATGAATGGCACAGCTTCCTTCATTTGAATACGGCTGCTTCGCTTGCAAAAATGAGAACCACAAAGAAACGGACCATTTTGGGGCAAAATAAGAAGGAACCCCAAGAATCGCCGTGTCACTCATCTTGAGAATTGCCATGTCACTCATCTTGCAGCACATTCCATTACCATCAATGGCTGCGTGTCAGACTGAAGGGAGAAACTGCTTCAAAGCAAGAAGACCAGCTCAAAACCGTTTCTCTTTTCCACCATTCCACATACTGCACACCATTTATTTTTTACTGAAAACACATCTGGGAACCAGCTGTGGCTAAATAATAGAAAGAGCAGAGGACCTCCAGTCTGCTCCCGTGACGTCCTTGAACACAATTGCCTGTGCAAAGCTTCCCTTATCAAATCTTTCTCTCCTTCTCACATACCTTAGAGTGCATGTTTGGCAAGTCTTGGTTTTGCAATAGACAGACATGGCTTGAGGAAGAGGAAGGGAGGAAAAGTGATCGTCTGGCTTTTAGATGAGAAAGCAAACTAAGGACCCAATCCTAACCTGGAGTTTGGCCGGCACAGTTAGGCCAGCAAAGTTTGGTTGGCACAAGGGACACCGTAAAGCATGTTTGGATCACTCTTGGAGTCACAGAGGCCAGCACACAGATGTGCGCCATCCTCCCCGACTCTGAGAGTGGTCCAAACGTGCTTTACAGTAGCCTTTGTGCCGGCCAAACTTTGTTGGCCTAACTCCAGGTTAGGATTGCTCCCTAAATCTCAGGTGTAGGCATTCATACAAACGCAAACAGGCTGTTCAGGAAGATGTGTTTTCCTTCGGACATGCTCTCACAGCGTGTTTTTTTTAAAGAGCACATTCCCCCCTTCTCCACTAGGGGGAGCGTGTTCAAGCACCACCTTGGCTGATGCTGAGCACAAGGTGCTTGTGCTCTACAATAGCAGCCTCTAGTTTGACATCCCTAAAGCTTTGTACCTGCTGCAGTTCTAACGGGTACGTTGTTTGGTGAGCAGCCAAGGCGCATGCATTACACATGGTATTTATAGTGAGCCAGGCTGGATTACGCAGGTTTATAGGAACTACAGAGTTGTTAGCTGCAAAACCATCCCAGGCCACCCGCAGTGGTGATACCTAACAATGATCATTTCTAGTAAGTTTAGCCCCAGGTACAGCAAGTAAGGTGTCTGGATTCGGCTGCCAGTGTCTCTGATTTGAGGCTCCCAAGGTCTTACAAATGTTTCTCTTAGATGCCAAGGGTTTCCCCCCTCCCTTTTAAGAACAGTTGCAGTTTATTATTGCAGCACTAGATGGCAGTCTCAGACCAGACAAAAGTTAACTAGAAAGTCCTAGAAAGTGAAAAGGTTGTTTGTTTGCCATGATGAACTCGTGGAGACCAACTGAAGAAGGCAATAACGTAATTTTGAACAAAAGAAAACAAAAGAGCATTTTGCCATCAGACCCTCAGTTCTCTTTTCTATATGACAAGCGCCCCACATATTGGAAAGAGGAAAATCTGTCTAATGCCAATGAATCATTTCCAAAATAGATGGAGCTTTTGTTTATTTTGCCCAAGTGCACAGAGTAATCTGACCAGGGAAAGCCAGAGGAAAATAAGTCCAAACACTTGGTGCAAACTGGGATTGAGTCAACCACAGGTTACAGCAATACTTTGCACTTATTACATCTGGTTAGGAACCAGAGCATGGGAAAAGTCAAAAATGGAGAAAGCATAGCTTTAGGGCACAACCCTAACCAACTTTCCAACACTGACCACGGGGCATGAGCTGCATCCTGCAGTGGAGCAGTAGTCATGGAGGCCTCTTCAAGGTAAGGGAATGTTTGTTCCCGTACTTCAGAGTTGCATTGCCCTTACCCCGGTGCTAGAAAGTTGCTTAGGATTGTGCCCTTATTTAGCTTACAAATTTATTTTGGACAGCCAAAAATCTAAATAACTATACAACATGTTCAAATTAGGCCACATCCAAGCAGTGGTGTCATCTGTTAATGAACAGAGGGAACGCTGGGCGGGACTTATGCTCTGATTGGCTGCCCATCCGTTGTGTTCTGCCGCCTGCCCGCGCTTCCCCAGCCTCGGAGGGGGCGCCTGCTGGCTGCAGGGGACGGGGGCGCACGCGCTGGGTGCCTGGGCGAGCAGCGGTGGGGCACGCCAACCGGAGGCACCCCGTGCGGCGGGCAGGCAGGCAGCAGAACGCAACGGAAGGGCTGCCAATCACGCATAAGTCCCACCCAGCGTTCCCTCTGTTCATTAACAGATGACACCACTGCATCCAAGCCTCCGTCCCTAGGCCACATGGCCCTGTGTTCTGCCAGAAACTCCTGCTGGGTCTCCCTCAGAGCCCTGATGCCCACACTAGGCTGACTGGTTTCCCCTTTAAGCAGCCCTGGCGCAGTAATGGAGGGAACACAACCAGGCCTTACCTCTTTAAGCACAGCAGCCACCCCACTCAACGTCTGTCCCGAGCCAGAAAGTCCAAAATTCAGTTAGTCCGTGATCCAAGTTCCGCAGTCCATGGGCTAGTCCAATGATCAGTATGCCAGGTCAGTCTAGGTTCAAGTTCCGCCAAGCCAAATCGGAATCCAAGCTCGTAGTCCATACGCATGGGTCATATACAGGTTTGTCAATCCGTTCTCTCCACTTCCACCAAACTTTGCTCCTACCACACCCCACACTGCTGTGCTGCTCCTGCCTCTAAATTTATACATCTGCAGGCCTGTCAGAGACTGTTGCTGGGCAGGCTATAGCTAATCAGCCACACCCATCTGCACCTGTGCCTCAGTCACTCAGTGTGCAGTTAGTTGGCACCTGCTGAGTGACTCAGCACTTCTTCCTCTAACCAGCCCTCATTAGCCTGCCTAGGCTACAGCTGTGCTCCGGAGGACAGCAGGGGTTCTGGAGTTAACCCTGTGTGCTCTGGAATCAGCAGGGAGGGCACTGCTGACACCACAAGCTATGCCCATTACACCCTGATTCGGGCCATGTGGCATCTTTGACTCTGCGCCTGCTATACAGTGAGGCTGGAGCCTCCCCTGGGGCAAGGTCATAAATGTGCCTTTGCCCTGGGGCAGCTCCCCCGCTCCCCAAAGCTGCACTGGATACAGCGCTGTCGCACGGGCCTCGCTGTTCCGGCTCAATTTAGGATTGCACCCTGAGAGCTATAGCTGGAAGCATGTCCAACTGCTATGAATTTCCCTTTAATCTGGAAGACATTCCAAACTGGGTGGAATAGAGGCAGGCACCCTAGGATGAAAGTCATAGACTTCCTACATTTCTACACTGTGGTCGCTAAGCCATGTTGATGGGGTTGTGTTTGCATCTTTAGATGAAGTAACGTTGAGGCTGGTGAATAAATGCGAACATCTGCCTTGCAAATTTCACTGGGATTTTATATTAAAGAGGGAAAGTGCCCTTTGATCCAGTTTCTTCAAAAATGTAGCCAACCGCTTCACCACACTTCACTGCTGGGGTAGTCATTATCTACACAGTTTTGCACATCTTGCCTCTGATGTGTTAGTCAGCTTCCATGCCTTCTTCTTCTTCTTTTTTTTTCCAAAACTGAGGTGCAATCCTAACCTCAGTTTAGGCCAGCACAGTTTGGCCAGCACAGTTTGGCTGGCACAAGGGCCACCATAAAGCACGTTTGGAGTCAGGGAGGATGGCGCACATCTGTGAACTGGCGTATCTGACTCCAAGAGTGGTCCAAACACGCTTTACGGTGGCCTTTGTGCCAGCCAAATTTTGCTGGTCTAACTGTACCGGCCTAACCCCAGGTTAGGATTGGGCCCTGAAGTTTATAGCACTCATGATTGTGGAATATGATGAAAGTCACAGACACTATGGTACTTCAGGAGACTCCTCTGTCTGAAAGGCAGCACTGCAGGGCCATAATGGGCTCCAATTGTGCCTGGGACAAGGCAACATCATGACATCACCACCTGTGTCACCACATCCCTAGAGCCACCGCCCTGCACGGAACTCTAGCAGATAAAAAGGCCCCACCTGGATCAGTTTTAGAAAATAATGTCATAAAAGAGTATGTTAAAAAAGAAAAAAGGTTTCCTAGAAACATGAGACTTATCCATTCCTTCTGAGAAACAGGACCATGGATACGATGGACCTTTGGCGTGATACATCAGGGCTATGCCTATGTTCTTATCCAGGCCCATGCTCCAACTGCAATTGCATGGTACCTGCATAGACCAGGTATCATTAGCTTGATTCCTTAAAATGTTTGTCTTCAGTATGAGAGAGAGTGGGGGAGGCAGAAAACGCTAAGATGTGTTTGCGGGATTGTTCTAAGGCACGCAAATAAACACATCTTTAAGTTTAAAAGAAATCATTTATATTCTGCAGAGTAAATGAGAATATAATATGAGGAGAAATCAGGAATACATTAGTCGCAACCTGGCCCATTTCACAGTTTCAACAAATTGCAAGCTATTATTGATTTCGATACATCAGCTGCGAAAAAAAGAATTACCCAACTTTTTCAGAAGCCTGAAAAGCCAATATCGACCAGCCTACAATGACATTTCGGAGAGCGATGCTTAGCTGATGAAAATAAATAGCAGTAAAATAGCTTCTCACTTGTAATTTTTATCTAATATTGTACGAGCTCGGTAGCCCTTTGCGAGTGTCGTCTCATGCATCATTGCTGCCTGGAGAAACATGTGCAGAATGAACAAAGAGGAGGTGTCTGGGGTGGCGCACCTGAGCTGCTGAAGCTAGGAAAAAAGCTATCAGCGTGATGTATGATTTTGTTCTGTCAAACTGATGAAAATATAAAAGGAATGAGGGCAGATTCCCAGAGTTCCTTCCTGCTGTCCTCCAGCAGAGGATTGATGTGGGGAAGCAAGCTTATACCATGAATCGGTAGCTGGTTTTAGAACTACATATACAAATAGACATTGCATAGTTCTCCCCCTCACCCACATCCAGTTATGGGGGTGCACATGCAAAACCCAATATGTGAGATCACTGATCAGAGGTTCAGGAGAGAAAGCAGGGATCTAGATCAGGGGTGTCAAACCCGTTTCATTCAGTGGGCCAAACAGCATTCATGAAGTCTGAGGCGGGCCAGAAGTGATGTCATTAAGCAGGTAGTGATGTCATTAAGCAGAAATAAGCACTCATTCGTTGCAAACAACAGAAGAGAAAATATGCAAATCTCGATAATATTTTCAACACATGGGAGAGCCCCATGTGATCTCCCATGTGTTGAAAACTTGTGCTGCTCCTTCAGCACTGATACCTCAGCTTGGATGAGTTGCTGATGGTGTTGCCGGATGAGCCCAAGGGCCAAAGAAAGAGTTCCTAAAGGCCACATCCAGCCTGCGGACCTTATGTTTGACATTCCTGGTCTAGATTGAGCCCCACTGCTCTCCCTCCATACCACACAGCTGACTGGTATAATTACTAATGAGCAGTCTGGATTATTTGCTAGTGCAGTGTTTTTCAAACTGTGAGTTGGGACCCACTTGCTGGGTCACGACATGATGTCAGGTGGGTCATAGAAAGATGGGAGCATCCATCTTGGAAGCTGCAGACCTTCCTCTTGCTATATTCCTTTTGTGAGTGTTAACAGTTGGAATTTTTTATAATAATGATGATGATGATGATGATAATGCTAGTATTTATATACCGCCTTTCTTTGGCCATTAGATTGCTCCTCTGGCTTCAATTCAAGGCGGTTTACATAGGCAGGCTTTGTTTCTCTAAACCTGCAAGGGTTTTTTACAAATTTCAAAGAAGTTCTATCTTTCAAGAACTACAACAACATACAGATGGAACTTTCGTGGTCTAGTCCTTCTTTCTGGCCACACGCTTGCCTTCCTGCTGGCTGATAAACGGCTTCTCTGCTCCCACCAAAGAAACAGCTGGCCCAGCACAACTCCTCTCTCACAGGCAGCTGGAGACAGCTCTTATCAGTCGCACTTCTCAAGGTCTGCCGTTCACGGAGACTTCTGGTGTTGTTGAACTGGCGACCTTTGGATCTTATTTTCGGGCAAACGGAGGCTTTAACCCTCTTGACTAAACCTTACTTTTCAAGCAAGGGTTTTTTTAAATTGTGTTAAGTTCAGCGCATTTACATAATATTTTGTCCTAATATTGCTTTCTGTCAACCATGTTTCATGGTTGTGCAATTGCTGACGTCCAAGAAAGCCAGCTTGCATTCCAGGAGTGTCATTTTATTATGTCCCAATGACAGCACTTTCTGCTTGCTGATGTCACTTCTGGCCATGACATCACTTCGGGAGGGTCCTGACACAATGGAGGATGCCATTCTAAACAATGAGTCCTGGCGCAAAATGTTTGAGAACTACTAGTTTAAGGCAAAAAACACCTGCCAAGAAAAAAAGACTGCAACACCCACAAAATTATCAAGCAATTTAACCATTGTTCCAACGACTCGTTAGATCAATCCACATGCGCCACTATCCTTGTAGATGAATTGCACTTCCAGTTTTGTTTATCTTGCCTCCCCAGTCCACCAAGTCAGTCTTTGCTTCCCTTGGTTCCTTCCCCTTTGGAGCAGAATAGCTGGTTTGGCGACGGAATGAGCATGCAATTGGTGCTAAATGAATGTCAAAATATTGGCAAGTTTGTGCTGGCAGGAGAAGACGCCACTGGTGGCGCTAAGGAAGCCGTTGGAGGTGTCAGAGCACTCCGCTGCGGCTTTGGCAGGGTGAGTAATTCAATTTAACTAGCAGTACAATGGATGTTGAGCACAAAAGCAGCAATGTCACCTGGTCCATTCCAGCTGAATAAATCTCAGCTAATGACAGGCTGGAGACAGCTTTGGAGCCCTGTTGTCACAGGCTCTTGACAAAGCTGTTCAGTCTGGCATCTTCTTGTCACAGGATGAGTAAATAGGGGAGTATTGGACTGCACTTTCATGCATAGAAGAAGAAGAAATAGCATGTATTGGTGTTCCCAGTAATGAGATCTCATTTCTTCTTTTGAGGAAGAATATCAGCAGCCACATCAATAGTTTTTGGAACGCGGCCTCTCCACATGATGGAGATTTTACGTTGAAGGCACCAAACCAAACTCTGTTAAGCATGTCATTTGATCTACTCCTGCCAAGCCATTTTTGCTGCGCCTACCCAAAGCTCTACCTACCTGCTCAATCACAGCTCTGTCCATGCAAGATGTCCATGCTATCGGGGTTCACAGATCTGTAGGGCAAGGACACAAGGACACAGGCCCCTGTATCCGTGCATCTGGTATATGTGGTTCCAATTATCCGCAGATCCAGGAGTCCCCGTGTACCTCCCCACATGGCCATCAAAATTCTTAAGACTTATTGGTATTTCTTGCTTTAAGCAGGGCCCTAGAAGCTTACAGAGCAAAGAGAGTAGGCTGCCAGCAGCTTGGATGCCTGATGAAAATAGACCTAACGCTAAATAGGAAGCAGTGAAAACTCCATCATATATCAGAAGCCATGATGGGTAAGTATAGTCTGAGATTAGCTGGTCGCTCATTATGAAGGGCAGGTAGGTTGTTTTTTGCTGACATCCAAATTGGCCATGGATGTAGGTTTTTTGAGGGACAGCGAGTTCAGTAGGTTTCATGTTTTTTTAAAAAAATGGATGCTAAAAATGGTTACTTGGGTTAAAGCTAAACCCAAGCGATAGTCTGGTTTGGGCAGGTAAGAGGGCAAATAGGCTACCTCAGAATGTCAGGTGCAGGTGGTGGTGGTGGCAACAAAATGCAAGTATCTTGTCGTCTTGTGTCTCCCTGTGGCATCTGGTGGGCCGCTGTGAGATACAGGAAACTGGACTAGATGGGCCTTTGGCCTGATCCAGTGAGGCTCTTCTTATGTTCTTTCCTTTTAAGACCTCGTCTCACCTGCTCCCATCTTCAGAGGCAGAGAAACTTCCAGAAGTAAAAAAAGAAAAATAGAGAAAGCCCAGTCATTTGCATTGCTGTCACTGCTTTGAAGGCAGACTTTGAGAACAATCCGAATCAGCGGGGTTGTCCCCTGACATTTTGCGTCCGTCGGCTCTTCAAAACACAGCAATTGATACCAGTTGATGAAATCAGAATTGTCTCCAGCCTGCCACGGCCTCTCTGTCTCTGAAAAAGCTTTCGCCTTCGTCAAAGGCTGGGCGTAATCCACGGAACCTTCTTCTCCTCGAAATCGCATCGACTGAGCTGAACGAAATAAAAGCAGAGATAGATTCTCACCCACCTGGCTTCACTTGCTTGGTTTCCATGTGTCAAATTAATTTCGCCCGCGGGGGTAATAAAACAGCACGGCTGTATATTTTTTGTAAACACCATCTGATTTAGAGAGCCGTGATTTCTCTTTGCAATCAAAATGTGACGAGGGCATAGGTTGGCTTTACGAAGCATCTAAGCCACACAATTTAAGGAGCCACTGAGGCGTGTAATTGAGTTTGTCAGGGTAATTGTATTTTGGGATAGATAGCATTTTTAAATTTTTTTTAATTGCGAGTGTGCCTTGTATTTAGGGTGGTGATTAATTCCATTAGAAGAATTAATTAGACGGAGGGGGAGCTGTGTGCTAGAGATTACATCTAAATCATTGTAAGTTCTGTATCTAACTTCACTCTGCTAATTCTGTGTGTGTGCGTGTGGGGGGAGAAACCCGCAAGCAGAAGCATTTGTGTGTAGGGTGAACTTGTTAATTAAGAGGGTTCCATTGCCAAAACAGTCCAGTTCTACACATTTGCCTCTACTTTGCTCCACTTCTGTTGGGTGGAAAAGATATTTTTCAAAAGCTATTTTTGGTTTAGCTGTATATTGCTATGTTGCTTGTTTACTCCATCCCTATAGTCTAATTATAATACAAGTTCTGCCACAGTACACATCTTATGTTTTACGTGTATCCAGGACTATGTCATCGATAGCACAATCCAAGTCATTTCTACTCAGAAGTAAGTCCCATAATGTTCAGTGAGGCTTACCCCCCAGAAAGGATGTAGAGGATTGCAGATTGCGGAAGTAAGCATTAGAGTGCAATCCTACCCTGGAGTTAGGCTGGCACAAGAGACATGGTACAGTATGTTTGGACCACTCTTGGAGTCAGAGAGGCTAGCACACAGATGTGCGCAGTGATGTCATTCAGGGGGAACGGACCAGAACGGGCGTTCCGGATCCTAATGGGCTCCGTGGCTGGTTCCGGGTTCCCGACAAGTGCCAATCAAAAGTGAGTTCCTGTTCCTAAATCATTTAGATCCCACTACTGGATGTGCGCCATCCTTCCTGACTCTGAGAGTGGTCCAAACGTGCTTTACGGAGGCTCTTGTGCCGGCCAAACTTTGCTAGCCTAACTGTGCCAGCCTAACTCTAGGTTAGGGTTGCACTCTTAGGGGTAGAAGCTATTCTTTTTTTCTAAAGTAGTGAGAAACAAGACAGGTCTCATGTCTTGGTTACCGCTAAATTCCTTTTGCATTTGGATGCTTGTAGTGGCTGGTGGTGGCTCCTAAATGTGGGTGTGCTAGAACAGCGGCCTTCAAATTCTCCAGGAGTTTGAAGACGAAGACCATTGGTGTTTGCGGGGAAGGCATAGGGAGAAGGGGTTTGCCCCGACAGTGCCGCAGCAATCATGGTGCTGCGGGGACCCAGGGGCATGGAAAGGGACATCAGAGGGTAGGGAAGCCTTTTGGAGGGTGCTGGAGGCTTGCAGCCCCCTCTGCGACCCTCTGCATTGCAGAAATGAGCTCCGATTTGCAAAAAGGAATTGAGTTCCAATTGCGAATCTCAGCTCATTTCTGCAGCACAGAGCGTGGCAGAGGGAGCTGCAGCCCCCCCGAAAGGCTTCCCTACTTTTGATGTCCCTTTCCATGCCCCTGGGTCACCACAGCGCCGTGATAGCTGCAGTCCTATCAGGGCGCCCATTCCTGGGCCTCTCCCCTTAAGGGGGAATGGCCCTTTTTAATGTTCATTGGCGGGTTGTGACCAGTGTCGTCATCCGCAAATGAACTCCCGGAACGCTGGGAGGGACTTACGCAGGGCTTCGTCGTGATTGGCTGCCCGCCCGTTTCGTTCTGCGGCTGCCCTGGCCTCGAGGGGTGCCTGCTCACCATGGGAGACAGGTGGGGGGCGCGCCGGGTGCCTGGGCAAGTAGCGGGGGGCCGCGCCAACCGGGGGCAGCCCCCCCTCGAGGCCAGGGCAGCTGCGGAACAAAACAGGCGGGCTGCCAATCACGCGAAAGTCCCGCCCATGTCCCTCCCAGCGTTCCGGGAGTTCATTTGCGGATGACGACGCTGGTTGTGACCCACCACTTTGATTACTACTGTGCTAGATCTACTCCTGCTGAACCATTTCTGCTGTACCTGCTCTAAGGTCCACCTACCCAAAGCTCTACCTACCTGCTCACTCACAGCTCTGTCCATGCGAGATGTCCATGCATGATAGCAAAAGTGAAACCTTCAAATTAGATATATATCCCCGAGTACAAGAAGTGTGGCGCCAAACTCTCCTGGGACGTGATCTACCCATACCTGGCCCTGCCCCACCCTCACCCCGCCCCTCCCTGCCCCCTTGCGGCTTAGAGCTGCTCTTACCTGCTCCACCATGCATGCCTTCCTGCATTGGTGAGATGGTACAGACCTTCCCGCTGGCACCACTATCTTCTGCACTGTTGCAACATATTTTATGGCATGTTTGAAACACTGCATGCTGGTGCAGGGGTCACTGGCACAAGATGAGAACAGGATTCTGCCCTTAGTCATGGAAACCTTATCACTGGGAATGTTGTTGTTGAACATCATGGGACTTCGTCGTTGTTCAGTCGCTAAGTCGTGTCCGACTCTTTGCGACCCCATGGACCACAGCACGCCAGGCCTCCCTGTCCTCCACTAGCTTCCTGAGTTCGCCCAATTTCATATTCATTGCTTTGGTGACACTATCTAACCATCTCATCCTCTGCCGCCCCCTTCTCCTTTTGCCTTCAATCTTTTCCAGCATGAGGGTCTTTTCTAAAGAGTCTTCTCATGAGGTGGCCAAAGTATTGGAGCTTCAGCTTCAGGATTTGTCCTTCCAGGGAGCAATCAGGCTTGACTTCCTGGAGGATTCCCCGATTGGATCTCCTTGCAGTCGAGGGGACCCTCAAGAGTCTTCTCCAACACCATAATTCAAAAGCATCTATTCTTCGGCGCTCTGCCTTTCTTATGGTCCAGCTCTCACATCCATACATTGCTACTGGGAAAACCATCGCTTTGACTATGCAAACCTTTGTTGGCAGGGTGATGTCTCGGCTTTTGATTAAGTTGCCTAGGTTCACCATAGCTTTCCTCCCAAGAAGTAAACGTCTTTTAATTTCATGGCTGCAGTCACCATCTGCGGTGATCTTGGAGCCCAGGAAAATAAAGTCTGTCACTGCTTCCATTTCTTCCCCTTCTATTTGCCAGGAAGTGATGGATGTGGTTGCCATGATCTTAGTTTTTTTAATGTTGAGCTTCAAGCCAATTTGGCACTTTCCTCTTTCTCCCTTATCAGAAGGTCCTTTAGGTCTTCCTCACTTTCTGCCATTAGGGTGGAATCGTCTGCATATCTGAGGTTGTTGATATTTCTCCCAGCAATTCTGATTCCAGCTTGTGAGTCATCCAGCCCTTCCTTCCTCATGATGTAATCACTGGGAATACACTTCACTAACTCTAAAGTTGGTCATTCTGCATCCTTTTTAACATATAGTGAATGAAGCATGGCAATGGGGTAACAAAAATCCTTGTCGGTTGCATGTACAGTACTTTAATGGAGCACAATTGCAACTTTAGCCTGACATCACCCAGACAGGCAGCAAGTCCTGGATTCCAAAGCAAACTGGGATAATAAGTTGCACCACTCAAGTCTTTCTATAATTATGAAGCGGTGACATCTTCATTAATCATTTTTTCTTAATGAATTCTGAAACAGGTGTTTCTACAGTTAAGGACTCTGAGGAGCCATTAGCTCTCTGGCTGGCTGTTTCCCCCCCATCTGTTTGGATTGTATCTACAGCAATTAGCATTTCAGCCAAATCTCTCTCCTCTGCTCCCCATGCACAAATACAATAAAATATAGGCATGCCCTGGTATGCACTGGGGTTCCGTTCCAGACCCCACCATGGATAACTGAAACTGTGGATACTAGGAATGCCTTTTTAAAGATTGCGAAAAGTGGTTTTGCTGCAACAACGTAAAAAAATAAATAAAAGATTTGTTCAATGTTCCCCTATCTTTTTAATAGGAGTCCCAGTATCTATGGTATCAGTGGATAACTGAAACCATGGATACTGAATCAGTTGATACCAGGGCATGCCTGTAAATAAACACCTATACCCTGAATTATTTGCAAGGGGACACAGCAAATTCTTAGGAACACAGCAAGTGGTATACTAGCGGTACAATAGGGCTGCCTGCGTACATGTCCATGGAATTGGCACAGAAATGTGAACTTCCACAGCTGAACATCATGGCAACTCCAATTTCCTTTTTAAATCTGCTTCAAATCTGATATGCACTGCCTGGTTAAATTAATTTTATGCCATACACAGCAATTTTTAAAGTTGGATTATTATTATTTTCAGACAGAGAGTAGAGGCTGAGGAAGGGTGACTTTCTCAAACCAAGGGATTTAAGGTAAGTATAGGCTGAGAGGTAGTGACTGGCCCAAGCTGACCCAGGAAACTTCATGGCTGAGGTAGGATTTGAAACTGGATCTTCCAGCTCTAAATGAAGCTAGGCAGGTCAAGGTCTGGTCCACCTTGGATGGGTGAACACCTGGGAGCCAAATATAAACTGCTTTGGCTTCCATATAAGAAGACAAGCAAAATTATATTTTAAAAATCCAACTCTCTGCCCACTAGGCCAAGTTAGCTTTCTGCAATATCAAAAGCAAGAAATAAATTTAGTTGGAATTACAGAGGTTGCAGTGTTGGATGTCTGACCCAGGTCTTTATCTCTTCCACTTAACAATTACTACTCCATAGCTACTGTATCTGTAGCACATCAGTTATCATGCTCTTCATTTGCTATTCCAATCCTTTGGGCCAGCGATGGATCCACAAATTGAGAAGGGGAACGCTGGGCGGGACTTAGGCAGGACTTACACGATTGGCAGCCCATCCGCAGCGTTCCGCGGCTGCCCTGGCCTTGAGGGGGGGGCTCCTGCTAGCCACGGAGGACGTGTGGGGGGCGCACTGGGTGCCTGGGTGAGTAGCGGTGGGGCGCGCCAACCGGGAGCAGCCCCCCTGAGGCCAGGACAGCCGCGGAATGCTGCAGACAGGCAGCCAATCACGTGGAAGTCCCGCGTAAGTCCCTCCCAGCGTTCCCCTTCTCAATTTGTGGATCCCATCGCTGCTTTGGGCAAATAGCACAGGCCAAACCTGGATCTACTTTTAGCAGCGTTGCGTGTATTTCCTTAAGGATCCACTGCCGAGTTTGGGCGGGGGGGGGGGGGCGAAGCTGCTGCCTGGGGCGACCAGGGCTGTGATTTACTTACCATTTGCTGTGCTGGACTCCAGGGGTGCTTTAAGGCATGTGCGCAACAGCATTGAGCCAGCACAAGCCACTTGCGTGGGCCCAAGGCAGTGCATGGATTACGCTGTCAATGAGAGACTCCACTTGCTCAACTTTAATAGAAATTGTGGTGTCCCCTTTCAATTGGTACTGAGGGCACATGCTCTACCTGCCATACCTTAGATTCGCCACTGGGAGATGGGTGAGCCCCCACTCCAATCTGAATCATCAGGGACAGCGACTGACCTCAAAGGTGGCAATTGATAACACCAAAACATTCATGTGCATGTCTCAATTCTGATTCAACAAATGTATTCATACTACAAATGACTTACGTAAATGGAAACATCATGCTGTTTTTTCTGAAGAGGATTCAAATTTTTATGCCTCATTTCCCTACTCAGTATTAGTAACTTAATGTCATCTTGTAAAATGAGAGCAATATACTGTACATCTTAAATAGCTTGATAGCATGTGTTCCATCTTTTCAAAACTATATGCTACTGTTAATTTTTTATTGAGATTAACTGTTAATGGTTTTCTTCAAGATTAGTACTGGATGAAGGGCAGCCACTGAATTAACCACTGCTTAATAAGCTTTAGAATTGAGGTCCAATTCAATTAGTGCCCTATGATGCAACTATTGTGAAAATTTGTACTGTGAACAGCTTGAGAGCACAATCCTAAACTGGAGTCAGGCCGGCATAAGCTAAGCCAGCAAAGTTTGACCAGCACAAGGACCACCATAAAGCGTGTTTGGATCATTCTTGGAGTCACGGAGGATGGCCTACGTCTGTGCACTGGCCTCTCGGACTCTGAGAGTGGTCCAAATATTCTTTATGGTGTCTCTTGTGCTGGCCAAACTTTGCTGGCTTAGTTTATGCTGGCCTAACTCAGTTTAAGATGGCGCCTTCAGACCACTTGATAAGACAGGAGATGTGATTCTGTCCCACAGCAGCTGCTCTTATGCAGTCCCAGCTCTACTGTCCCTGGTACCTAAGAGCAACTCTGGTGCTCTGTGGTGATGCACAAAGTGTGCATTTTGTGGATTTTCAGAATAGTTTCTGAAGTTTCACCTCCTACCTCCCTCGTTTCAGTGCCAGGATTGTCCCACTTATCATTTTCTCCTGGCCATTTTCTGCCATTTGAAAAGCCAGTGAGCAAAGAGGAGAAAGTGGGGACTGACAGCCTAGAGCAGTTTCTCTCTCCACCATCTCCTTCTCTGTCCTTTCAAATAGCAGGGAGCTTGAGGGAGGAAGAGGGCAGCAGGCTGCTCACACATTATGGCCTTGTGGCTTCATGAGGGCACACGAGGAGGATGTTAGTTCCAAGGGAGGTGGTAGTTGCCAAGGGAGGTGGTAGAGTAGAACAGATTGCCAAAGGAGGTGATGGATTCTCACTCACTGGAGACCTTCAAGCAGGGGCGCTTGCTAGATACGCTCTAGGAGGATTTCCCGCTACAGACAGGGGGTTGGACTAGATGACCTTGTAGGTACCTTCCAACTCTATGATTCTATGATACTCACTATTTCTCTATCATATCCCAACTTAACCGGGGGGGGGGGGTGAGAGCAGCAGGAGAGGAGAAGAAGAGCAATATGTACTGTTCTGAGTGTCTTGGTGAAAGGATAGGATATGTAGGCACTAAATAAGAAATAAAAAACAACAACAGTTGGCTACATAAATATTCTTAAAACTTTTCTCTGATCCACACTTACTTGGATGAGTAATTTTAATTAACCCAAAGTGAAATCCTATGCATATCTACTCATAAGGAAGCTTCACTGAGTGTAATGCACCTAACACATGAGTGCACAGGATTGCAGCCTAAGTAGGACTAGTTTTCCAGTACTTCTGCATAGCCTCAGATTTTAATGGCACAAACCTACACTTAGGCTGCAAGGCTATAAAGGTAGATGTTCCGTTATCTGGACATCAAGACTATTCTAAAAATCCACACATTTTTTGTCCAACACTTTTTTAAAACTTTCTGTAGAAAGAAGGTCTTGTGCTCATTCCCATGTACAGGTTGTAAGTTCTCTTCTCTTCTCTGTGTGCCTATGCAGACACTGTTGAGAAGTGTCAAAGAAGCCAGCAGGGAATGGGGAACAGTAAAAAGAGCAAGAGGAAGCACTTCCCAGTATATTTATGCAATGATTCCAAAATCCCAAAAAATCTGAAATCCAGACACCTTCCGGTCCAAAGCACTCTGGATAAGGGATACTCAACCTGGACATGCTTCCCCCTGTGAGCAAGCTGCATTTGAACACAATGGGACTTACTTCTGAGTAGACACATATGCGAGATTGTGCTCTCCCTTTGAATACGTCTACTGATATCCTATCCAATATTCCAATATATCCTTTCCAATATTCCAGTACCACTGCAGCCATTCCAACAGGACATGGACTACATCTTGCAGTGAGGGGAAGTCACGGAGGCCTCCTCAAGATGAGAGAATGTTTGTTCCCTTACCTTTCCTTAGGGTTGCATTACAGCACTGGAAAGTTGGATAGGATTGGATCCTGAGCTCTGTTGCTCTCTGCTGCTGCTGTTTTTAAATACATAGCCATGCTGTTGTTGTTTAGGTTGCAATCCTAGACACACTTTCATGGGAGTAAGTTCCACTCAGTGCAGTGACACTTATTTCTGAGTACAGGTGGGCTCCCGTATCCATGGATTCCGTATCTGCAGTTTCAAATATCCACGGATCAGGGGGTTCCCCTTATCTTCCGTATATTCTTGTATTACTCCCTTTCTTATTATGGGTGGTTAAAAAATCTTCTGGTGTCAGGTATCCACGGGGTAGGGCCCAGGAACCTAATCCCCGCGGATACCGGGGCATGCCTATAGCTGTTGCATGCTAATAAAGATTACTGGAGTAGACGTGCATACGATTGTGCTGTGAAGGAGCGAGAGACACTGTACTGTACTTCCAGCTCTAATTGGAGTTGGGGATTATAATTTAACAAAAAAAAAAACACACACCATTGGAAAGGTGACAAGAATTCTTTCCTTTAATTAAAAACAACAACAACAAAAAACAACCCTATAAATGTCCACCCCTTTCTTCCCTGTTTATGGGAACGTTAGTGGATCTTGGCTCACAGAAACCCACCACACAAGAGGCCGTTCTTAGAGCCCTGGGAGAAGCCAGCGCAGAATCATAGAGCCAAGGCCTGTAGAACGGCACTGAGGGCAAAAGCTTCACTTTTCGACATTGCGGGTACTGGCAGCATGGCGCGACGCGAGTCTCCTATTCGTTAGCCGGGTATCAAACATTGGTCATGTGACAGCAGGGAGGCGGGGCGAAGCGTTGCAATATGGCCGCGTCCATGCGCGGCGAGTCTCCGGTGCTTGTCTTGCGTCGGGCTGAAGTCTCGTGCACACATGGAGCGCGTGGACTTCTTGGTCTCCCTGATGGTGAGTGAGGGAGACGCAAAGGCAGGTGCGCGCGATTTGAAGTGACGTAATGAGGGACGCGAGGACGAGTACTTGTGGAGGTGCCCTTCCCTAGTGAGTGGAAACTATGAGAGGAGGGTCCTTCGCACCCCACAGAGCTCTGAAAGCAGCAGCATGTAGGGAGAGGAGCGGGGACCCAAATGCTAGATGAGCAGTGTATTAAAATCTGTGCCACTAAAACAGTGCCATTAAAATCTGAGGCTATGCAGATTTACTGGACACCTAGCCCTACTTAGGCTGCAAGCCTATGCACTCAGGTGTCAGGTGCATTACACTCAGTGAGGCTTCCTTATGAGTAGGTTTGCCTAGGATTGCACTTGGGGTTAATTAACATTATGCATGACTATTTGGAAGGAAGGCTTACAGCGACATTGTCATTTTCATAGTTTTTTTTTAAGCCCTGCCGCTGTTCCTTCGAGAATGTTGTTACTTAATGTGTTTACCTTTGTACCCCATACCAATGTTTTCAATTTCCCTTGCCCATTTCTAGTAATAATTAATAAAAATATTTTTTTTAAAGAGAACTGAGGCATAGTGCCAAGTGCTACATGTTTCTCTGATTGCAGTTTACTGACATTGCACAAATTCAACACCCACCTCATTACATTCTCAATCCCTCTTGCAACGCAGCTTCAGTACAGGCATACCCCGGTATCCACTGATCTGCTATCCATGGATAGGGGAACATTAAGCAAATCTTTTTTACCTTGTTGCAGCAAAACCACTGATGTTCCCCTATCTTTAAAAACGCTTCCCCAGTATCCACGGTTTCAGGTATCCATAGGAGGTCTGGAACATAACTCCAGCAGATACCAGGGTATGCCTGTATAACCAACTGAAACGACAGCATATGCTTCCCCTGTTTATCTCTGTGTCCATCTCCACCCCACCCACTGCCTCTTATGTGTTAACTGAGGGCACTGCTGCGCATTTTTTGCTCTGTGTGAAGCATCACATACACTCATCTTGTTATAGAGAATGGGTGAAAAGAAGAGCCTTGGGGATGTTTGGCAAGTACAGTGGGGCAAGAGGAAGGAAATACTTAGCTCTGGGATTACTGTGTTGCTTTCAGGCCAAAATGGGTTCCCTTTAAAAGTAGCAGTGCAATGTTCTGGAGACTGTCAGTCATTCCTGGCAGGCTGTCATTCCTGTGCACAATTATTACTCCACTTATTTAAATATTTATCCCAGCTTTTGTTTGAGAGACCCTCAGTGGTGTATGTACACACAAACATGTGCATGTGTTTTAAGTTGCTCATACCTTAAATGGGAATTTGCCTATATCTCACTATTGGGTCCCAAAGTTAGCATTTGTGAATGATGGCTTTATTGTTTATGTGCTTTCTTGGGATGGTTGGATATGTAATGGTGAAATCTTTCTGTTCAGCCATAAAGCTTCCACACAATTCTCCCTTCCCCAAACTGTCTCACAGGAGTATTACGAACAGAACATAAATACAAGATGTAGAAACATGTTAGGAAGTTCTTTAAGAATTACCAGTAATAATGGTAATCTGGTCTCCTTACAATTTTTTTTGAGTATGTATCTAACAGCGCAATCCTATACATCCCTATTCAGAAGTCCCATTGTGTTCAATGGGACTTAGTCCCAGAAAAGTGTCTATAGAATTGCAGCCTAAGTATACCTGTAGGTAAGTAGAGCAAAACTGCTGCAATATGTTCTTGGCTCAATCATCTATGTTTACTTGGAAGTAAGTCCCTCTGAATTCAGTAGGACTTATTTGGCAGGTAAGAATTATTAAATTGAAACATTATGATTCTGTGTCCATTTACTTGGAAATAGGCCTCACCAATTCACTGCACCATATTGAATCAATACTTTAAGTATATGTGAGATGCATAAATTGTTTCATCTGGCAATTTGATAGTAAATCAGCGTGGCTAGTTTTTTGTATTATCTCAAACTACAGTATTTACCTCATCACTGAAGTTGTACCAACATTGCAGCTTTTTACTGGCATGAACTGGCATTTGGTTTGTTTTCTTTCTCTTTTGATATTAATGTGCTTTCTTGAGAATGCAGCCATAAGTTGGGTTATTTCTCAGCCATTTTCCAATAGCAAAATGAATCAGAAGGAAAAAGTTCAGTGTGTTGGGTTCTAACTAACATGTATGTGAGAAGAATTCCCCCCAATGCTGTTGGAAAAGGAGATGGGTGGAAATTTATTCATCTATTGAAAATATTTCCGATCACTGGATGACCAAAGCAGCTTCCAAAATTCATAAAACTGTAATTAAAAAAATTAATACAATAAATAAATAAAAACAAATGACATGAACAATAAAATCATTTAACCGTCCCAAAAGCGATGTGAAGAGGCATAGTTAAAATAGTTTATTTTGTTAACTAAAATAAAACAAAAGCCAGCAAAACTAAGAAGGAGAGGCTGAATGGAAGAAGAAAACTTTCAGCTGTCTTCCTCCTCCATTGGCAGCTCCCTGTGCCATACCCAAGAAGGTTATATGGCAGGAGGCGCCCTGCCTTTAAAATTAATAGAAGCCAAATGAAGCCAGGGGGTGGGCTTAGCAGCCATGTTAGGTGACTCAAAACATTCCTCATTTCCAAGCATTTCAGATTGGTTTGCTCGTACTGTTTAGGACTGAATATTTTATTCCTGAAATAAAAACTTACGAAAATAAAAAACATGTGATCGTGTAGAAACATTATTGGTAACCCTATTATGATTTAATATGCACTTACAAGGTTTAATTCCGCATAATTATATTACTGAACATACCGGACGAAATGCTACTTGCTGTCTATTTAAACTCAGATTGCACTGTTTTGACAGACTTATTTTTTGAAATCTACACAAGCAAAAATAAAACGGCCATGCCCCATAAAAAAAATTATGTAAATGTTCAGAATTTTGAGAATATTACAGTAGGAAATGGAAGGTGGGAATGATTTTAAATACCTGTGCAAAGTAATCCCATTTTTCTGACAGCGATTCGTACACCCGTATGCAGAGCACGCAGGCATGCTTAAAGAGGTTGAGATTAACTTTTAAACATGTGCAGGGAGATTTTTATTCGTGACTTCGCGGCAATCCTCCTTGGCGGGAATGATCTGCGTCAACCATATTTGTTGACTTGAGGTGGCTTCAAGAAAATGACTTCATGCCGTCTCCTGCCATATAACCTGCTTGGCCATACCCCACACAAGCCCACACCCTTAGGATTGGCTTTTGGGAGGAGGTTGGTGGGGGAGGAGGGGACAGAAAGGCTTCGTTGGGTGAATGGCATGCCAGGTGTATTTCTGTCCAGGCCATAGTTTATATTCTCTTAACCTTTCTTAAAGGACAATTTATCTTATATCAAGTTCTATTTAATAAAGCCTGAAATTGTCTGTGATTGAATAAAAAAACCAGCATATGCTCAGAGGCATTAATCTTGTATTTTTTCTTGTCATGGTTAGTAGTAGACGTGTGGTGGTGAAGGACAAAGATGTGTCTTGTCTGACTTATTTTTTCCAAGGGTGACAGGCAAACCCATCTGTCTAATGCAGTGGTTCTCAAACAGTTTAGCACTGGGACCCACTTTTTAGATTGACAGTCTGTCCGAGACCCACTGGAAGTGATACCATGGCTGGAAGTGCTGTTGTTGTGATGCCAGAGCCTGCTGCTTTCTTGAGAATGCAGCCATAAGTTGGGCTATTTCTCAGCCATTTTCCAATAGCAAAATGAATCAGAAAGGAAAAGGCCTTTTTGTACTGTAGCTTTGTCACAAGCAAAACAACCACACAGCCCTCCCCCTTTCCAGCATCCTCTCTCCCCATATTTTCAATATGGCTGCTCTAGGTTCTTTGCGACCTACCTGAAAATGGCTCGTGACCCACTGGTGGGTCCCAACCCACAGTTTGGAACCACTGATCCAGTGGATCGGTGGGGATAAATGATTTAACGTACAGTTTGTCAGAGCAGTGTATGTAAGGTACATAATGTAAGGAACATTAGTTTTGTGGATGACCACTTCTGTACCATGAAGAGGGACGTGGGATGCCTCAGGTGCTCATGTGCTGCAATAACCCTTTCCAGAAATTGGATGTGGATGTGTGTATTCTTTTTTTCTTGGTAGTCACCTGTTTTAAGGACAGAATATTATGTGCAACATCAAAGAAAGTTCCAGCAGCTCACAAGTTGGGTGTTTAGAAAGAAGAATGATTAAGAGGCTTCACCTCTTAATTCACCTCTTAAAATTCACCACTGGTGAGAATTTAGTGGAATAATAGTTTGTGACAGGTTCATTGTTTTTGACCCGTTCCACATGTGCCTTCTCCCCCTAATATGTAATAATAAGGATTACGTAAATAATACGTAAACATTAGGCCTCATCATTTGAATTAAACTCAGATATTTATAATTTTAGTTGGACAGTGTCATCCTTTGGCTGTGATATCCTTTAGTTCTGTAGGCTTGCTGAGCCCTTTGATCTGCTAAGGCCCTAGCACAATTGTACATCTTAACATTGCTCGAATTATTCAGGAATAGTGTTGGGAGATATTCATATTATCAATTATATTATTGATATAATTTAGCAAAAAGAGCTGCATGCCTTGTCGTGTATTCTCCTAGTGTACTGTCAGCCCAATCCTAAGCTGCCTGGCCCTCGTAGGTGCAGCGGTAGCAAAACGGCTACTGCTGGACCCTACAGGAGCTGCAGCAGCTGTACGAAGCAACTTGGGAGAAGGGGATGTTTGTTCCCTTCCCCCGGATAAGGGCGCTAGGCCACCAGTGGGTCTGCGCTGGCTATTTTGCCACCTCCTGACATGGAGGCTAGGATGGTCCCCCCTGCTCCCCCTCCCCCCCCCCCAGTTCTGCCCTCCTCACCTGCCCTGAAAGAGCTTACCACGGGAGGCAGTGTTACCCACTGCCCACCAGCTCCACGTGGGGTCTGCCTGGTGCTCAGTCAGTGCAAATGGCAAGCCGTTAACACTGGCAACAGAAGTGCCTTACAGCACTCTTGCAACTCCAGTGTTAAGGGTACTGGGCCACTTAGGACTGGGCCCTCATCCAAGGAAACTCAAAACAAAACCTGTGTAGACAATTTTCAGTTTGTAAGCAGCTTAAAAATACTTTCAATCCCCGCCCCCTTGAACAAACCCATTGCTGAATAATTAAATAGGCAAAATTGTGGATATCACACAATCGTTCAGTGAAGGATGACAGGTAAGCAGAGACTTACTTTTACTTTTTTGATCTTATACTTTTAGAATAAGAGGTTAAAAAAAAAACCCTCATGTGAGTACTGCTGTTTCTCTGCACCCTGTCTGTAAGCTGTGCTGGAAAAATTGTCTTTCACTGAAAAAGCAATTCTAACGTGGAATTAGGCTAGCAAAGTTTGGCCGGCACAAGAGACACCGTAAAGTATGTTTGGACCATTCTCGGAGTCAGAGAGGCCAGCACACAGACGGTTCACCATCCTCCCTGACTCTGAGAGTGGTCCAAACGCGCTTTAGGGTGTCCCTTGTGCCGGCCAAACTTAGCTGGCCTAACTGTGCTGGCCTAACTCCGGGTTAGGTTTGCGCCCTGAGTGGCTTCTGGTCCATGTAGCTCCGTATAGTTCCCTCTGAGTGACTGAGGAGTTCCAAAGTGTCATTGAAGATCCTTCCTGGTCCTGACACCTTTTAAATTAAAGATGCTGGGATTCTATCTGTGATGGTATGACATCACAGACAGAATCTGCAAATTGTGCTCTTTCACTGTGGTATGGGGCATTCCTAAAATATGCAAAGGTTCCAGGTTTAGCTCTTGCCTGATATATAGGCTATAGGCAAGCTATGGTCAAATATCCCCTGCATAAACAAAACTGTTTCATAGCAGTTCGGGATACATTTGAATCTAGCTACACAAGACGACCAAAGGCAGGCCTGTAAAAAGGTTTCAGATGCTCAGCCTTAAACCTGAAGATGTAGCATTTAGAGCGTTAATATCATTGTAGCATAAAAATCGTTACTGTTTTCCTCAGATGGAGCCGGCAGCCAGGTATTTGCACTCTTCCACAGATGCTCCATTAGCCATTTCATGAATTTAAATTACATTTAAGATACAGAAGTTTGAAATCCAAAGAAGCAATTAGTAACTTTTGATTCATGCTTTTGCCAGATGGCTAGATTAAAATCAGATCAATTTTCTTTTTATTTTTTTAATCACTTGGTGCAGATAAGAATTCTGATGGAGAAAAAGCTGTTAGAATCGAGGGTGGAGGTGGAGAAATCAATGCATGCAAAAGAGCCAAGCAGATTAAAAGAGTCATTAACTTAATGATTAAAATTTTAACTCGCGCACCTTTTGAATGGGGTGGCAGTGAATGTCGGAGCTGAAGATGGCTTCTGTTTTCAAAGCATTCAGCAGTATCATGTGAACTGAAGTAAACTACTTAAAAAAATTTTTTTTAGCGCAAATGAACATTTGATGAATTCTGGTCCTTGTTTCCAGAACTTGTTAATTTGTCTTCCATGCTGACTTTTTATGAGACAGCTCCATTTAATTCTACATCGTGATGTTGAAGCCTTGAGGATGCCCAGAAAATTCACTGGTCTGCAACAAAAACCTGTATTAGCTTACCTAGGTGTCTCTAAGTTAATCTTTCTGGCTTAAAAGAAAAAGAGAGCCAGCCTTTGTAAAGCTTTCTGAGGAGATCTCCTTCAGTAGATTCTTGACCTGCCAACAGAGGGCAGGCAAGTGGCTATTTACAAACCTGTGATTATCAAAGGAGGGACTTCAGAGATTTAGCTTTCCTGCTCTGATATTAACAGAGGCGTATCTAATGGGATGCGACACATGGCACGAGCCATGGGGTGCGCCCCCATCCATGGGCCCGCGAGGCGAGGGAAAGCTGCGTCTTCCCCCACCTCTGATTCTCCACCGGGAGGAACCGCACGCCCCCGCGGTTCCTTCCGGCAGGGAATCAGAGGCTAGGGAAGGCACGCGTCTTCCCCCCCACCTCCAATCGGGCAAAAATGCCCGATCAGAGGCCGAGGGAAGGCACGTATCTCCCCCCTCCGACCAGGGAGGTGTGTGGCTTCTCTCTGCATGGAGAGAAGTCACACCCCTCGATGTCATGATGTCACAGCGTTGTGACGTCATGACGTGCCATGGGTGCCATTTCGCCCTGGTTCGCCTCTGGATATTAATAATGGTTAAGCTTCTTGCCCTCACTGATTTGGTGTAGCATGGTGTTAAGGAAGTTGTGAGTTAGTCCCTGCCATCAAGCGAAATAGTGGAGGTCTGATAAATAAAGCACTCAAAACTCCCTGCTGGATCAGGCCAAAGGCCCATGTAGTCCAGTTTCCTGTATCTCACAGTGGCCCACCAGATGTCTCAGGGAGCAAACAAGACAACAAGTTGTTGTCATCCTGTTGCCACTCCCTTGTACTTGACACTCTGAAGTAGTGTACTTCTAAAGTATGGAGGTTGCACCACCCATCATGGCCTATATAGCCCACGATGGACGTTTCCTCCAGAAATCTGTCCAATCCCCTTTTAAAGGCACCTAGGGCAGATGCCATCACCACCTCCCATGGCAAGGAGTTCCACAGATTATCCGCAGGATAAAAGTATTTCCTTTTATCCTTTCTAACTCTTTCAACACTCAATTTTATTGGATGCCCCCTGGTTCTGGTGTTGTGAGAGAGGGAAAAGAACATCCCTCTATCAACTCTATTCTTCCCGTGCATAATTTTGTACATATCAATCATGTCCTTCCTCAGGTGCCTTTTTTTAGACTGAAGAGCCCCGAACACTGTAGTCTTTCTTCATAAGGGAGGTGCCCCAGCCCAGTAAACATTTTCGCCACGCTCATAATTTGCTGGTGAAAGAAATACAGGACAAGTAAGACAATTTAAGATAACTTGTAATTAACTTGGTTCCTCTGAGTGGGCTTAATATGTCTCTTATATTATTTTATTTTGTTGGGCCAATTGCCTGTGTGATTTGGTTTCTTTATCCTGTTTCAGGTCGTTTGAATTGGGTTTCCTGCATATTTAAATACTGATTATTATTATTATTATTATTATTATTATTATTATTATTATTATTATTATTATTTTCAAGACCAATATTAATATCTGTTGGTTCACATTGGCCTACATAATGTGTTCTTAACCTCAGCTAATGGTATGTTAACTTGAATAAACCTTTTCCTTATCTCTCTGTTCTTAATTTTACAGGCTGGTGGATTATCCGGAGTGTGTGTTGATTTGATATTGTTCCCTTTGGACACTGTCAAAACTAGACTGCAGAGTCCCCAAGGATTTAAGAAATCTGGTGGCTTCCATGGCATCTATGCTGGTGTCCCTTCTACTGCTGTAGGGTCTTTTCCAAATGGTAAGGGTGTCTTCTATGTTGTACATCTGTGATTGTCAATGTTGCCCATAGTTAGCCAGATATACAATATATGTATGTGATTTTTAGGCCCTGACCTCACTGATTCCATTGCTTGAGGGTCTGCCCTAAATGGTGTTGAAACCGGCCTATTATATTTTCTGTTTATAAGCAAAATAACCGCACAGCCCTCTCCCTTTCCAGTGTTCAATCTCCCCATATTTTCAATGATGGCTGCCCTAGTTCAGTGATGGCGAACTTTTTGGGCTCGGCGTGTCAAAACTTAGGAAAATGCTTAACTTGAATCTGCTGGTGTGCCAACCCCCCTCCCAAACAAGAGAGAAACAATTCTTTATATTCATTTATTTAAAACAAAAAGTACAGTCTAATCATGTGTGATGCTCTGTATTATATAAAGAAACATCAAATAATTACAAAAATGAAAAATGAGTAAAACAAACTCAGTTTTTGTCAGGCACTGGAGAATGCTGGTGTGTCACCTCAAACACTGTGATGTGTCAGCTTTGACACGCGTGTCATAGGTTCGCCATCACTGCCCTAGTTGCTACATGACCCACCTGAAATTTGCTCACGACCCATCTAGTTTGCACGACCCATGCACAGTTTGAGAAACTGTGTTTAGAGTGTTAGTGTGTTTAAAATTTATACAGGTTAAGTATCCCTTATGCAAACTGCGTAGAATGGGAAGGTGTCTGAATTTTGGATTGGACTGGATTTTGGAATAATGAGAAATGCTTCCTCCTGCTCTTTTCACTGTCACCCATTTGGACGTCACCCCTTTGACAATGTTTATACAGATACATAGAACTGTAATGTGGGTGGAGCCTAAGGAGCAGCTGCTCCAGGCACAATGCAAAAGGGGCGCAATTTTTACATTAAAAAAGCAATATGAGTTCAGATCTATCTGCCCTTGAGACTCCAAAAAAAGTCCTGCTGGGAGCCCAGGTCTACCCATTATAAATACAGCGGGTAGACCTGGGCTCCAGAGTTCCCTCGGAGCTCCTGATGAGGTCAAAGTTGATGAAAGAGGCTGGGAAGTGGTTCTGGGCGGTTTCCTGGGCCGGCGGACGGAAGCCCGGTGGTTGAGCATGTCTTGGGGGGGGGGGGTGCCAAATACTTTCTTGCCTCAGGTGCAGTTTTCATTTGTTACTGCTCTGCAGATAGATATCACAGAGCAGAGAATAGAACTTACAGCCTGTTCTTGGGAATGAGCATATTACCATCTAGCCTTCACATTACAGAAAACAAGTCTGGGACAAAAATGTCTGGATTTAGGAAATCCAGATAAGGGGTAATCTACCGGTAATCTTTTTCAGGCATTGCTCTTTCCTTATCTTCTTATGTGCTTAGGCATTGGTATCACTCCCCGCTCTCCCTAGAGTTCCTATGAGTTTCCCTCTATTTTCAAGGGGTTGCCTGAACGTGGATATTTCCTACTTCCTAGAAGTCCAAGGGAAGGCCCAGCTGCCACCCACGCTGGCTGAGTGAGCCCTCCTTCTACTCTTTGTGGTGGTGGACTTATTTTAAGAAGACTTCAGGGTCGCAAAGAGTCGACACAACTTAGCGACTGAGCAACGGCAGCAATGTGTTTTAACAGGCAGCTGCTGCCCCCCTCCCCAAGTGTTCCAACACCAGGCAGGAAGGTCAACTTGCGGGGGGAGGGGTCCCTTCAAACTTGCAGCTTTCCCTTTTGCAGTCTGACTAATTTGACTTCTTCAGGAGCACTGCTAAAAGAAAGCAGCCATCTGTAAGAGCTTTCTGTCATGGTTGTGCTGCCATATTTGGAACCAGATAAATTTAACAAACCAGGTTTGAAATCCTATGCGGCCGAATCCTATACCCGCTCAGGAGGTATCCTATAGGAGGTATCCTATAGGTATCCTATAGGAGGTATCCTATTCAGGAGGCCGAGTCCTATACCCGTGAGATTTGGGCCACGTGGTCTCCTTGGATCGGCACCTGCTGTTTAGCAGGTGTAGATCCGAGGAATGCATGGGGGAGGCTGGAGCCTCCCTTATGGTAAAGGAGCGAACCCTTCCTTGCAGCGGGGAGGCTCCAGCCTCCACTATACTGCGGTGGATTTGGCGCTGGCTAGCTGGCTTTGCCCATCTAGCGCAGTATAGGATTGCGCTCTGAATGTGCAGGGTTTGTGAGGTTACAGCTGAGCAGGAGGTTCGAAGGAAAAGAGTTCGAAGGGCAGCAAAGTATTCCAGGGAGAAATAAATGGGAGGCAGAAAATTGGAAACTCAATTGCAGTGAACTTGATTAATTAAGAAAAGCAACACTTCCTTGCTATTTTCTGAGCTTTTCTTGGCGTTTGTTGAATGGACATTAATGAAAGTTTACTTGCAATGTCCTCGGGCACCTTCAAACCTTCCAAGTCCTTCCTAAGATGATATGAAATTTTTCTGTTCTTTATCTTGCCCGCTCTTGTTATCTGCTGTTGGAGGTGATAAGTATCTTTTGATTAGTGGCAGAGGGCAATAGATGGAACTCTGTCACACAATTAATTAACTCTGTCAAACACAAGGGTTCCTCTTGCCCAACTTAAGTGTTCTTTCTTTTTGCACCATTTGCATGTTAAATTCTGAATTATAATCTAGAGTTGAGCTATAGGATAGAAATAGTGAGTGGCTGTGGAAGAAAGGCACTGCTTAATGTAACAGAGGGCAGATGCCGCCTTAGACTTCTGTAAAAAGAATTTGGCTTCTTCATGTATGGGTTTAATATTTCTGTTGTGCTGTGACTTTGTATGCTTGGTGATTTCAGTGGAAAAGTGTATTTACAATCATGGCCAATGCTAGAGATCAGATTGTGGGGTACCTACTCTGGGCTCAGACTCCCCAGAAGGGCCATTGCTATAATCCCTGAGATTACCTTTATGCCCTCAGCCCTTGTGTAATTGTGGCAAAGTGGCAGCCTTTGGAAGGGACTCGCAGATGTAGGAAGAGGTCCATAGAAGGCAGTTTGCCAAGTGCCAACTGAAACCTAATGATGGCCCTGTGTAATATATAATTTCTTGCCTGGGTGGACAGTCTAGCGCAGTGATGGCGAACCTTCTGGACTCGCTGTGTCGAAAATGCGTAATTTGACTCTGCTGGTGTGTCACTCCCACCAAATGAAAGAGAAATAATTATTTACATATTCATTTATTTAAAAAAAATACAGCCCAATCTTCTCTATACAATCAGCCCAATTATATGAAGAAACATCAAACCGTTACAAAAATGAAACACTAGTATAAAACAAACTCAGTTGTTGTTGGGTATTGGTGAACTCTGGTGTGTCACCCAGAACATCTTGGCATGTCACCTTTGACACACATGTCATAGGTTCGCCATCACTGGTCTAGCGCTTGGCAGCCTTTGGCTGAAACCCAGAATTACTCAGATTTGTCTGCGTTTCTCAGGGGGCAATCCTAACCAACTTTCCAGCACTGACATAGCTGCATCCTGCAGTTGGGGGGGGGGCAGTCACAGAGGCCTCCTCAAGGTAAGGGAATGTTTATTTCCTTACCTCAGAGCTGCATTGCCCTTATTCCAGTGCTGGAATGTTGGCTGTGATTGTGCCCTCAGTCTGTTTTTTGCATTTCCTTGAGTTTGAAAAGCACTTTGGGAATGGATGCAGGGAAATTAGGGAAAAGGCCACTTGTGCATGTGTGTTAACTTTTCGTTCCTAGGAGCCTTGCTGTCAGCAGCTTCCGCACCATGCCACTGAATTGCATTTTAAGTTTAAGAAGGTTCGAAAAGCATCTTGGGGTTTCACGGAGTCGGGCAGCTGAGAGAAGCAAACTCACTTGGCATAAACGTGCTGCTGGCTCTCAGCCTCTCCTGCTTGTTTGGTCAATAAATCGGCACTGTGTAAGAACTTATATTTAATTTCACCCAAGGCAAAGAGCTTTCCACTGTCCTCAAGGTAGGACTTAATCACCCTTGTGTTGTCTGCTCTGTGATGGGATTTGAAAACACTGAAGGGTTTTGGGGTGTTGTATTTTATGAGGTTGTTTTTTTTTTGTTTTTTTTTACAATTGCAGAGTCAAACAAAAACTCTTTTAAGTCAGGGCTTTAAAGTGACTTTGTTTTCAGTGAAATTTGAGCTGTGTGTATTTAGTTCCTCTATGATCTGTAGAAAGTTGGTTGCTGGCTTTTTTTTTTTTAAACAAACGTTTCTTTATGCTCACTTCATGTGGATATCTGGTGGGTTTACTAGAATTCCTCACCCAAAGGCTCCTTTGGCATGCTGTGTCCTCTTCAGTTTATGTGCAAAGTTACACTCTAAATGAAGTCTGAGGGGGGAAATGATTGAGACGTACAATTATGCATGGGGTGAATAGAGGCGGAAGGGGGAATGATGTGGCGTATAGTAAGGACCGAATCAGGAGCTTGAGAGGAGACACTGCCAAGGTGCTGGAAGAGCCCAGTTATCATGTGAGCCGCCCTTTCGGCAGTGCTTCTTTGTCTAAGATGTCACTTGGCAGACTTCTTCATAGTTGTTGAACTGCACAGTGATACTGCAGTAGAAGTGGCACTGCGGAAATGGTGGCCAGCGTGACAATTAGGCTGTCCTGTATATTGAAAATTAGGATTTACACATTTTCTCTTTTCTCATTGCAGGTAATGAGTTTCTAAGTGAGAACGCAGCGCTTATTTCTGGCCATTATGTGCTTAATAATATCACTTCCTGCTTAATGATGTCAGTTCTGGCCTTAGCGGGTGCCATGAAAGCTGTTTGAGCCACTATACTATATGAAATGAATTTGTCACCCCCTAGAACAGTGGTATTCAAACTTTTTTTCCCTGGGACCCACTTTTTAGAATGGCACTTGTGTTGGGACCCACCGGAAGTAATGCCATTAACCTGGAAGTGATGTCATGGCAGGAAGCGCTGTCATTGTGACATAATAAAATGACATTCCTGAAATGCAAACTGGCATTCTTGGACTGCAGCAATTCTGCAACCATGAAACATCTCTGACAGAAAGCAAGATGAGGACAAAATATTATGTAAAATGACTGAACTGAAAACAAACAAAAAACTGCACTTGAAAATTCAAACTGTTAACACTCACAAAAGGAATATCACAAGAGTAAGGTCTGCAGTTTCCAAGATGGCTGCTCCCAGCTTTCCGCGACCCACCCGACATCAGGTAGCGAGCCACCAAGTGGGTCCCGAGCCACAGTTTGAATAACACTACCTTAGAAAATTTTCAGTATATGTTGCTATACATTCACTATGCAATGCCTCAACAATTGACAGTGGGCTGTTGGATAGCTTAATGGGCTCTCTCTTTCTCATGTTTCAGCTGCTGCCTTTTTCGTCACATATGAATATATGAAAGCAGTGCTCCACTCAGATGCTTCTCCACATTTTGCTCCAGTAACACACATGATGGCCGCCTCTTGTGGAGAAATAGTAAGTAGCGGTTTAATCTGTTATGAGAGAGGGAGAGGAACAGTAGTAGTTCTGCATAGTGATTTTTTTTTTTTTTACAGATATGGTAGCCTCTGGGCCCATATCAGAAGGGAGCTTCTGCCATCATCAGCCGCCTAGCATCTAATTAGAGAAATGTAATTTGGGGCTTGTCCTGCAGAGGGCTAATTAGCCCAAAGAAGTCATGACTGTTCTCACACTGCAGGAAATATAAACACCTGACAATAGGAAATCTGGCAGTTGCTCGGGTCCAGTATTAACAGCGTAACACGCAGGCCCATTGCAAGACAGAGAACCGGAAATAAAGAGAAATATGTTAGTTTTTGTATTAATAAAGCTGGAAATGCACTTTAGGTGGTGCACTTGGTAAAATTGGAAAGGAATCCATTGAGCTGTATTTTTTAGTGCGGTGGTTCCCAGTGACTCCTCAGGGAGTCGCGGAATCCTTGGGAAAACCCTAACACTCTATACAAAGTATAGCAGTGGTTCTCAAATTTGTTAGCACCAGGACCCACTTTTTTGAATGACGGTCTGTTCGAGTCCCACCAGAAGTGATGTCATGGCTGGAAGTACTGTCATTGTGACGCCAGAGCCTGCTGCTTTCCTGAGAATGCAGCAAGAAGTTGGGTTATTCCTCAGCCATTTTCCAATAGCAAAGTGAATCAGAAAGAAAAAAGCCTATTTACAGCCTTGACACAAGCAAAACAACCTCACAGCCTTTCCAGCATCCCATCTTCCCATATTTTCAATATGGCTGCTCTAGGTGCTTCATGACCCAGTGGAAATTGGCTTGTAATCCACTGGTGGGTCCTGACCCACAGTTTGGGAACTACTGATGTATAGGATTGTAGAGCTAATGTGGAACTGTGGCCTATGGCCCAGTAGATCAAAGGAGCCGCCAGTCGAAAATGCTTGGGAATCACTTAAGTTGCTTGTTGAGGTGGCAGAAGATCATTTCCTCCCATTTATTTAAGCACTTACTTTGGATCATCAGTATGCCCAAAGACATCCTTTTCTGTCTGACAGCTTCC
>JAJKFI010000004.1:9881415-9893218 GCA_029204185.1 Lerista edwardsae
CAATCAATCAATCAATCAATCAATCAATCAATCAATCAATCAATCAATCAATCAATCAATCAATCAATCAACAGGTTCTTATATACCGCTTTTCAACACAAAGTTCACAAAGCGGTTTACAGGCAAATAGTAATAATAAAGTTAAATGGCTCCCTGTCCCAAAGGGCTCACAATCTTAAAAAAAAGGCAGACCACCAGCAACAGCTACTAGAATAACTGCGCAGGGGTGAAGAGGGACAATTACTCTCCCCCTGCTAAATATAAGAGGAATACCACTTGAAAGAGTGCCTCTTGTTCAGTTAGCAGGGGTGGGCAAGTTAGCCAGTTAGCAAGACAATGTTTGTCGTAAACTGAGACGTCCATCTAGCAAAAACTGTCTGTGTGGACTGACAGTATTTCTGAGCTTTTAGGATGAACGTTTTTCCCCCCAGCACTACACTTGATATCCTTTAATCAGAAATGCCAGAGCTTGAACCTGTGACCTTGCGCATGCAGCCCCTGTGTACTGCTGCTGAGCTTTGGCTCATCTATTGCTAGATTTTTTTTTTCAGGTGACATTTGGTTATGACTTTTCTGAGCAAAGAGTAGTCTTGCAGCAGTCTGATTTGGTTCCAGGGTCACATCCTTTTCACCAGGGTAGTTGTTCTATGCTGCTTTGTCGTGTGGCAACAGGCAGAAAACGGTAAATGGCTCTATGGATGACAGATCCCTACTTCAGTGTGATTGTGTGGAAAATGCAGCATGGAAAATGATTCCTGCCACTTAGGATTACAGCATATATGAAAAATACCATTACATAGAGATAAAGGTTATTACTATTCATTTATTTATTTGAATAATTTATACCCCGCTTTTCCTATGCTGAAGCAAATGCCCAAAGTGGCTTACAGAGAACAAACAAAATACAATGTAAAGTGAATAATGTGAAACATAATAAAACAACACATTAAAACAACAACAACAAATTAAACATTAACGGGAACACTGAGAGTGAACAGGAATGAAAGCTAGACCCAATTCTCAATATCAGGACGTATTGGAGGGTGGGAAAAACAACTGACCAGGGGAGTGAAACAGACTATGACAATATACCAGAGGGACAGAGGGCAGACAGCCACACGGTCATCCAAAGGCCAGACTAAATAGGTATGATTTGAGCCCTCTCCAAAAGGCCATGAGGGAGTGTGTAGTTCTTAGTTCTTCTGGTAGGGAATTCCATATTTGTGGAGCCGCTACAGAGAAGGCTCGTCCCCGAGCTGCCATCCCTTTAACTCGGGACAGAGGGGGCACTTGAAGGAGAGCCCCTTTAGATTATCTAAGAGGGCGAACAGGTATGTATGGGAGAAGGTGGTCCTTTAGGTAGGCTGGGCCTAAGTCATGAAGGTCAGTACCATCATCTTAAGGTTATATTTGTAAAATCCCCATAACTGACAGCAGACAGGGCTTGAGAAGCTGTAGAAGTAGGATTTGAGGGAATCTTATCATGAATTTTCAAGGATCTTTTGTTTTTTTGCAACAAGTCTGAATATGCGTAGCCATGCTGTAGCACAGACATGTAGGGAATAATATGGGTGTTTATGCATTGTTCATGAACTTCCCTGTGGATTTTGACTAGCCGCTGAAGAAAGACTCAGTGCTCAAGTAAAAGAGACTTTTGGTACAACCTGGCATGCTTGCTTAGAGGTTCTAAGCCAGTGGTTCTCAAATGTTTTAGACCGGGACCCATTTTTTGTAATGGCACTTGTATTGGGACCCACCAGAAGTGGTGTCATGGCAAGAAGTGACATCATCAAACAGGGAGTGCTCTCATTGTAACATAATAAAATGACACTCCTGAAATGCAAATTGACATTCTTGGACTGCAGCAATTGCACAACCATGAAACATCCCTGACAGAAAGCAAGATTAGGACAAAATATTATGTAAAAGCAATGAACTAAAAACATTTTTTAAAAAAACCTCTCTTGAAAAGTCAAACTATTAATACTCACAAAAGACAGTAGCAAGAGTAAGGTCTGTGGCTTCCAAGATGGCTGCTCCCAGCTCTTCACGACCCACCTGACATCATGTTGTGACCCACTGAGTGGGTCCCAACCCACAGTTTGAATAACACTGTTCTAAACAATTTGGATTCATGCCCTTGCACTGCAAGTCTCTTTCTGCCCCTTGTCCCACTGGATATCACAGAGATGTGCAATATGAAACTGTATTCTGTGTGGACACGGCTTCACCGCGTGATTCCTCTTCAAACTGAATCTATATGTTGCTATTCCTTCGCTATCTAGAAATGGTTGCAGGTACTTGATTTCGTCTGTGTTATTGCAAGGCTTAATTTAAGATCGGGAATGCATTTTCATCCCCTTGGGATGCTAAGTGCACTGGAAGCTTTTCATTCATGTTATTATTGTTATTATTGCATGCAAGCTATTATGCAAATGGTGCTTGAGAAAAGACATTAACAGTCTGAGAAGTACTCCCTGACTTACTGCGTGGAATAATAACTGCAAAGCTTATGCCCAAGCTGTTATTATGGTTGCATCCCGAAATAATCTCATTCATAATTCTTTTCTTAGCCAACATCATACATCAATAGACAGTTCATTAACTGCTTGTATGTCTGTAGGCTATGCTTTTGGACTTCCTTTTTAAATTACCAAGGTTCTCTTCAGAGATGGACTTTCCCTGTGTCTCATGATACCTTTCTATGCAACCTATTCTATTTCCAGCATCAGTTTGGCTCTCCTGTCTTCCATTGTGTGTTGTCACTGTGATGTTGTACTTGGGGGTGGTGATGGTGGACGACAGCTTGATGTGGGTCTTAACCTAGTTTGCAGTGGCGAGGTGGCCCAAGGTGGGGGGAGGAGCTCAGATATGGCTGTTGGGCCTCATCCAAACCTCCGTCCCCGGTCCGCGTGGCCCCAGTTCGGGCTGCTGCAGCCTTCTCAGGCTAGCGCCTGCTAAACAGCACAGATCCAAGCAGCCCTATGGGGTGGCTGGCGCCAACGCTGGGGTTAAGCGGACAAACGTTCCTTTGCCCTGTGGAGGCTCCAGCGGCCTCTTAACCTGCGCTGAATAACACACATTCCAGCCCGCCTGCCTATTCCAGCACAGGTTAGGATTGTGCCCTTTTTCTGTTATTTTATTTTAAAAATAGTGGCTTGCATCATGATAATGGAAGTAAACAACTGACTTTGAACCAGACCAACCTGCTAAAATGTGTGCTTCTTGATTATCCACTTTTTAACACTACTGGAGTCTGCAACTCCTGTTGTAGACGGGTTGCAGTCCAGTCCTAAGCACTAGTTGGCAGCGTAGCTGCATGTATTGAAAAAATGGGTATTTAAAGGCTATTAGAACGATAGAGATGGAAGGGACCAACCCATGGCCCTGCCTTAAGAATTAATAGGAGCGAATTGAAGCCAGGGGGCGGGCTTAGCGGCCATGTTTTTGAACTCAAAACAATGCTGATTCCAAGCATTTCAGATTGCTTTGCGCATACTGTTTAGGACTGAATAGTTTACTCCTGAAGTAAAAACTTACGAAAATAAAAACGTGTGATCGTGTAGAAACAGTATTGGTAACCTTATTATGAGTTAATATGCACTTACAAGGTTAAATTCTGCATAATTATATTACTGAACATACCGGACGAAATGCTGTCTATTTTAACTCAGACAGCACTATTTTGACAGACTTATTTTTTGAAATCTACACAAGCAAAAATAAAACGGTCATGCCCCATAAAAAAAAATTCTGTACTCACTGAACGGTCGTTTTATTGAACCGATGTAATGTGACTACATGAATCTTTCCGTGGAAACTAAATCCCATTTTTCGTACAGCAATTCGCACACCCGTATGCAGAACACGCAGACATGCTTAAAGACGTTGAGATTAACTTTTACACGCGTGCAGGGAGCTTTTAATTCCTGAATTCGCGGCAATCCTCCTCCTTCGCGGCGATGATCTGAGTCAGCCATATTGTGTGACCCATGGCTTCAAGAAAATGACATCATGCCTTCTCCAGTGTATAAAAGCTCCTTGGAAGGGACCTTGGGAGTCAGCTGCTACAGCATTCCTAACAGCAGGTGGCCTTCCAGCCTCGGCTTGAGACCCTCCAACAAGGGAGAGCCCATTACTGCACAAGGCAGACTCTTCAGCGCCGGGCAGCTGTGACGGTTAGTAAAGTCTTCCTCACGTCTAGTGTAAAACACTGAACAGCAAGACAGAGCCCTGTGGCAGCCCCTTGATCCTCTCTCCAGGCTGCAGCCATTTAATAGCACCTGTTGGGAGCAGATGCTCAGCCAGGTTTGAACCCACTGACCAGCAGTGCTATCTGGAGCACCCATTTTCAACCACTGCTCCATGGCATATTGGTGTGCCGCGAATGGTCCTCAGGGGTGCCAAGGCAGTTTGGGGGGAGGGTCCTTTATTAGTAGGGCCAATGGGAGATGTGCGCCCCACACTAGCAGCACAGTGTGCCTTGTCAAATTGTCAAAACAAAAAAAAAACTGATGGTGGGCCTTGACCATTTTAGTGCCTTGCCAGGATGCCGTGAGAGGAAAAAGATTGAAAATCTAGAGACTTTTTACCATTTGTCACAAGAGACGTTCAGCCCAATCCTAAACTGCGTTGGAACAGGCTGGCTGGCTGGCCTGCGCTGCATCCAATGCAGACTGGAGCTCACCTCGTGGTAAGGGGATATTTACCCCCGGGGCCAGCCCCATAGGGCTGATTGGATCTGTGCCGGCGAAATCGCTGGTGCAAATCTGAGCAGCCTGAATCAGGGCTGACCAGCTGGGAATGGAGGTTAGGATCTGACCTAATGGCCGATTCCACACTCTATCCCCTGCCTGTGCCCCCTCTCTGCCCTCTCCTGCCCCATTCTTCCTCCCACCTGCCTTCCCCCCACTCTCCCCAGGTCCCAGTGCCAGCCGAACTCGGCTGGCGCGGGGCTGGCTTACCGGGTGTCTATGTTCCACGTCGTCGCCTGTGGGTTGGCATGACTCCCTGTACTAGCCCAGTGCCTTCCTCTCTGGTGCAGACGTGCCCAAGGGCACTTCTAGATTGTGCCCTTTGTCGAAAGCTTTGTCCCCGGCATTCCCATGGCCTACTGGTCACTCTATCAAAGCAGGAGATGAGGTTAGTCTGGCATGACTTTCGTAAATCCATACTAGCTCCTAGAAATTACCCTGTTGTTTTCTAGGTGCTCAAAGACATTTCACAATAATTTGTTACAGGAGCTCTCTAGGTGTTGCTATCAAGCTAACTGGCCTGTGGTTTTCCACATCCACCTTTTTTTCAAAGACAGGGATGACGCGTGTGATCTCAAGTCCTCCAGTAGGTCATCTGTTTCCAAGACCTTGGACAGCAGCTCTGGGATCGAATCCACAAGATCAGTCAATACTATGGGGTTTAGTCCTCCAGTCTTGGAGTCTTGTGTTCATTTAAAGCAATGGTCTCCAAACTGCTAGACCGCTGCATATGAAACCAACCCTTCCTCATTCCACACGGTGTTGACCGTTCTGTGCTGTTGCTGCTGATCTTCCCTTCCGATCTTCACAAACCTTTTGGAATTCTTTGAAAAGGTCAATAGGCACGTGGATGTGGGTGAACCTGTGGATATCATATACCTGGATTTTCAGAAGGCATTTGACACGGTCCCCCACCAAAGACTGCTGAAGAAACTTCACAGTCAGGGAATAAGAGGGCAGGTCCTCTTATGGATTCAGAATTGGTTGAGGGCCAGGAAACAGAGAGTGGGGGTCAATGGGCAATTTTCACAATGGAGAGAGGTGAAAAGCGGAGTGCCCCAGGGATCTGTCTTGGGGCCCGTGCTTTTCAACTTATTCATAAATGACCTGGAGACAGGGATAAGCAGTGAGGTGGCCAAGTTTGCAGATGACACAAAACTTTTCCAGGTGGTAAAAACCAGAAAGGATTGTGAAGAGCTCCAGAAGGATCTCTCCCAGTTGGGGGAATGGGCAGCCAAATGGCAGATGCGTTTCAACATAGACAAATGTAAAGTGATGCACATTGGGGCAAAAAACCAAAACTTTACCTATAGGCTAATGGGTTCTGAGCTGTCTGTGACAGCTCAGGAGAGAGATCTTGGGGTGCTGGTAGACAATTCAATGAAGGTATCGACCCAGTGTGCGTCAGCAATTAAGAAGGCCAATTCCATGCTTGGGGTCATTAAAAAAGGGGTTGAAAATAAAACAGCCAATATTATCATGCCACTGTACAAATCAATGGTAAGGCCACACCTGGAATATTGTGTCCAGTTCTGGTCGCCGCATCTCAAAAAGGACATAGTGGAGTTGGAAAAGGTGCAGAAGAGAGCGACAAAAATGATTACAGGGCTGGGGCACCTCCCTTATGAAGAAAGACTGCAGTGTTTGGGGCTCTTCAGTCTAGAAAAAAGGCGCCTGAGGGGGGACATGATTGAGACATACAAAATTATGCATGGAAGGGATAAAGTCGATAGAGGGATGTTCTTTTCCCTCTCTCAAAACACCAGAACCAGGGGGCATCCACTAGAGCTGAGGGTTGGGAGAGTTAAAACAGATAAAAGGAAGTACTTTTTTACCCACCGGGTAGTTAATCTGTGGAACTCCTTGCCACAGGAGGTGGTGATGGCATCTGGTCTTGATGCCTTTAAGAGGGGATTGGACAGATTTCTGGAGGAAAGGTCCATCGTGGGCTATAGGCAATGATGGATTGTGCAACCTCCTTACAAAGGTGGTGGGCTACTGGTACCGGGTGCAAGGGAGTGGCAACAGGATGCAAGCATCTTGTTGTTTCATGCCTCCCTGGGGCACCTGGTGGGCCGCTGTGAGATACAGGAAGCTGGACTAGATGGGCCTTTGGCCTGATCCAGCAGGGCTCTTCTTATGTTCTTATGTTCACAGAAAGTTTCTTCAGTTAGCCACTTTCACCCAGAAATCCAGGCTCAGAGCCTGTTGGGGTGATGTGCAAAGTGGCTGCCCGGCACGACTTTCTGTGCAGATTGGAGGGGAAGATGAGCCACAGCAGTGTGGAATGGTAAGCACTGCGCACAGTGGGGAAGAGCTCTTGCAGGCGCTGGATCTGGCCCGCAGGTTGGGGTTTTGTACCTGCTGGTTTAAAGTAACGTTGCCTTACCTTCTCTTGAGGCCTTTCCTTCTCCTCCCCATTAGTCACCTGCTATCTTATTCGGCCTCCTTGTGGGACAAGACAGCTGCAGCACAAGAACTGAGCAGCTCTGCCTTCTCTCCATCATCTGTTACCACTTCTCCACCTTCTCCCGTCTGCTTCCTTAACTTCCCTCTTGTTTCAGAGAGAGCCCCAAAAAGTGCCTGTTTGTTTTTGGCATCCATCCCCAGCTCCAGCTAATTCTGTGCTTTTGACATCATCCCTGCAGGTCCGGGCTTATCCCCCGTCCCTTTGTTAATTGTCCCTCCTTCCACTTCTTGTGTGTGTTCTTGCTTTTCATCACCACTTGAGGAGGAGGCTGAATTCTGATTCAGAGCTTCTTTATTTCGAACAAGTTTTTGGCTTGCAAAAACACATCTGTATAAAAATTTGGGATTTTTCACCTGGAATCTGGCAGAAGTAGGCAAGACTACAACGGCCACTGCTTCCCCTCCCTCCTCCATCCCTCCTTCACCTGGTAAGCTATGGGAATGATTATCTGTGTGGTGGGAGAAGGCAGTGACAGCTGCAATAGAATTCTCCCTTGCGTCATTGCTATAAAAGTGGTGCAGAGATGGACTCTCTTTTTGTGAGAAACTGGTGAGAGAATGCACATAGGCGTAGAAGGGCCCCCAGCAAGGCTTGTGCCTGAGCCCCCCTTCAAAGAAACCCTGGCACTGAGGCTGTCTCTGTCTCGGTGTATAAGTGATGCCTTAAATGGAGTTAGCCAGTGATGTCATCCGGGCACGCCAGGAACCGGAATGCCTGGATGATTGACAGCCCTCCGCCCCTATGGCGGAGGGCTGCCATGCCTCCCTGCGCCTCACAGCGCCCGAATCGCTCCATTTCAGAGCGATTCGGGATGCCAGGGAGGGTGGGCGGAGAGGCGGCGCGGCCTGGGCCCGTCCGCAGAACTGGCGGAACGGCGTACCGGGCCGTTCTGCTAGGATGACGCCACTGGAGTTAGCCCATTGGTCTATTCTGTCTGCTGCACTGACTAGGAGTGGCTTTTCAGGGACTCGGCGGCAGTTGCCGATCCAGCCAATGGGCCACCCAGGGACAGAGGAGGAGGAGGTCCGTCCTCCTGCTCCGCCCCGCCTCCACACCATGCCAGGCTCCATTTTGGAGCTGTACAATGTCAGGAAAGGGTGGGTGGGCCAAAACCACTCGCCTCTCGGGGAGAAGGGCGAGCTGCCTCGTTGCCGCCCTTCTCCTGCTCAAGAGGTGGAGCGCCCGGGGCTTTTGCTCCCTCCCACATAATGGTAGGCCTGCGACTGTTCCGTGGGGATCTTTCTCAGCCCTACCTGGCAATGCCAGGAATTGAAATATGACTAAACTTCAGCCTCTCCCCTGTGTCAATCCAGCACTGGAGACACAAACCTCCTGCCTCTTCTGTGTGGAGTGGGAAGTGTGTGTCAAATGTCTGCTTATCAATACATGTTTGAAAGACCTGGAGGATGTAGATGCTTGACAAGCACCTGACTCTTCCCCGGTGCTGACACCAGGCTGCTTGGGGCCTGGGGTAAGGCCCTTCATGTTCCTTCCTGCCCTCCCATTGTGGCACACTGGGTGCTGCTTCTGGCACTGAAGGTTCTGGGGTAGACTGACTCTCTGATGGGTGCAGGCCCTTGACCAGGGTCTGGACTTGGCAGCAGGGCCGGCTTTAAGCCAGTGTGACCAATGTCATCACATCAGGCCCTGCGCTTTGGGGCCCCCCACACCAGTGCAGTGAGCATGTTGCTTGCTGCTGCAGTCAGGATCTCTCAGGATTGTATGTAGGTCAGTGGGGCAAGTAGACCAGCTTTACCTTGGGCCCTCTCAGCTGCCCCAGCTTCTGAAGTGCCCAAAATGGGCCTCCTGGAAGCAATTGGCAGTGACATCGTCCTGTCACCACCAACTATTTCCAGGTGCCACCCTTTGTGTGTGGCACCACAAGGGCTCTTCTTGATGAGTGGGGGGCCCTGTGGGGAGTGTGTGGGGCCCCCACAGGAATGCCCCGCATTGGGCCCCGCCTACTCCTAGAGCTGGCCCTGCTTGGCATAGTCATCCCTGCTCCTCTCACACTATAAAGGAGCATGCCTTCCTGTTGCTACTTGCATATATATGGTGAAAAAGTAACACGAGAAGTGATCCTGAAGACCCAGAAAGTTTACTGGAGACCGACTGTGTACAGTAATTCTACAAACACAGCAAGTCATAAGATCAGATGCAAAGTGAAAATGTCACTCCCCCACTTGGGACGCCACCGGTTTCTCTGCACAGGGTTATGAGAAGAGTGTCCTGTAGAACCAACTTGACAACAGACCTTCGAGATGACATTAGCTTTCATACCACTACAATGCGACGCTCCCTTTTTTTTTTCTTCCCGTGCAGTGAAATATTCCCTTGTAGCCCCAATTCAAATCGGAAAAGACTTCAAAGTGTAATATGAAACAAAATGGAAGGCGCCGCAAGTGTCTGGGAGAAAATAGAGAGAAACGCATTACTTTGTAGCGTTTTTCTCTCATGCCAAAATTGTAGCGCCACAGAAGTCAGGAAGCCACAGTGAGTTCTTTGGATCCCCTTGGTAGGTGAGATTGTTTTTCATCTGAAGTATATCTAACGTCCTTTTCCTTCCGTATTAAAGAATAATATTAAAAAAAACAACCAAACCTCTTCCTAATGTAAAGACATTGTGTGTCGTGAAGCATGAAGTTCTATAAATATTTATGCCAAACAACAAAATAGGTTGACGGTTCCTATTTTCCCAGCCATATTGGGGTCATTTGGTTGCTTTTGACCACTGGGGTAGAAGAGGATTGCCTAAGTTTTACCTTTTCGAAATGACATTTGGATATTTGCACATCTCCTCCTTGCAGTCCCTTTTGAAGAGTTTCCTAGACTGACTTCATTTTGCAGGTACTTCAGAACTTTGCAGCAAGTTATAGAAACTGGATCCTGTGTCTTGCTGGACACACCTTGTAATGGAAATCGTGGTGTAGGTAGCTAAAGTGGTATTTCTAAAGCATTCAGGCTGTAATAGAAATCCCATGCAAAATAGGGGTAATGGATGGCCTAAGCTGGATCTAGCAATGTTGCCACTTGGTATAAAATCAATCGGCAGTATTTATATACCGCTTTTCAACACAAAGTTCACGAAGCGGTTTACAGGCAAATAATAATAAAGTTAAACCACCTCCTGTGTACTTTCCTTAAACATGAAGGGACTGCTTTGGGCAGCCCAATCCTATGTTGCGCTGGAGCAGGCACGGGCCTGTGCCAAAGCCAGCGCAACATGGGAGGCTCCAGCCTCCTCGGTGGGCTCCTTCGATCTGCACCTGCTAAATAGCGGGCGCAGCTCCGAGGTGGCCGCGTGGCCAGGACTGGGGCCACGGGAGCCTTGGATGCAGCCTTGAATGGCCACATCCCAAACTCACCCCCCCTCCCCAGGCCGGCCTGCCTACCCGCTGCCCAGTTCTGCCCTCTCCCCGCCCGGTTCCACTCACCCACCCGCCCAGAACTTCCCCTGCCCCAGCTGTATTTGGCTGGCGTAAGGGTGGCTCTCTGCCTATGCTCCCAGGCCGGCACTAGCGCCCACGCAGGAGTGCTGCTCGGCGCCCCCGTTGCGTTGGCACTGCATCCGTTCTGCTGTTGCGCCCTGAGTAACTGTGTTCGGGATGTGATTTGCAGTGGATTTTCTTTCTTTTCCTATGCTATTATAATAATTAAAAAACAAACAAACCCTCAAATCCTTATGGTCGACCTCTCCAAATGCAGCAGTATGCAAGTGCCCGTGGTTTGCTTAATTTGAAGAATTTATATCCCGCCTTTCCCAAGCCGAAGCAAATGCCGAAAGTGGCTAGATCTGCTTGCTAGTTTGTCAGGATCCTGCGCTCCCAGTCTGCTGCTGAATGGATCACGCAGGTCCCCTTCCCAGAAGTCTCAGTTGTAGGGCCGTTTTGGAGAACTAATCCAACAGCGGGAGCCCCTCTTGAGTAGCTAAAGAGGTTCTTGCTGTTTCTTAACTGTCTCCTTATCCCAATGGTTTTGAGAGAAGACCCCCACCTCTGCTTCAAGCACTCTGCACAGTTTCGGGGAAGGGGAAAGATGGGATTGGTGGCAACCACAAATAATAGGTCTGGCTAATAAGTCCAGTCAACATTTGTAGATCAATGGCAGTGAATTCTTTCTAGTCAAAAATATGTAGCTGTGGTTGTGAGTGTTCAAAGCAGAGTTTGACCCCAGTGGTTTAGTAGAACACTGGCAAACCATTGTTTTCTCCACTGTTGGGACTTTTTCTCATATTCCTCATGACAGGTATTTAAAGTAGATTAATCAGTCCAGTTTGAGGGGCAGTGCTAATTATTATTATTTGAATTATTTGAATTATTTATACCTCCCCCTTGCCCATGCCAAAGCAAATGCCCAAGGCGGCATCTGAATGAATGCCTTCTGTGATTAAAGCAGCCTGCCCAAATTCACTGAGATGAGAGGAAAAGGCACTGTGGATGCCTTTAAATGTGTGGTACTGATCTGGCTGAAAAGGTATCATTCAAATCAATCCCTGTATTCTGTATTTATTGTAAATTTACATTTAAATACGTTCTCTCTCTCTCTCTCTCTCTCTCTCTCTCTCTCTCTCTCTCTCTCT
>JAJKFI010000004.1:9893228-9905488 GCA_029204185.1 Lerista edwardsae
TCTCTCTCTCTCTCTCTCTCTCTCTCTCTCTCTCTCTCTCTCTCTCTCTCTGTATATGTGTGTGTGTATAATACAGTATTGTAAATTATTGTATTGTAGCTAATTTGCTTGTGAGGTTTGGCTCCTGATCTTTTACAATGTCTTACCCTCAGCTGTGCGCTGGCTGTTACTAAACACACACGAACCCATGAAGGAGACCAGAATATATAATGCAACCGGAAACTCCCAAGTGATTATTCAACATTGGGAATCACTATTGCTTATCTATTCTATACTTCACTGGTTCTTTTGGACCAAGACCCGCTTTTTAGAATGGCACTTATGTCAGGATCCACTGGAACTGATGTCATTAACCTGGAAGTGATGTCATAGGCAGAAGTGCCTTCATCAAGCAGGAAGTGCCGTCATTGTGACATAATAAAATGACACTCCTGGAATGCAAACTGGCATTCTTGGACTGCAGCAATTGCACAACCAGGAAACATATCTGACAGAAAGCCAGATTAGGACAAAATATTATATAAAAGCACTGAACTAAAAACAATTTTTTAAAAAAAAAACCTCACTTGAACATTCAAATTCTTAATAATCAAAGAAGGAATATAGGAAGAGTAAGGTATGCAGCTTCCAAGATGGCCACTCTCAGCTTTCCTCGACCCACCAAGTTGGTCCTGACTGCTATAGGTTGTACAGTATAATAGTGAATTTGCCTCTTTTGCTGTTCCAGCGCAGTGTGTTTTGCAGCAGTTATGAGGGGTAAATATAGGGTTAGCAGGGTTGAGAACTCTCATTTTTCAGGAAAATGAGGTCTATTTTTATATATGCCCTTGCACTTCTGAGTCTCAGAGCATATCTGAGATCTCATTTTGTATCTCTCACATGCATACGGCTGTGTGAAGGTAGTGTAGGTACTTTTGGCCACTAGATGGCACTGCTTGCCTAATATTTTCAAGAAGAAAACTGTCAAACTTTGCTAGCAGTTCTCGAAAGCGAGAGAGGTTACACAGTGTGTGTTAATATTGGAAGGGTGCCTACTTTTAAGTTTTCCTTTCTTAAAAATGGGATTTCACTAATAGTTCTTTTATCCAAATCAACATTTGCTTTATGAGTCGAGAAACTAGTGAAATTTTTTAATCTTCTCAAGGCTCACAGGGGTTCAGAAAAGATATAAATTATGCCCTTAGTTTCTCAAGTATATGCTTCTTTTTTTCAGGTTGCTTGTCTGATACGGGTTCCCTCAGAAGTTGTGAAACAGAGAGCACAAGTTTCTCCTTCTTCCAGTACCTTACGGATCCTTTGCAACACAGTATGTGAAGAGGTAAGATCCCAGAAGTAGCTTTGAGTGAAGGAGAAAAATCATGGAAGATGATGTTATTCTCCAAAGTATTAATGATCTTTGGAGTTCTTCCTCTTGCCCAGGTCCTCAAACGTCCTGCTGGTCTCTTGCAAAGCAAGTCCCATCAGGGCCCCCATCTAGATCCCTGAAGACCAAAAGGTCATGATTTGACCTTTAAATAGATACCCTTCATACGAAAGTCTGAAATGACAAGTAGAGGAACCAGTAGCTGTTTGTATGAGTTGGGAAGAGACCCCACAGGAGTGACTGGTTGCTACCCTTCTGAAAAAGCTATGCAAAAATTGGGTTAGTAGGCAAAGTGATGAGAAGTGAACCTGTGTTCATTGTGTGAGTTCACCACATGCTTTAATAGTGGCTCTTTATGCCATTGCTAGAGATGTTTTTTTCCTGTGATCAACACAGAATGCTGAATAATGAGAATGTCTACTGAAAACGCTACATAAAACGAAATTTAGGTCAAAACAGAAAAAAACCTGCTTTTGCTTATTTTTGACACAGTTTTGAGGAATCCACAAATAGTTTTCAGTAAGTGATCAGGAGGAGTAGTGCCAGAAACAGGAAGAAGCTTGCATGAACACGTATGTTCATAATTCACTGTGCATTCTGGGGCGACTTTAATGGAATGTGGAAGTAGTAAGTAGCCGTTTCTTGACACTCCAAGGAGCAATCAGAGTGCAGCTTGGGAATTTTTGAGCAGGTTGTTTTGGGCTGGGGTGTGTGTGCCATTAATTGCTTGCCTTTGCAGGGCCATTCACCCTTATTTATTGCACTGTTTGTACAATTTGCAATACAAATGTGGATAAAAACCCATAACACCACAATTTGCCATTTTAATCAAGAAATTTTGGAAAAAATATCACCAACCCCCACCCCCACCCCTAGCCATTGCGAATCATCTTCCAGTAATCATCTAAACTTAGATGTATCTTGGCACGTGGGCACAGTATCAAGTCGAACCATTGATCTATCTAGCACAGTTTATCCTGCACTGCTCGATTGTGGCTATCTAGGGTTTTGGACAGGAGATTTCAAGGATTGAACTGGGGAATTTTTGCCCACAAAGCAGGTGTTCTTCCCCATGAGCGTAGATGATTGGCTGCCCTTGAAGTGTTCACATTCCTCTCCTCCTCCATGAGGCTCTTGCTTGAGACCCTGCAGAGCAGACAAATGGTTTGGTTTTGTATAAGGCAGGTTCATATGTTCAAAGGTAGGTCAAATGATGAGTCTTCCCTTCTCCTGCTAACAAGTGCATTGGTAAATAGGAAGCTGCCGTCTACTGAGTCAGACTGTTGGTCCAGCTAACTCACAACTGTCAACACTAGCTGCTTGCGGTTTTTCCCAGCCCTACTGAGAATTTATTTATTTATTTATTTTATTATTGAATTTTTACCCCGCCTTTCCGCCCAAAGGCGCTCAAGGCGGCATTACAAAAAACAGGTTAAAACAAATAAAAAACAACAGAATTAAAAACAGTAATTAAAAACAATATAAAATACAATATAAAAAGTACAATAATCACAGAATGCGAGGGATTAAACCTTGAGCTGACTACAAAAGTGCTGTGCTTCTGAGCTACAGCCCCATTCCCACACCAGAAGTTACGCCGGCCCCGCCTCATCTCCGCATTTTAAGAACACTGAACACTGACTTCTAGAAATGTCTTTGAATGGCATCTATTAAAAAAGAAAAATAGACCTACAGATGATGAAGATGATTTATTGAATTTTTACCCTGCCTTTCTGTCCCATATTGGGGCACCCAAGGCGGCTTACAATATTAAAATTATAAACAATAAAATAAGATAACAATAAAAAGATAAAAAATTAAAACAGTAACATTAAAACCATTAAAAATTTAAAAAATAAAACGGGCCCAAAGTTAGAATTTAAAATGCCAGCCAGCATGTCAGCAACTAAAACCTTTTTTAAATAAAAAAGTCTTAAGACACAGGACAGAAGGTTTAGTTGAGAGGGTTAATGCCTCCGTTTGCCTGAAGATAAGAGCTGAAGATCCGAAGGTTGCCAGCTCGGGACTACTGGAAGTCTCTGTGAGCGGCAGATCTTGCAAACTGTGGCTGATTAAAAGCTGAGTTCCAGCTGCCTCTTGGGAGGAGGAGTGTGCTGGTCAACTGCGTCTCTGGTGGGAGCAGGGAAGCCTCTTATCAGCCAGCAGAAGACAGATGGGCGGCTAAGAAAGAAGACTAAATCCAGAAAGATCCATCTGTATGAGTGTTGTTCTTGAAAGATAGAACGTTTCTGTATAATTGTAAAAACCTTCGGGTATGTGAATAAAGTCTGCCTATGTAAACCGCCTTGAGTTATAGTCATTAGAGTAATCTAGTGATCTTAAGAAAGGCGGTATATAAATACGAGGGGGGAAAAAAGACCCCGCCAAAGATTGCCAAAGAGGGAGCTGTTCTTAATTCTCATATTCCACAACTGAGGAGCCACCATAGAGAAGGCCCTGTTCCTGGCCGCCATCCCCTTCACCTCGCTTGGTGGCGGCACACTCAGAAGGGCCCCCTCAGATGACCTGAGAGTACGGGTAGGATTGTAGGCAGTCCCTCATACATCGGCAGCCAGTGTAGCCGCTGAAGCAACAGCCTGACTGAGTCGAACCAACGGGCCCCAGCAACCACACGGGCAGCCGCATTCCGCACTAATTGCATTCCGTTTCCTTGAGAACCCGACTGTTCCATATACATGTATTTGGAATGGTTGATAACAGGAATGAGCTATGCCTGTCAGACACAGAGCACGGCAAAAATGAATTCACATTTCTGTTCCTTTCGCCTCTTCTAACTTAATAATTTAGTTAAGATATATTATCCTTTCACTGTGCCTTAACCTTAACTGATTATTTTTAGTATCTGTTGAAACAAGTTTTGAAAGTGGGGATGAGGCTCTCCTTGGTGGTAAAGCCAGGAATACAATGCAGTGTGTTTATAATCAATATTGTCAATTTGTTATAAGCCTGGGTATTATGCTCAGTAAATCTGTTATATCTGCCATGTAATCATCAGTAAATTGCAGTCTTTGGTAACACAATTCCCAGTAGCTGAAGCTTTCTCTTCTTCATTTGCAGGGCATTTTAGGACTTTATCGAGGTTACAAAAGCACGGTATTAAGAGAGGTAATACATTCTCTTCTCTTATTAGTATTCCAGTGATATTGTCTGCCAGTGGACTTCCTTGACTTGTTTTCTCCCTGCATCACTTCCAACAAGTTATGGTAGAAATGCAATTGGAAAAAAAAATGGCGGAATTGTAAAAACGTAACTCTCCGGCTTCTCTTGGCGTGACCAATGAGAAGGAAGGACCAGATCAGGAGTCCCTGAGTCTACTCCTATTTTTCTCTTGTCTTAGGCAATGTCCAAACAGCAAACAGTTGTCACTCAGGCTGCCTTTTCAGTGAGAGGAGCGTTTGGCTTGGGTGGAGAAGGAAGGGCTAGTAGACAAGGGCATTTCAGAAGACTGAGAAAGCTTCTTTGCACTTGTTGCTCACCCAAGAAATGGACCGATTTGGGGCCTCGTTCATCTTGATTCTGTCCTGGAGAGGTGCTCCTGCCATCTTATACCCATGAGTTCCCCATGCTTAGGGGAGCATCACCCTGGCAGTGCTGTCTTATACCATGGAATAGCATGCTGCATATCTGTGGTAGGAGCAGGAACCAAAGGGAGAGGATCATCTGAGTAAATAGAGAAAACACTCTGCAACCATCCCTGTTTGCAGGGCTGCCAGCATTTACATACTTTCAGATCCTGTCGCTTCAATATGTTAGGAATAAGGAATATTAATGATATGCTGCCATTTTTGAAACAGAACAGTTAAGTACTCTACTGTGTTGTATTTAGGCATTTATGGTCCTTAGCTTGCTGTCAAAGAAATGTATTAAAGAACTAATTTGGTTTTAATTTAAAAAAAATATTTAGTCTATAGCTCAAATTTTGTTTTGCGCGTAGCAATTTTTGCACTGTTCTTGGGCTGTTTACTTGCCAGTAACATGGAATAAACCCAATGGGGATAAAAGTGGTCTGAATGAAAGGCAGAGATGAAAGTCTGATTTGGGAGACAAGACCCCCTTCAGAATTATGCGTGCACTGCTGTGTTTGGAACAGCTAAAGGTTTTCCTTCCTCCAGGACTTTTTGTTTTTATTTTTAAGCCTTGGAGGGAATTTGGCCTATTACGGGTGTTTTTGTAAAGGTCCAATGTAGGTGACATACTTGAAATGGAAGATGTAAAATCACATGGTGAAAGAAATGTTGGAACTGTAATTGCAAAGCACTGGGACAGTTTCAGGAAAGGTGGACCCCATTTATAAATTTGTAGAATTTATGCATGCTCACAGAAGCAAGACACGGAGGCCTGAAATAAATAGTTATGGAAACAGATACATTGGAAAGAACCAGTGGGCATTAACAATTTGTGGTTCAGAACTGGGACAATTGACAACACCTCCTCTATCAAATCCACAACATGATGATGTGTCATTTTAGCTGGGCAAGTAGTTCTACTTTGTCAGACTTAAAACATTTTCTTTTTTTGTCCAGCTCTTTAATGTTAATACTTTAGTATAGTGGATAATTTGTAGTAGGGGTTCTGGATTTGCATTGATGGAGATACCACACCTCTTTATGCATTATATCTTATTTTGTATTGGTTTTTTTTTTTTTTTTTTGAAAATAACTTTTCTAATAAAGATATTAAAAAAAGAGTTTCTGCTCTTGGAGCCGTGTATGATTAACCTCTCAGTCCTAACCTCTTGCTGGGATAGGAAGGCCAGCCCATGTCTAGTACAGAGTTGGGGCTGTATGCGGCTCATCTAAGAGTAAGGGGAATATCTTCCCTTTACCCTGAGAAACACCCCAACAAAATTGCTGGTGCAACTCCAAGTGGCCCTCATAGGGCTGTCTGGGCCGGGGATGGAGTTCAGGATCCGGCCTAAGTGCCGGAGGCTAGTCCCACTCCATGCCCCAGGCCAGTCTGCCCATGGGCCCACCCTCCCCAGTCACCCATGCCACCCTCCTTAAGCTGGCCTTATCTGGGTGCTGCAGACACAGGAAGCAGTGCAGGGAAGCCAGTGCATGTCTGTGTGCCAGCCTCCCCAATTCCTGAGTCGCTGCAAATGCACTTTACGGCACATTTGCAACGCTCCTGGGCCTGCACAGGAGACTTGTGCTGGTCCAAAGAGTACACTGGATTGTGTTCTAAATAACAACAACAAAAAGAAAGTAAGAAGGAAAAAAAAGGTGGGAGGGGAGATTGCAGGTCAAAACATCCTTTGACTGATAACCTGCATGGAGTTTGCTCTTCTGTTGTGCAACACCCAGGATTGGGTGATAATTTTTTTAAAATTTTGCAGGTTGCAACTTGCATCTTCATCAGTTGTGCTTTATAACAGTGTTATTCAAACAGTGGGTTGGGACCCACTTGGTGGGTCGTGTCCTGATGTCAGGTGGGTTGCAGAAAGCTGGGAGCAGCTATCTTGGAAACTGAAGACCTTACCCTTGTTACATTTCTTTTGTGAGTGTTAACAGTTTGAATTTTCAAGTGAGGTTTTTTTTAATAAAATTTTTACTTTTAGTTCAGTGCTTTTACAAAATATTTTGTCTTAATCTTGCTTTCTGTCAGGGATGTTTCATGATTATGCAGTTGCTGCAGTCCAAGAATGCCAATTTACGTTTCAGGAGTGTCATTTTATTACGTTACGCTGACAGCACTTCCTGCCTGATGATGTCACTCCGTGCCACAACATCACTTCCAGGTTAATGACATCACTTCCAGTGGGTCCTGACACGAGTGCCATTCACAAAAGTGGGTCCCGGTCTAAAAAGTTTGAATACCGCTGCTTTTATAACATTTGTCAGTAAGATCCACTACCTTTGCTTTATCTGTGTTGTGTCCTGTTTAGTTTGAAAGCCCCTGCAGCATCTTTCACTAGCATACCTTTTCCCTTGGGCATGAAGATATTCTTGTATCATGCAGTATAGTCAGAGTTTGCTGTCAAAAGGTGGTATAGTAAAGCTTCATAAAATTTAAACAAATGGGAAACAAAGAATACAAGCATGCAACCTCATATCAACATAAATCAGTTAACCCCATAGTTTAATATCTACGGCAGTAACTTTCTGGAAAAAAAAAGTTCAAGCCTGTTAGCCAGCAGGGAGTTTGGTGGCCTATATGAGGGGAAAAGGTTTATATTATTGTTTAAAGTACCAAGTGCTAAAATATCTACAAATTCAAAAGTTGATTGTTATATGAATTTATTATTTTTAAACCTCTTGATGATTTTAGAGGTATTTCCTTGTAAGCAGGTTAAGTGTAAAGGGCCATTAATTAAGTTGTACAAATTTTGTAAAGGTTGGAAATGGTTTACAAAAAATAAATGGAGTAGAGATTAACAAATTCAGATTACATGTGAACAGTGGAGAAATAATGTGGATATAACCTACTATGCCATGGATATACAAAACAAATACAATCACTGTTAATTTGTTACATGGGTGATATTGCACACCAGTAAGATTGCAAAAAAATAAAATAAAATGTTCCCATGGCATAATATGTTGGAGGTGTCATAGGAGGTGACATTTAAATATGATGTTGGGATTGTAAAAGAAAACACCAAATGACCTATAGAAAAAAGATCGGGTTTCTTGTTTCTAAGGTAATTGGGTATGAGATTCTGTTGTTGCCATATATTGTCTTGTTGAATTTGTAGCATTCCCATGTTATAGAGCCCGAAATACTATTATATGGCAAAAGCGATCATTCCTTCTGGGGTGATGATAGAGATGCCCTTCCTGCTAGAGATGCCGTGCAAAAGTGTTGGCATATTATGTTCTTCTAATCTAAGTTGACTTGGGTCGAATGGTTTTAGGAGATGAGTATGCATTCAGAGGCTAAATTCTGGATGGTTTTCCATCCTTGTTGAGATATTGGAATCTGAGGATCTAATCCTAAACCTGGGAAGTCCTGGCAGCCTGTGCACTGCCCTGGCAACTACTGTTTTGCGAGTGTTACAAGGCACGTTGGCGTCGGCAGTAAGCATGTAGGCTTGCAGAGAGGCCTGTGCCAGCTGGCACTGGACCTCAGCATTTGGAAGACCTATCGATGGACCATCAAAGAGTAGGCAAGCAGTGGGAAGTCGGGAAGGGATGGAACTGGGTGGAGGGAGGGAGGAATGGGGGAGAATTGGGTCCAGGAGGGAGTGGGGATGGCAGCTCCTCTTGGGCCATGGAGACAAAAATGGTCTCCTTGGTTCTGTGCTCAACAGATAGCAGGCACGGATTTGGGTAGACTCATCCAGGCCACCTAGGTTCGACATGGAAAAAGGGAACTGAAGTTGCCGTACCCCGAGGAGACCTTGGGCAGCTTCCCTGGCCTCACAGGATACTGTGGCAGCTATTTTGGCGCAGCCGTAGTGCTGCGCACTAGAAAACCATAGGATTGGGCTGTGAAACTGATAGACGATAGAGTGAATCAGAGTGAATTTTATGATATTTGCAATACGAGTGAATTTGTCTTTTTAATGTTATATTTTGTGCTTTAAAAAATTCCCATTTGATTTGTATCAATATGTATTTGGGGATTTTGCCTTGATTTCTTTTTAATAAAGTTAATTTTAAATAACGCTCCCTCCACCCCATCGCTACCAGTTGCTTGACAAATGCTGACTTTATACTGTTATTTAAAGCTGTTGTTGCAATTATTTCTTCAGCAGCTTAGGTATGTCTTTAAACCATGAACCTTCATGCATTTGGATTAGATGGTTCTGCTGACAGTGGAAATGAAGTGACAGTGGTTTGGTGTAATATGTAAATACTATTCAGTATAACACTAAGAAATTCCACATATAGTCCTGTGGAATCTCCATGTGGTGTCCTTTGTTGAAGCACCGCTCACTGTCTACAAAATTCGTTATTTGTGTGAAGAGATGGCACCTGCTTTTCTCAGATATAACCCCCCACTATCGCTTCATCCTGTACGTATTTTCTGCCTCACTAAGCACGTGTTTTTTGTCGAGATTTCATCTGGTTGCAGGCAAAAAAAGGGCAACAAGTCTTTTTGATTTCTCTGAGGGGTTCTGAATAAATGAATAACTGTGGCTGCTAAGGAATGTTGATTTTTCCCCCTGTCTTTTTTGCATAGTACCAGATAGATAAAACACACGGTTACAATGGGATGCTATTTTCTCTTAAAAATGTGTTTTGACATGTGTCAAGGTGGTAATTAATTTCCTGGAGGGCCTCTTAGCACAGTATGTGACCCCACTGAGAAAACTTTGTTTACTCAAAATGGCAACACTTTCTTGAAAATTTAATTGGGGCTCTTTCCATTATGCGTATTCATAAAAGCTCCTTCAGAACCAATTTTGGCTGAAATATTGCCTTTTCCCCCCTCTCTCTTGGAGCGTCTGCCTTGATAGAATGAGTAACAAATTATTACTGAATGAAATGTGGCTTCACTTCAAAATGAAACAAATCGTAAATGATCAGCTGCTGTTGCTTCTGTTTTTTCTTTTCTTTTAAAGTGTCATGTGTTTAGCTGTGTGTTAACAGGCTTATATTTTTTGACGTTAAATATTGAGATTTTGTGGAAAAGTATCTGTTAAATTGCTGGTCTGTGTAGAAGAAGCCAATTAGGCATGGGGCTGAGATAGCCGTAGAACTCCATGTTTATGCTGGACATGTAATATAAGAAAGAACAACACTATTTTTACTCTGTCTTTAGGAAAAATAACGTCTGTATTGTGTTCCTTGTTTTTACACACCAAGTCTAGAACTAGATGTGACAGCAGCTGCGTGGCTCTTGCTGAAAATCAGCTACATCTTCTTCTCCTCTCTCTCCCCCCTCCCTCGATTTAATGTGTGGAGAAATAAAATGTGACATGACATCACTGCAATCCAATTTTTCTCTCGCTCACACACACCTCTACCCACCCAGCAAGCATCAGCTAATGAAGTGGAGGGAGGGTGTGGTAATTTAGGATGTGTCTTGTAGTTTGAGACATTCCTCAAAATAAAAAAAGGAGGGAGAGATATGGAGCTGTCTTATTTGACAATAGCCACATGGCCGCCATCTTATCCAGTTCTACCTGTGATGACACTGTTATCTGTTTCTTTGGTGGGCAGCTCAATCCTATACTGTGTCAGAACAGGCAGACCGGCAGGCCTGTGCTGTTTCCAGCACAGTATAGGAGGCATCTGGAGACCGCCTCAGAGTAAGGGGATATTTCTCCCTTCCCCGGGTAAGCCTCAGTGGCTCCAATAGGCTACTCAGAGCTTCACCAGTGAAATTGCTGGCACAACTCTTGAGCAGCCTATGCAAGGCCGACTGGGCCGGGGGGTTAGGATCTGGCATAAGGGCCGGACCCTGTCACCACCGCTCTCTCTGGGCCAGCCTCCCCCCCACAGGTCCACCCTCTTTGCCTTCCCCAGGGCCGGCTCTAGCAGCGGCGGGGCCCAATGTGGGGCATTCCTGCGGGGGCCCCAACCCTCCCTGCGGGGCCCCCCACTCATCAAGAAGAGCGCTGTTCGTGCCGCGTGCAAAGCATGGCATGTGGAAGTAGTTGGTGGTGATATCATAACATCACCGCCAACTGCTTCCAGGTGGCCCATTTTGGGCTGTTCAGAAGCAGAGGCAGGTGGGAGAGACCAAGGGAAAGCTGCTCTGCTTGCCCCACTGACTTACAACCCATAGAGGTCCCAGCTGCAGCCACAGGCAATATGCTCACCCTGCTAATGCGCGGGGCCCGATGTGATTGGTCACATTGGCTTAAAGCCGGCCCTGACCTTCCCTATGCCCCGAAGGGCGTAGCGCTGGCGCTGGCTTCATGTACTGGGCTGGCGCAGAGGCAGGATTTGGCCTCCATGGGCCGGCGCTACTGCTTGCGCTGGCCCATCCCCTTTCTGGAGTGTGCCTTATGTCACATTTGCAACACTGTTAGGCTGGTGCAAGGGACATGGGCTGTCTTAAATGGCCGTTTGGATTGCACTCTTAATTTTTCAATTCTTTGAGCTGATCCTGCATTTCTGAACCAGTGTGGTGCCGTGGTTTAAGTATTAGCATTTGTCTGGGGAATTCTTAGATTCAGATTTTTACTGGACCGTGCAATTTACTGGTTGACCTTGGGCAAGTTGCTTTGTTTCGGCCTAATCTATCTGCCTTATCTAGTGTTGTTGACCATGCACCCTGTCTTGAGCTCCTTAGAGGAGGGTCGGGATGAAAATGGTAGATATGGTATCCTGGTTAATTCAGAAACTGACATTTGACCCAGTGTTACTGAATACCACGTAGGAAGAATAGCACAGAAAATGAGAGTAAGCTGGAGCAAGGTGTGGAATGATGTTAGGAGATGGCAGTGTTGGAATCCCGATCGCATTAGAACAGGAAATTCCGTCACAATCCATGTGAGTCCCCAGAACGAACAACGTGAGAGGGGCTGTGAGATTATGTGGATCCATGCTGTGATGCTGTTTGTATGGTAAGCCACAGAGGGCAGAGTGAAAAACTTCCTTCAGTGTTTTTTTGCACTCTTTTTGCAAGGTGTGATTATACTGTGAAGTCCAGTTGTATGGGAAGGATCTTCTTTGTGGTTTGGTGATGAGTTGGCAATTGTCTGTAGCTCCTCTGCTGAAGGTTTATCCTAGTAAGCTGAGCCAGGCTTTTCAATTTCTGTAGAATTCATTTTATTAACTATGACCAAGGAGAACATCTGTTAAAATTCCATTATGTTTAGTTCATGGGAAAAAGAGGGTAGAAAGGAGGGAATCCCACCTCCCATCCTCAGTTTTCTTTTAGTTGTGTGTGTGTGTGTGTGTGTGTGTGTGTGTGTGTGTGTGTGTGAGAGAGAGAGAGAGAGAGAGAGAGAGAGAGAGAGAGAGAGAGAGAGAGAGAGAGA
>JAJKFI010000004.1:9905498-9972418 GCA_029204185.1 Lerista edwardsae
AGAGAGAGAGAGAGAGAGAGAGAGAGAGAGAGAGAGAGAGAGAGAGATTTATAAAGCCAGCAGTTCTTTAACAGATGTCTGAAATGGACAGTATAATGAATGATAATGTCAGATTAAAAACCACCATCCCCACCCTTTATTGAATTGTTGCATTTACTGTAGAGTGTATAATGATTTCCTCTATATATCAGTATTGTAATTAAGGTTGACAGGTTGCCTCTCATTTTAAATTGTTTGCTGCAGTGTTGCAAATCTGTAAAAGACTTAGGCTTTTTCAAATTTTTTTCCTTGCAACTTCTATAGGATTCTTATTTATTCTGAAATGTAATGAAAAGAAGACCTCTTGTTCCTGCTTTCTAGTCTATCCTTGCCTCATGTAAATCCAAACCCATCATTTTTCCGTACTCCGCTTCAAACGTACTTCTAGGAGAACCATTCCAAGAGATGCTTTCATTGAAGTGATTCAGTTGGACTGGATGCTTGTATTGTCTAACCCCTGCTAACTGGGAAATAGGCACTTTTTGAAGTGGTGGTCCTCTAGCCGAGGGAGAGTAATTGTCCCTCTTTGCTCCTGTGCAGTGTCTTTTCTAGTGGCTGTTACTGGCCATCTGTATTTTTTTAGATTGTGAGCCCTTTGGGACAGGGAGCCATTTAACTTTATTATTACTATTTGCCTGTAACCGCTTTGTGAACTTAGTGTTGAAAAGCAGTATATAAATACTGTTGGTTGGTTGGTTGGTTGACTGATTGATTGATTGATTGATTGGTATTGTTGTTGCCCTTTTGGCTGATGCCAGACACCATGCTACATACTTCCCCAATTCAAAGCATGAATCTCTGGTATCACTGATTTTGAATTATGATTCCAATATAACTAAGGCTAATATAAACCCCAAAATGTTATACGTTCATGTAAGCCAGATCTCCGCCCAGTCTCCACAAAATACAGTTAACAGTCAGAACAGCGTCCAGGTGCCTATAATTGTAGTCAGGAACCCTGTGAAATGAAGGGTTCCGGGTTCAAGAAGCAAATGTACATGGATACATTGTGGACACATTAATGCTGCTTTGACATTCAGTGGAAGTTGAGTAGGGCCCACAAGCACGATCTCACTCTGTGTATCCAACGTGTTCATTCATTTGTTGTATTAAAAAGCCTATGCTGACATTTTGAGATGATCCCCTGAGAATGGGCATGTGGGAAAATGCTGCCAGAATGGATTATCTGTGTGGAGCTTTCCTTGGAATTGTCATTCTGAGCAGGATCCTCATTTTATCCTGCTTTGAATCTTCTGGTCATCTGTTAAATGGATAGCCCAGTTGAAACATCTGTTTCCCACATGCATGCGCTTGTGAGACTTTTTTTTTTTAAATACACTGTGCGTGCAGGAAGTGTTAGATAATTAACCTCAGGATCTACATCAGCAAATTTCTGAAGGTGAATCTGACCTGCTTGCAGTACAGTTTTTTCAATTGGTTTTTGGAGGCTTTCATTTTCTCCTGACAATCTCTGTTTGACCTCGCAAATAACTGTTTTTTTGCAAGATGATTTCCTGGATCTTACATCAAGCTTCCTTCAATTGCTAACATCAGCCTTCTTTATGGGAAGCTTATTTCTTTTCTTTTTAAAAATGTATTGGGCTTGTCACTAAAACACCTTTACTCATGGGAAAATATGAATGTGCTTGGAAAAGATGCAGTGCTCAATGGAGGCAGAGGGGAGAATGAGCCCTGTTGCCCAGATAGAAATTAGATGCGTTCTCCGTAGTTTTTCATTTCTCTTGTCTATGTGTTTCCTTTATGGGTTGTTCCCCTTTTCTGATGCACTGGCTAAGCTGTGCACAGGATCAAGTGCTAGGGGCTTGATGATACTGGCAGGATTAATACTAATACTAATACTAATAATACTAATAATAATACATGTATTTATGTACCGCCTTTCTTAAGATCACTAGATTTCTCTAATGACTGTAACTCAAGGCGGTTTACATAGGCAGACTTTTATTCACAAACCCGAAGGTTTTTACAATTTACAGAAATGTTCTATCTTTCAAGAACAAGACTCATACAGATGGATCTTTCTGGATTTAGTCTTTCTTTAGCCGCCCTTCTGTCTTCTGCTGGCTGATAAGAGGCTTCCTTGCTCCCACCAGAGATGCAGCTGACCAGCACACTCCTCCTCCCACGAGGCAGCTGGAACTCAGCTTTTAATCAGCTGCAGTTTGCAAGGTCTGCCGCTCACAGAGACGTCCGGTAGTCTCGAGCTCACGACCTTCAGATCTTCAGCTGTTATCTTCGGGCAAATGGAGGCATTAACCCTCTCGGCTAAATCTTCTGATATCACCATTCATGTCATTAAGCCGATATTAAGACATAGTCCTAGCTCTAGCATGGATTCCGAAGCTTCTGTTGACACTGTAGCATTTATTCCCTACAATTGCGTTAGAGCAGTAGCCGCTGGATTTGGTGTTCTTGGAAAACTGTATGGGTGCGGTGCAGAGCTTTCCGTTCCGTACCACAGCCTCTGTTAAGAACATAAAAAGAGCCCTGCTGGATCAGGCCAAAGGCCCATCTCGTACAACTTCCTGTATCTCACAGTGGCCCACCAGGTGCCTCAGGGAGCACACAAGACAACTGGATGCCTGCATCCTGTTGCCACTCCCTTGAACCTGGGATTATGAAGTAGCCTACTATTAATGTAAGGAAGTTGCACAACCCTTCATGGCCTATAACCCATGATGGGTTTTTCCTCCAGAAATCTGTCTAATCCCCTTTTAAAAGCATCCAGGCCAGATGCCATCACCACCTCCTGCTTTTTTTTTGGGGGGGGGGCACAGAATCCTCTTCAAGCTAAAGGAATCCCGAGCTAAAGGAATCCCGAGCGTTCCCGAGCGGTGGCGGCGGGGAGAGGAGCCACTGCCGCCGCCGCCGCCGCGCTCCCAAAATGTTGCAGATAGCCATGTCCGAGACCTACGATTATGAATGTTTGTTCCCCTAACTCCAGGCTGCATTGCAGCTCCATTGGCATTGGAACGTTGGATAGGATTGGGTCCTGAAATGCATTTTCCCTGCCTCATTCATTTCATGTATTTATTTACAAAATTTCTGCCCTTTTACGAACCGCCAAGTGTCATTTAATTATAACAATAAAAATACTATCGGCAAATCTGAAAAAGAAAAGCAATCAGTCAAACAAATAAATATCTGAGTGCTGGATGCTTGGGGGTGTGGATGCTTGGGGATGTGTTTTGCGCATTATGCTAGCAGAATATTAGATGCTTGAAAATGCAACCTTTAGGTATTGTTCAAAATTGTGTTGCGTGAGCCAGATTCCGACTCCTTGACATCAGTGCCAGTGCAACTCCTCTCTTCATGAGGGCTGTTTACAAGTCATATGGCTGGAAACAGGCTGGCATTACACCATGCAGTTCTCTACTGAAGCAGCCAACATGCTGCTTGTTTATCTCATGAATCATGCCATGCTTTAAACAATTCTATAAAATGTCCAACCAAAAACCTAGGCTGGCAGGAGATCCGTTCTGTAAAACCAAGTGCATGACACCATATTTTTTCATTTGCACAGGACACTCTTCATATATAGGATTGAAAGATGAATTTTTTTTTCCTGCAGTAATGTTAGTCCTTGATTTAAGTCAATGTCAGGCTTCTAGTTTTCTTCCATTTGTTCAGGTTCCAGTTATGTATAAAGATATAGTCACTTGCTCCGTGCACCTAGTTTCTTTGTTTCGTGATTGGGGCCTTAAACATTTGTCTAAATAACTTGGAAATCCCAAAATTAGTGGTTGCTTGACAGACTATAGCAACAGTGAGAAAGGGATGTGGTGGTGAATGGTGGATTTGAACAGACAGTTCATCTATGTGGAGTGGGAGTTGAAACTGACTGGCAGTGTCTCTGAAAAATCTACCTGGAAGCTTCCTTTTAACAGACACTGGGGGTGCAATCCTAACCTGGAATTAGGCTAGCATAGTTAGGCCAGCAAAGTTAGGCTGGCACACGGGACACCATAAAGTATGTGTGGAACAGTCTTGGAGTCAGAGAGGCCAGCACACAGACGTGCAACATCCTCCCTGACTCCAAGAGTGGTACAAATGGGCTTTACAGGGGCCCTTGTGCCAGCCAAACTTTGCTGGCCTAACCGTGCTGGCCTAACTCCAGGTTAGGATTGCACTCTGAGGCTATTCAGATGTAATTCTAAGGCATGGGTTAACTTTGAGCCTGCACACTCTTTCCTTGACATGCAGATGTTCTGTTCCTCAAATCTTCGTTTGTCCAAACCCAGCAAATCCTGACTTGCACAAATTACAGTTTTTCCACCAGCCAGGGTTGCAAATCATGGTTTAATACTGGTTTGCGATCCTGCTTTGCTCAAATTACAGGATTCCAGGATTGAATGAAATACGAAACCATGGTGTCTGGGGTTGAACAGACAGTTCATCTGCGTGGATTGGAAGTTGAAACTGACTGGCAGTGTCTCTGAAGTCAGGGCAACCCGGCTCAGATCACCCAGTTTGAGGCATGCTGTTGCCGAGAACACCGTGCTGGCCTCTGATGATGCTGAAAGTCAAGTTCGGAGCTTGCTGTCAATGCAAAAGCTCCTGAGGCTGTTGTCAAGCTCCTGAGGCCATTTCCAAGGCCACAGGGAAGCCTGAGGCAAGCTAAGCATCAGAGAGAAGAAGAATCCAGACTTGCACAGGTTGTATATTTAGATGTTTACAATGAGGCCAGCAGGCAGCTGAAGATTGCAGCTCTTCAAGTTTGCCAGATAGCCTAGGAAAGCCAAGCCAAGTCTCCCTTTCCTGTTTTTAAGGAATACTGTTGCCAGCACTTGGAGAAAGGACTCTCTCCCGTCCCCAGACTATCCTTGTGGCAGGTGTCATCCTCATCTATCCGCCATTGTTCACTTTCAGGGGCAAGTCAGGAGATGTGTGGAACCCACTCCAACCTCCCACTCGCATAAGGCTGTGGGAAGCACCTACATGGCTTGATGCACACCAGGAACAGAAGTCTCTAATCCTTGCGTAAGCAGAGAACGAAAGATGGTGGGAGGAAAGGGAGGGTTAGCATCATGTTTGAATGCAGCCATTGTGCTCAATGTGAGCATTTGCCATCTTCGAGGGCTTTAAGCAAACCACCGAATCCCTGTTCAGACAAATGTTGCCTGGATGATGTCCCCAAAGTGTTGGAAATGTTGAGAATGCACCCACTAAGTCCCGTCAGAGTGCCTGCTAAGCCTCATCACTCACATGTACAGCATCTGTCTGCAATGACAAATGTTTAAACTGGGATTGTTCTACCAAATGACATGCACATTCAGAGTTGAGCTGAATGTGTTTTATATTCCTTTTAAAAAAAATAGCTTGAGTAGACAGTGGCTATTCCATGACACAGCACTAGAGGGAGCCCAATGCCTGCTTTTTTTTTCTTTTACATAGAAAATAAAGCTTTAATAAACACAAGAGATCTTATCTTCTGGTGTTTTTTTTGTTTTTTTTTTTTAAGGAAATCTGTTCAAACAACCTTCTTCTTAACTTCGCTTTTTGCATAAGCACTCTCAGGGGTGTTCTTGTGTGAGGGCTTTATAAAGAGAAAAAACTCAAGTGAGATTTGTATTTGTGTTACTATGATTTATATCAGTTTGGTGTGTGAATAAATGGTTAGAATTTCAAATCTGTAGTCCTCCAGCTGTGAGCTAATTCAGTAGTCTTTGGACTGGCCTCTCTTTGGATTTAAATTGCCTGGCTTAGGATGCTGTGGACAGAAAGGTTTCCCCAAACCACAGATGGCCACCCTTCTTAGCAAAATAGATCCCAAGTATGAGAGTGTCACATTCAGTGGTGTTAGTATCTAGTCTGCAAAGCCACAATACAAAGCAGGCAGCATTGTTGCTCCGGAGAAACCCGGCCTAACCATATGCTAACAGAATGATCCATGTGGTGTTCTGCTTCTGCCAAGCATACCGCAAAGTCCTCTACCCCTATCTTCTGACGCACCTGGGCCCTCAGTTGGCATCCCTTGCTTGAAACAGCAGTTCCCAAACTGGGGGTCCATGGCCCACCAGTGGGTCACAACCCAATTTTGGGTGGTTCACAAAACCCTCCCTGGAGTCAGGGAGGATGGTGCACGTCTGTATGCTGGCCTCTCTGACTCCAAGAGTGGCCCAAACACACTTTACGGTGTCACTTTGCTGGCACTAACTGTGCCGGCCTAACTCCAGTTTAGGGTTGCACCCTGAGTCTGCCTTGCACTGTGCATTGTAATAGACCTTTTAATTTGATGACATTTTGTTTTTTAGGCCTTGTAGTTACTCATCTAATCTTTTTTTTTTATCAGTGTTGCTAGAAATGTCCTTTGGTGCAAAGAATTGTACACTGTTCTAGAGCTGCACAGTGAAAGCTACAAACCTGCATGGAGATGATTGGCCACTGCTCAACACCAGCCGCGAGACCTGCATGCCAGAAACAAGCTAAACTACTCTAGAATGGTGTCATAATTGCATGCCAGGCTCCACATAGTCACTGATAGGTAGTTCACCAGCTCACCTTCTCCATGACATCACTGAAATATCAAGAATGCTATCAGTGGGCCCCATTTTTCCATATCGGTTGCTAGGCAAGTATCCTGCGTCATTTTAAAAACTGGTTAGTACAGCTTCAAAAACTCAGGAGTGCCCATGTGCACTGGAAGCCGTTGAGCAATTGTAGTTTCAGGCTTCTAAAAGTTATTATCTTTGAGAATAATCGCTCATAAGCTCTAATGAGTAGTAAATCCCTGGAAGCTGATTTGGCCTTTTTAATGCAACCTAAAGCACCCTTTGTTAAAAAAAAAAATTAGCTAGCAAATTAGCTGCTAAACACTGGTGGTAATCTGGCTCTGAAAGCTGACTTTTTAATTATATGGCCCAAAGTGGCAATGTTTCGGAAGCGGCTAATTTGCTGCAAAGACATGTTTGAGATGCACATGTGGCTCGACTAGTGTGACTAGTTTAGAAGCCATTTAAACTGCTAAATGGATTTGCAGTTTAAAACGAATTTTAAGTGCTCCCATTTTCCTTTGGCAAGTCGGTCCACTATATGGGCCGTTTGAACCGGACTTTCCATCGTCCAATATATTTACTCTGCCGCTAGCAGTTCCTCTTTGGGTAGGTTGTTCAGGAGGAAAACTTGCTTCTTGGCAGGGGGTGTTGATTGTCTCTTCCTCATCTTGCTCTGTGCTTGGCTATCAGATACGTGGTTTATGGCTGTTTTCTTCCCATTTTTGTACACAGTCGTCATTTTCTCTTTGAGTCCCCTTTGTGCTTGTAAGAAATGCTGATGCTTTTGACTCCACAATGCTGGATTTCCTGCTCTGTTGAGACACGCTGCACTGTTTCAGCTCGAGACAGTTAACAAGTGCCGATGGTAAATCTCTCATCGCCGACGTCAGTGCCACCTGCTGAGGTCATCGGAAAGTTTGAACTGAAAGCACGAAGTCACTCAATTCCTGGGGAGCTGCTGTGCTGGGTTCAGAAACGTCCTAAATCTTGCACACTCATGTGCGCTGCTCGGGCAAGGAAAGCAGCGGATTTCCTGTGTAGTTTCAGGCACATTTGCAGACATGGCAATCATCCCCCCGTTTACAGGATTCTCATTCTTTCGCCTCCCAGTAAGTCAGTCTGATTTCAGCGTACCCTACCAAAAGGGCTGGACAATAGCAGCCTGATCACAAATATCACTAGAAAAAAGGCGCCTGAGGGGGGACATGATTGAGACATACAAAATTATGCACGGAAGGGATAGAGTCGATAAAGGGATGTTCTTTTCCCTCTCTCAAAACACTAGAACCAGGGGACATCCGCTAAAACTGAGGGTTGGGAGAGTTAAAACAGTAAAAGGAAGTACTTTTTTACTCAGCGGGTAGTTAATCTGTGGAACTCTTTGCCACAGGAGGTGGTGATGGCATCTGGTCTTGATGCCTTTAAGAGGGGATTGGACGGATTTCTGGAGGAAAGGTCCATCGTGGGCTATAGGCCATGATGGATTGTGCAACCTCCTTACAAAGGTGGTGGGCTACTGGTACCGGGTGCAAGGGAGTGGCCACAGGATGCAAGCATCTTGTTATCTCATGCCTCCCTGGGGCACCTGGTGGGCCGCTGTGAGATACAGGAAGCTGGACTAGATGGGCCTTTGGCCTGATCCAGCAGGGCTCTTCTTATGTTCTTATATGTTCTTATCACTAGAAGACAAGAGGTCTCAAGCCTGACCATGAGAACTGTCAACACTGACTCGTTCTTGGCAGCACGATCTTCCCAGCCACCAAACGTGGAGTTCTGCATCTGGGAATTTCTTCTAGGAGGAGCTAAAGACTCCTTGTGCTTTGTCTTCATAATATATTATTATATTAATAATATAAAGTATTATAATAGTTTATAATAATATAATATGATAGAACTGGGAGAAAATCTTTATAACTGCATAATCTTCATAAAAGTGAGTCCATGCTGGTGCTCTTTCAGGATAATTATATATAAAAATAAACACCCTTTTGTGTTTGCATGTGCAATAATCTTGCCGGGTTTTTTTTCCCCCAGACCCACCCCCCAATCACAGATGGCTACACCTCCCCCCCCCGTTTTCTCTTCCTTTTCCTTCATCCCTTTTCTTACCCTGCAAGAAAGGATCACAGCCATCAAAATTGGCAAGCGTTAAGCATGATAATTAGTTCAATACACTGACCAATTCTCTGAATTACAAGTTCAAAGAAACATGTGGACATGGATGAAATCAGATTTTGGCATTTCTCACTCTGATTGTTCCAGGACACTTGGAGCTTCTTTGATCTGTACATAACTGATGGGTTTTAATGCCTGGCTCGAAATAGTTCAAACACGTTTTGCAAAAGTTTCATTTTTAGTCTTAATTTTATCTTAAAGCTTTGAACCGCATTAATGAAGTTATTCGTGTTTTTCTGGGTGATTTTAAGGAATACTTACATAAAAACAAAAAGAAATTAAAACGCTTTGCACTTGTGGCTATTTTTATACAGACCCAACAGGTAGGGGTGTGTGTGTGTGTGTGTGTGTGTGTGTGTGTGTGTGTGTGTGTGCATGCGCGTGTGCGCATGCATGAGTACGTGTGCACCCAACTATTTTTTGGCCTCGTATAGTATTAAAACCATCCTGGTAAGTTCTGAAGAAATTTAGAGCGCAGTCCTAACTTTTGCAGGAACAGCAAGGCCAGTGGGATTGCGCTGAATCCAGAGCAAGTTAGGAGCACTTAGGAGCCTTCCCAGGGCAGGGGCACGTTTGCCCCAAGGAAGCTCCAGCCTCCCCTATGTGCTCCTGCTATACAGCAGGCGCAGAGCCGAGCATGCCACACAGCCCGAATCAGGGCCATGCGTCTTGGGGACGGACGCTTGCATGCTGCCTAACGGCCGTATCCCAACTCCCCGGGCCCCTCCCCGGCTGGCACGCCTCCCTCCCTCCCATGCCAAGTGCCGATTTTGGCTGGCGCACGAGTGGTGCAGTGCGACCTTGGGCTGCTGCTGCTGCTGCTAGCATCGGCCCAACGGCACCAGCACTGACATGAGGGTGCTGGTCAGCGCACTCGCATCAGCGCTGGTGCTGTTGGGCTGACGCGAGTGGCTAGTATTGGCCCAAGGGCACTTCCAGGATTGTGTCCTTATTTAAGTATGGTCTACAAGGGGCTCAGGGTAGCACCCACTAGAAGTGACACCATTAACCTGGAAGTGATGTGTCAGGAAGTGACATCATCATGCAGGAAGTGCTGTCATTATAACATAATAAAATGACACTCCTGAAATGCAGATTGGCATTCTTGGACTGCAGCAATTGTACAACCATGAAACATCCCTGACAGAAAGCAAGATGAGGACAAAATATGATGTAAAAGCACTGAACTAAAAACAAAATGTAAAAAAAAACCCTCACTTAAAAAATCAAACTGTTCACAATCACAAAAGGAATATAACAAGACTAAAGTCTGCAGTTTTCAAGATGGCTGCTCCCAGCTTTCCGCAACCCACCTGGCATCAGGTCGTGACCCACAGTTTGAATACCAGGAATACACATTCCAAGGGAAATCACTCATATCAGGTTATTGCATTAAATGTTGATAAAATTACAAATGAGATAATATTGGATTTGGGTAGATGGGGAACTTTAAATGTATCTGTATGGGGTAAGGTTAATGTTATCAAGATAAATGTTATTCCTCAAATTATTGATGTTTTGTGCAATTCCCTATCTATTTCATATAGATGTATTCATAAATTTTATGGATTGTTTTAGATTTTTTTTGTGGGGTTCTGCACCACCAAGAATTTCATTAAGAAGGATACAACTTTTCTACTTTGAGGGAGGGTTTGAAATTTTTGATCTTTGTCTGTATCATCAGGCGTATCTTTTATCCTCAACTAATTACTGGGAGCATTTTCCAAATGCAGACAAACCCTCTTGGGCTGATTTGGAAGCTTCATATTTGATATCTCATTCTAAGTGGACAGTTTTGGGGTCTGATTGGTTGAAAAGGGTAGGCGCTCTGCCAGCCATCTCTTTTGTTAGATACCTCTGGTCAATTACTGCTAGGAAATACAAATTTGACCCTTATAATCATGATCTGCTCACATTATGGGTTAACTCTGGGTTGCAAATTGGTAAGAAGCCTTTTCTACTGAATTCGTAGACCGATAGAGGAATTTTTACCTTGGACCAGTTGATTGATCAGGACCAGGAATTTTTCCCATTTCCCAAATTATGTGACAAATATGTATAATTTACCATTTACACCTAATTGGCAGTATTTACAATTACAGCATTTATTAGAGACTGAATTTGACTCCAGCACTGCCCATTGCATGTTTTGAAGTGGGAGCCGAATGTCATTCCCCAGAGGCAATCACTATCAGTATGCCAGCAAGTGAGCATAGAGCTGCATGTAGAAGCATGCATAGACCAGAGCCTTGACGTATATACATACCTATGGTGGGGAAGGGTGGGGGAGACCCCTGTTCCTATACATTCACATCTAACTTCTACTCAGTTTGTTCCTTGAAAACTGACTTGTACTTAAGGCAACCGATGGTAAATTGTCAGGAGCACAGGTGTCTTGTAGAAGAGTTACCAATTAATGTATATTAAGAAAGCCTTCTGAGCTTTTAGGGATTTTTTTTTCCTTTCAGTGGGGAAATAAACTGAGATCAGTAAGGCCCTAAATAAATTTGCACGAATAGTATTGCACACCTTGTGGTTGGACCCAGAGGGGAAAACGACCCTGTACAAATGTTCAACTTCTAGTAAAGAGGCAGCTGTGGTCTGCTGTGGGAAAGAGGATGCTGGGTGAGAGGAACCTTTGGCCTGATCCAGCAGAGCTTTTCTTACATCCTTGAAGCGAGTGGGAATTTTGCCGAAGGGTTTTAGTCTGTAGAAGAAATGAATCCTACTTCTCTTCAAGGGGTCTGGAGCAGAATAAATTGCCCTGCTAACTGCATGCCAGACCGAAGCTGGTGCTCAGATAACAACTGGCATTGATCCATTGGCATGATCGGTGGCAAAGTCTAGCAAAGTGCATTGTCTGCAAGACGAACCATCAGGTGGACGGCTCGGAAAAGCTGTGCGGCTAGAAAGAACGCCGCGGAGTGACGTCGCTTTGGGAGCCTTTGTTTCAACTCTGGAACAAATTCATCTCGCACCTGCTCGGCTTGGCAGCTTGCTTCGTTTCCATGTCATGAGAAATGGAGGGGGCGTGTTCAGAAAAGCCCCCAAGGTATATGCATTGCATGTTATGTGTAGAAAGTGAGTAACAGCACAGCACACTCAAAAGCTGTCATTCAAGAAGGGGAGAGAAATAAGCGTTTAAGCATGGCAGCAACTCAGTTCCTGGGATTCTGGAGTGTGCTTGATGAAGGGAGGAAGAAAGGAAAGGAGCAGAAAGACAAATGGAAAAAAGGAAGTAGCTGCCTTCAAAATAAGGTAGAAAGTGTGAAAGATGGGGATTGAAACAAGAGAGGAACTCATAGCTTTTTGCCCAATTGCTGTTCTTCATCTTGTGCTCTTCATGTCACTGGACTCACACAAGTTCATGGGAGAACTGTCTCATGGGTTCTCTCTACCGTCTCCTGCTGGCTGAGGGCTAAGTTCATTTCCCTGACTCAGTGGTTCACAAACTCCCCCAGGAGTCAAGCCAGGGGAGCTGCAGAATTCTTGCGAAGAACCCGCCACCCTAAACAATATGAAAGATTGTAGCCCTAATGGAGCACCATGGCCACTGGCCCAGTAGGTCAAGGAAGTCACCAGTTGAACGTGTTTCGGAACCACTGTCCGAGCTCCTCTGCCTCCCCCCAAACTGGCATTCTATCAAGCTTTCTTTTTACATCTTTTGTCTTGCAACCATATCTTCTGTGAATAACTCTTCATCCCTAGAGGTGTAACCTGGCTGGGAAAAAAAATCCCATCTTTAAGAAATTGAAAATCTAACTGGGCAAGAGGCACTTTTCCCAGTGGTGCTCCTCTTGTGTTTAGCAGGGGGAGCGTAATTGTCCCTCTTCACCCCTGCACAGTGTCTTGTCTAGTGGCTGCTGCTGCTGGTGTTCTGCATTTTTTAGATTGTGAGCCCTTTTGGGACAGGGAGCCATTTAACTTTATTATTTGCCTGTAAACCGCTTGGTGAACTTTATGTTGAAAAGCGGTATATAAATACTTTTTGATTGATTGATCGATGATTGAATCTTTACAAAAATATTGCTAATATTTATAGTTTGTGTTTTTTTTTGTAAAAAACTCAGAAGTGTGTCTCAGAAGCCCGGGGGGGGGGGGGTTTGAGTTGTGCTGAGAAGCGCACAACCTCCATGAACTACAGGACACCTCTTGGATGCGACAAGGCGGCCCTCCCGCCCATGGGTTCGGAACCTGCAGATAAGGAAGGCCCACTGTATTCTGTGGCCATCGCCTCCTCAAAATGTAATTCAACGAAGGGCAAATCCTAACCTGACATTACGCCAGCGCAGTGCTCTTGTTCCGGACCAGCGCTCTCACAAATGTGCATCTGTGCTGTGGATTCAGTTGCGGGGCTGGCGCAAGCAGCGGTGCTGGCTCTCTTAGCTCTGCCAGTGCAGGGCCGCGCCAAGGGCACGCCAGGGGCAGGTGGGAGGCGTAACGGGGCGGTGCCATGGGCGTAGACAAGGATGGAGATGGGACGCAGTCGTTGGGCCGTATCCAAACTCCGTCCCCGGGCTGGGTGGCCCTGATTCGGGCTGTTCCTGGCCACGTGGATTTGCCCCTGCTCTTTTGGAAGCACAGATCCGAACAGCTCCATAGGGCTGGCTGGGGCTTACCCTGGGGCAAAGGGAAAATATTCCCTTGCCCCACGCTGAGCTGCTGCCGCCTCCTAACTTCGTTACAATGCAGTGCAGGTGAGCTAGCCTGCCTGTTCCAGTGCAGGTTAGGATTGCGCTGTAGATGATAAGGTACCTTGTAGGGACTAGCTTTTTTGTTGTTGCTGCATTTGCAGCCTGCTTTTAAATTAGATTTTTTTTTTCATAGCTTCTTTGTCAGTGTTACAATTAATATCTGAAAGAGATAAAATTCAATCAAAGTCAAACCCAATCCTTCCCTGCAGTTATCAAAGTGTTGTCACAAGGGGTTTATCTAGATTTGCCAGGTTTTCAAAATGACAATAAGGGTCACATAGGTATCGGGATGCTGCTTTCTATCAAACCACTCCATGGTTACCAGAAATAATATAAACATTTAATTATGCAGTTAGCCATGGCGAGGCAGCAGCAGCAAGCAGCAACAGCAGCAGAATTTTAGAATGGGATTTTTAAAGTCCCGTCCAACACTGATATGGGACACGATTTTTAAATCTTAAATACGGGAAGTCCCTTATAATAAGGGACACATGGCAAGTTTATCTATCAAGCAGAGAGGCATAACAGGAAAGCCAACAGGAGCCGAGCGTTGTCTGGTTCGGAACTCCTCGTCCCTATGGGAGGAGGAGAGTTGGAGGAGTACCACAGAGTAATGTCGGAGTACGAAATAGGACTGCAAGTGGGAGTGTAAGTGACAGTTGGTCCAGTAGAAAAAGAGGCAAGGTGAATGGATCAAATAAGGGTCCCTACTTAGGGAATACCCTGTATAGGTGTTGTTATGCAAATGCCCGAAGTCTCCGAGCAAAGATGGGGGAACTGGAATGATTGGTGGCTAGGGAAAACATTGATATAGTAGGCGTAACGGAAAGCTGGTGGAATGCAAAGAACCAGTAGGATACTGCAATCCCAGGCTATAAACTCTATAGGAGGGATAGGGAAGGGGGGGTTGGTGGTGGGGTGGCCATCTATATCAAAGAAGGGATAGAATCCAGCAGAGTAGAAACTGAAGGTGGGCCGGACTCCACCATGGAGTCACTGTGGGTTAAACTACCAGGCCAAAAGAGCGAAGTAATAGTGGGGGTGTGCTATCGTTCTCTGGAACAAAAACTTGAAGGGGACCTTGAAATGAGGAAACAAATCAGGGGGGTGACCAAGAAAGACAGGGTTGTAATCTTGGGGGACTTCAATGATCCTCTTTGACTGGGTCAACTGGTGCTCTGGTCAAGAAAGAGAGACCGGATTCCTTGACGTGCTGAATGACTGTGCCTTAGAGCAACTAGTCATGGAGCCGACCAGAGGACAGGCGACTCTGGATTTAATATTGTGTGGTACTCAGGACCTGGTTAGGGATGTAAATGTTACTGAGCCATTGGGGAACAGTGACCATGCTGCGATTGGTTTCGCCATGCATGTCCAGGAAAGAGTGCAGAGCAAATCTGACACAAAAACCCTTGACTTTCGAAGGGCAGAAATGAGGAGGCTAGTTGGAAAGAAATTGAAAGGGAAGGTAAAAAGAGTCCAATCTCTCCAGGCTGCGTGGAGGCTGTTTAAAATAACAGTAGTAGAGGCCCAGCGGAAGTGTATACCACAAAGAAAGAAGGGCTCGACAAGGTCCAGGAGGGTGCCTGCATGGCTGACGAATAAGAGAGGCCGTAAAGAGCAAGGAAGCTTCCTTCCGTAAATGGAAGTCTTGCCCAAACAATGAGAATAAAAAAGAACATAAACTCTAGCAAAAGACATGTAAGAGGGAGATATGGGAGGCCAAAAAAGACTCTGAGGAACGCATGGCCAGAAACATAAAGGGGAACAATAAAAGCTTCTTCAAATATGTTAGAAGCAGGAAACCTGCCAGAGAGGCGGTTGGCCCGCTGGATGGTGAGGGAAGGAGAGAGGAGATAAAAGAGGACCTGGAAATTGCAGAGAAATTAAATTAATTCTTTGCGTCCATCTACACGACAGAAGACCTTGGGCAGATACCACTGCCCGAACGGCCTCTCCTAACTAGCTGGGACTAGCTGGGCCTTTGGCCTGATCCAGTGGGGCTCTTCTTATGTTCTTATAATGACATGGATCCTTTTCATTCAAAATTAACAGTGCATTTTCTTTTCCTCTTTAAACGTAAAATTGATTTGAAGAATGCTTTAGGAAAATACGTGGAGTTCTTACAAGGAAACACTATCATGATATGGATAGATGCAGAGTAGTTCTGTGGTTACATTAATCATCAGGGAGCTGCAATTCCCAGCATTGTGTTTAAATTTCACTGGATGTGGATGGGAGATGGCATGCACTGATTATAAAACAAAGAAAGGAGTAATAGAAGAATGCCAGGGAAGTGTAACATTATGGTGTCATTTCCCTGCAAAATTGCATAACAGAAACTTATTATAACAACTCTGGCTTCAATTCCCTGTGAGTTATGCAACTTTACAGACCCAGTACCAGCTTTTACGCTCTGCTTCTCTTAGGATTTTCTGGAAATAAAAAATGTGCAAACCTGCTAATTTGGTCATCAGGGGCTTTAATTTCTTTGCATCCTGAAATTGGTTTTCAGCTAGGACTACTCTGCATTTGCCTAGCGAAGGCTAATCTGCTTTGATGCTTGCTGCATCAGCTGTTTTCCGCCCAGTATTTACGGTGCAGCTGTGCAAAGGCTATTTTCATCCATTCATGCTGCTAATTTATTTGAACGTCACCATTCAAGACATAATCATAATACTACTGATTGATAACATTTCATCTTCTCTAATTTGAAAGGTTGATGGAAAAATTTGGGCACGTGAGAATTGTCCTTCACAGAATCCTGGGCCATCTAATCTAAACCCATATATATTCACGTGGACAAGCTTCTTTAACTTTAGTAGAAATCTCGTTTTCAAAAGTTTTTATTTTCCATCATCAAAAAGAAAGATCCCCGTTGAAATATGTGAGCATCTACCTGTTCATCACAGGTATTGCATTCAGCTTGATGCCCCCTAGCCCTGACCTGACCAAAAGGATACAATGATTAGGTGGGATAAATACCTTTTTTTTTTTTTTTAAATCAACAAAACTAACTGGGATGTATTCCCCAGACCAGTTTTTGGCATACTCCATCCACTTGAAAGAGTCTCAAATCCAGGTCTGGATTGGAGGGGTCTTCAGAAGGCTTTCAAAGTTCACCCCGCTTCTTTCAGCACAGCTGGTTCAGCACAGCTGGTTCTCAGTGAAACCGTTGTGAATTTCTTTCAACTATTTGAATATTTCCCCTCTGGATGGACAAGAGTAAAAAGTGCTTGTAGTTGTTCTATTCCCTAACATACTGCTTCAAGTGCAGCATTTTATGGTTCTCCCATTAGAGTGAATGGCAGCCATTTAGTTTATCTACAGACTCACTAACCAGTGGTTCTCAATCTTTTTAGCACCAGGACCCACTTTTTAGAATGACAATCTGTTGGGGACCCACCAGAAGTGATGTCATGGTTAGAAGTGCCGCCATTGTGATACCAGAGCCTGCTGCTTTGCTGATAAGGCAGCAGTGTTATTTCTCAGCCATTATCCAATATAATAGCAAAGTGAATCAAAATGGGAAAACAACCTATTTACAACCTTGATACAAGCAAAGCCAACCACACCTTCCTCACCCTTTCTAGTGTCCCATCTTCCCATATTTTCAATGTAGCTGCTCTAGGTGCTTTGTGACCCACCTGAAATTGGCTCTCTGGTGGGTCCTGATCCACTATTTGGGAACCACTGATGCAGGGCTGATCACTGCAATAAGGCATTCATACTACTTCCTGGCCCCAGGTACCCTTCTAATTCAGCATCAACCTGCTCCTTTTGCTATTGCAGGTTTGAGCCCTGTCTGCATAGCTCTGTTCTGAGTACTGTTCTTTATTTGCCTCAAGCAATTTTTTTATTTTTGGAGTCGTGTTTCTGGGATTCTCAGGATTGGTGGCTGAGCTTCCCTGCAGACAGTTTATCCCCCATTCCTGATGCTTTGTGGATTCTGGGTGTTTTCTAGGGTGCATAGGTTTTTCTTCTTCTTCACATAATGGAAAAGCCCAGCCAGCTGTAGTGCCCTGGATAAACAGAATTTGTGTCCTAGGATGTAGTATTTCCCAGAGGTAGACTATTAGTGCTGTAGAGTTTTGTGAAGTGTCGAACCCACACATTTCTTGTTCCTGCCGGAAACATTTTTCTTTTTATCTGCCTTCCCGCAAACTGTGTTCCTGCCATCCCAAATAACCCAAAGTGTTTTAACTTAAATTTTGTATATATTAGATAGATTTGGCCTTGTTGAAGTATTAACAATGAAGCAATCACTCTTGTCTATTCTTGCAGTGACTAATACTTTGTTGTTTTTGGCCATTCATGTTTTTGGCACCAGCAAGTATGACGTACGCTTGTTCGGCCTCATTGGTTTGAGCGATGCGGGAACCAGAGGGATGGGAAACAACAAAGTGCCTCCTGCTTTATTTGCAGGCGGGTGTCTGCTGAAGTGGTGTTGCCATTTTTTGCCCTTGCCCTGAGGATTGGATGGTATTGTCCAGTACAATTGCATGTCCTTGTACCATTATACTGTATGGTGTTTTGTTTTTTCTTTTGTTTTATTGTTGGTTTGTTTCAAGGTAAAGGCTCATGTGAATAATTGTGTAAAAATTTATGTCTGTAAAATTGTGTAAGAATATCTATTTTGTTGACAGGGAGGGATTTGTGTGGTTCTTCCTTTTTAGTAAGGAGGGGATTAGCTTGAGTTCAAAGTGCTTTGTTCTCCTCTCCTTGAGCTTTACCTGCTATCACCATGTTGTTCTTAATGAGGTAGTCCAGTGTTCTTCAAACTGTGGGTCAGGACCCACTTGGTGGGTCGAGACCTGATGTCAGGTGGGTCGCGGAAAGCTGGGAGCATCCATCTTGGAAGCTGTAGACCTTACTCTTGCGATATTCCTTTTGTGAGTATTAACCAAGGAGGTTTTATTAGTAACAGGAGGCGGCATGACGTCATTTTCTTGAAGCCACATGGGTATACCAATATGGTTGACTCAGATCATTGCAGCGAAGGAGGATTGCTGCGAATTCGCGAATAAAAATCTCCCTGCATGTGTGTAAAAGTTAATATCAACCTTTTTAATCATGCCTGCGTGTTCTGCATATGGGTGTGCGAATCGCTGTACGAAAAATGGGATTTAATTTCCACGAAAAGATTCATGTATTCACATTATATCGGTTCAATAAAACTACAGTTCATTGAAACAGTGAGTGCATTATTTTTGAAGCTGTGTAATTTCTTGTTGTTCCTAGCAATCTTATTCACCATTTTCTGACACCCACTGTTAATGGTCTAGAAGGTGGAAAAAAAAATTCCCCCCTCCTTTTCCCCCCCTTCCCGTTTACATGTTTTTTCCCACCTTTCTTTTTCTACTGTAATATTTTCAAAATTCTGAACATTAACAGAATTTGTTTTATGGGGGGGGTGAGTATAGAAGTTTTAAAAAAAAACTCTTAATAGTCTAGAAGTAAAAAAGAACTACTCTCATATTGACAACTACTTGTGTTATGAAGAGATTTTAATGTAATTTTCCTATATATTTATCTAATTTTTGCCCACCCTCCCCTTTTTTTCCTTTCCTTCCCGTTCACACTTCATTTTTGCTTGTGTAGATTTAAATAAAGTCTGTCACAATAGTGCAATCTGAGTTTAAATAGACAGCATTTCGTCAGGTATGTTCAGTAATATAATTATGAGGAATTTAACCTTGTAATTGCATATTAAATCATAATAAGTTTACCAATAATGTGTCTACACGATCACGTTTTTATTTTCATAAGTTTTTATTTAAGGAATAAACTATTCCATCCTAAACAGTACGAGCAAAGCAATCTGAAATGCTTGGAATGAGGATTGTTTGAGTATACCAACATGGCTGCTAAGCCCGCCCACTGGCTTCACTTCACCAGCATTCGCGCTTAAGGCAGGGCGCCTCCTGTTACTAATAAAACCTCCTTGGTATTAATAGTCTGAATTTTCAAGTGAGGATTTTTAAAAAATGTTCTTATTTCAGTGCATGTACATGATATTCTGTCCTAGTCTTGCTTTCTGTCAGGGATGTTTCATGGTTGTACAATTGCTGCAGTCTAAGAATGCGAGTTTGCATTCCAGGAGTGTCATTTGATTTTGTCACAAAATCACTTCCTGCTTGACATTACTTCTGGCTATGACATCATTTCTGGTGGGTCCTGACACAAGTGCCATTCTAAAAAGTGGGACTCGATCTAAAAAGTTTGAGAACCACTGAGGTATTCTATTTCTCGCTTGTGAGAAACACTCCCTTCTGTGTGCAATTATTAAAATACAGATGGTCTTTTCAAACAGAACATTTAGCTTGTATCAGGTGTGTATACTGCCTAGGGAAGAGGCATCATCACTGGGTTGTAGTATTGTCTTTACTTTCAAGGATTGACCATTTTAAAGTGTAGTACAACTCCAATAATGCAGCATCCAGTCTGCCACATCCACATACTGCCATAGTGCAGTATGGCAACAGTGGGTTGAAGTGTGATGAGCCCACATCTGGATGCCCCAGGACCTGGTGATCAGCTGCAGGAGCTGCCCAGACTCCAGTTTCAGAAAAAGAAAGGTTCCGATGCTTGAGATTTTGTTTGAGTCAGCAGTGCATTCCAGGTGTTTCGTATCCAGAATGGACCCTGTTTATGTTGCTTGTTCTCAATGAATTCAGTGGCTGTGGCACCCAAAGTAAGGTTAATTGAAATTGGTTATCATCGTTGCACTGGCTTCACTGAACAGAACCGTCTGAAAGGGTTCTTTTCATGTGTTCATGCACATGTGTGTGTGCGCACCCCCCCCCCCAGTGTGAAGCCATACATGTCCTTGTAGTGTGTTCTGCCTGGGGAGTGTGGTTTTTAACTCCATCAGAAGGGGAGGGCTAATTGCGCGAGTTGTGTCCCACCTGATGGGCTCCTCACCTGGGATCATAGCACAGACACACTCTGAACACACAGGTTTCCCCTTTCAGTGGGGAAAAAGGCGGGATATAATTTTTTAAAATAATTAAATAAAATGTGAAATTCTTGTCAGGAGGGGACTGAGTACCCCCAAATGCACGAATTATCTGCATAGAATCAAATTAATTAGGTTACTAAGGGCACAATCCTAAACTGCGCTGGAACAGGTGGGCTGCTGGAGCCTTCCCGGGACCAAGGCATGTTCATGCCCTTGCGCCAGGGCAGACCTCAGCCTCCCCTATGGGTTCCTCAGATCTGTGCCCACAAAATCACAGGTGCAGGTCCGGCCCAGGGACAAGGCCTTGGATGTGGTCCAATGGCCAGCCCTGCCCTGTGGGTAGGCTGGCACACCCACCAGCCTACCCACCCCTGCCCACAAACTCCTCCCAACCAACCTCCCTCCTCCCAGAACTGCCCCTGCGCCAGCCGAGTTCAGCTGGCGCACAGGCGGCTCTTGGCTGGTGCTCTTGGCTGGTGCTCTCGGGTCGACCGTACTCCTAGCATTGGCCCGAGCGCTCTAGCACCAATGCAGGGGTGCCGGTCGGTGCTCCCACGTCGGTGCTAGAAAAGTAGCGCCGACACAACGGTGAAGGGTTGGCACTATGCAGGGCTTAGGATTGCGCCCTAAAATACATATTGTGTGGCCTTGTTTCATGAGATGTGGTTCTCCGAACCGTGTGCTGGAGCTGATCCCCCTATACTAGCATGGAGGAATGAGCCGAATATTTCTTGGTCCGTCTCTTGCCTTGCTGGTTTACTTATTAGTGCAGCTTTCAGGTACATGAGTTGGGGAGCTGTGCTTGGGGAGTTCTTTTTCCATCCTGTATTGTCATGTTAATTTATTTTGTTTTAATGTCAGGTTTGCATAGGTTCTGCTCTTGGAACTCAGCTTAGCCAGTAACCCAATCTTGGCATGACCTTGGCAACACAACCTTTTATGTGTCTACAGGCCACGATGAATAAATTCCTCAATCCATTGGGCACAAACAAGCTTTTCTTCAAAATCAGACAACCATACCTTTTTTGTTTCACTGGGTTTTTTTTCCTATTCCCTCTTCAACATATGCTGCTTATGCTTAGGGAAAATTCCAGTGTCAGTTTATTATGTCTTGTGTTCTTTGTATATGTCTACTTGTGACTCTGTCTCTGCCTCTCTGTCTCTTTCTTTATGGGGTAGGATTGCCAATTTTTGTCCCACAAGGGCTCCTGTCCCTTTCATATCCATCTGGTAGGCAGAGATTGGCAGGGAAAACATAGTCCATCACAGGGCTCCTGTGATCTGAGAAACCACACCGGCCAGGTGGTGGGCCTGTAAAACCAGGATCACAACGGCCTTATCTGCTTATTGTTAAGGGCTGAAGAACAAATTGATACATCACTCTGAATTCCGCAGCCACTGATTTTACATTTTATATACATTGGGTAAATCTGCACAAACGGGCTCAATTGGCATACTTAATTTACCTTACGTTTCTCAACTGTTGGATGGTTTTCGTTTTGTAGAATTTGGAGTTTTATGTGTAGTCGTCTTGTAAAGGATTTGTACTCATTTACTGTATACTAGAGAAGAGTGAAGGTCAAGGACGTGCAGGTTGAAGAGTCACAAGGTGTGATTGGCAGTGGTGTTCAGCAGACAAGCCTTAGGGCCCAGTCCTATCCGGCATAAAGTGGGTGGTGCTCTCGTACTGCTCATGTCACTGTTGCTCAAGGCGTTGTAAAGCACCTCCAACACCAGTGGTAGGGCAATGGCACTCTGGTGGGGCAATGGCAACGCTGGCCGCGCACGCCCTGGAGGGAGCACCGGTTGCTGGAGAGCTCCGGTGATGTGGCTGTTCAGGGTGGAACGGGAGGGCGTTCCAGGGTGGGAGGGGGTGGAGTGGTGACTCTTGCCGCTGGTTCCCAACCTCCGAGTAAGGCCGTGAGCATTACTCGGAAGCCCTTGTTCTGCGCCGGCTAAATAGGCGTCTTCACCGCGGGGAAAGGGGATGAATGTTTAGTCGAGAGGAGATTTAGTCGAGAGGGTTAATGCCTCCGTTTGCCTGAAGATAAGAGCTGAAGATCTGAAGGTCGCCAGTTCGGGACAGCCGGAAGTCTCTGTGAGTGGTAGACCTCGTTAATCGCGGCTGATTAACAGCTGAGCTTCGGCTGCCTTGTGTGAGGGGGAGTTGTGCCAAAGTTCAGCCGCTTCTCTGGTGGGAGCAGGGAAGCCGTTTATCAGCCAGCAAGAAGACCAACGGGTGGCCAGAAAGAAGGACTAAATCCAGAAAGATCCATCTGTATGTGTGTAGTTCTTGAAAGATAGAACATTTCTGTATAAATTGTAAAAACCTTCGGGTTTCTGAATAAAAAGTCTGCTCACGTAAACCGCCTTGAGTTATAGTCATTAGAGAAATCTGGTGACCTAAGAAAGGCGGTATATAAATCCTATTATTATTATTATTATTATTATTATTATTATTATTATTATTATTTCCCCTTGGAGCCTCCTGTGGTTGCTTTGCTGCCTCAGGATGTTGTGGTAGCCGCCTGGCTACGCTGTGCTCCCGGGCAGTCAGGCGGCTCTGGATTGGTCTGTTAACTCCTGTCACCTGCTGGAGTCTGTTAACTCCTGTTCACCTAGCCTAAAACCACACCTGATTCTATTTGTTGTAATAGCAAAGGCTGAAGATGTAGTGAGAATAACTATTTTTATATTAAGGCGGAAGTGCCATTTGCTCACCTGGGATGAGTTGCACTTGGGGTAGATCAGATGCTTCCTCTCTGTCTGTTGCACCTTTTCACCGAGACACTCGTATCTCAGATAAGAAGAATGCTATAGATAGACGTAGTCCAGTTATATGTTATAGTTCTTTAAAATGTGAAGGATCCGATGGAATCATCTTGCAGAATATTTCCAGCCTGCTCTCAAAATATTGAATATTCTTACTCTGGTTCTAATCTGAATATGTAGGACTAATGAGCAAAGCAAGCGGGTGACAAGAACTAACTTCTTGTCACCTGTAAATCTTTCCTAAAAGCCATCCCAATATATTCACATTGCAAGATATTCAGCATTGCAAGGAACTATTTCAGACTGAGTGCTCAATCCTATCCAACTTTCCACCTGTCATGCAGCCACAATGAAGCCCCAAGGCAAGGGGAGAAAACACCCTTCCGTACATTGAGGAGGCCTCTGTGATTGCGACCCCATTGCGGGATGCAGTGCATGTCCTGCTGGAAAGTTGGCTCGGATTGGGTCCTGAGTCATATAGTGTTTTCCCAGCTCAGAACCTACTGGGACAATGTCTAATTCGTAAGGGAGAGGCTTTCCCCTGCCTGCCTGCCTGCCACTGTGTCTCTAACGTGATGTGTGGTACAGGTGCTTCGCTCCATGGTCCACATGTGTGGCCAGGGCCGGTGCAGGCAATTTTGCATCCTAGGCAAAGCCTTGCACACCATTGTATCCCCCTCCCAAGGTTTTATAATTAATTTTATTCCATAGCACTGTTGTGGGGTGAGTGTATGTACAGTATGTGTATGTATATATTTGCGTTGCATTTTTTATATGTGTTAAAAACCTAATCTGTATAGAACAGTGCCCCACAAAGGTCAGTGCAGGCATACCCTGTACCCATTGGGGTTCCGTTTCAGACACCACCACCCTCTGTGGATACCTGCAATTAAGGATACTGGGGACACTTTTTTAAAGATAGGGGAACATCAGTGGTTTTGCTGCAACAAGATAAAAAAAAGAGATGTGTTTAATGTTCCCCTATCTGCCAACCTAGCAGTTCGAAAGCAGGTAAAAATGCGAGTAGATAAATAGGTACCACTTTGGTGGGAAGGTAACAGTGTTCCCTGTGCTATGGGCGTATAGTCATGCTGGCCACATGACCATGGAAGCTTGTCCTCAGACAAACGCCGGCTTAGAAACGGAGATGAGCACCGCCCCCTACAGTCGGTCACGACTAGACCATTCGGTTGTGGGGAAACCTTTACCTTTTTTCTTTTTAATAGGTGTCCCAGTATCCATGGATAACTGAAAGCAGCTGTACCGGAGCACGCCTGTACAGTGAGGTCTGTGCGGCTGCCTATTGATAGCACTGGCCCTGTGTGCAATGGCCTGATTGCGTACAGTCCTTTTCGCCATCATAGCTACCAAATCGACAGTGGACTGGCCATTAAGCTTCTTTTGATTCAGCTGTTTGAAGGTGCATGAACTTGCCTCTTTTCAAAGTGTTTTCTAACTTTGTTTGCCCATGCACATGATTCATTTTGACCTCTCAGTTAGATTTCCAGTAAGGCAAAGCAAATATTCTATAAGGTAAAGGCAAGGAGAGAAAAATACGTTCCTGGTGCCAAAAGAAATATGTCTGTCCTTGCTTGCAGTGGAGTTAGTTATATCTCCAACCATTTAACCGCTTACGTTTTTTTTGGGGGGGGGATATTAACTTCTATGTTTGTATTTGTCAGGTGGCAGATTTTTAAATCTTTACCAGACAAGGCGTTCACCAACTGTTGAAAAGCTGCAAGGCTTAGGACTGTTTGCTTTGTCTTCCTCTATCTCTAAATAATTGCTTTTAAAGCAGAGAGTGAGAGGACATACCTCCCTTCATCTCCTGCCAGCCCTATAAAATGTGGTCAAAGAGATGTGCAAAGGGAAAGAATTTTGTTTGGTGATGATGATTGCTTAGTGGTATGTGTACACATTGTAGCTGCAATTTCCCTTCATCAGAGGTCTGAGCTAAAATTCAAATATTTTAAAACCCAAGGTTTAGGTTTTAGAGTTTTCACAAATTTTATGTGTGTGGACTTTTTTTCCCCAAGCGCCAGGAAAAGGTTTGCTATTCAGCAAGTCCTCACTTAAAGTTGTTTCATGTAGCATTGTTCTGTTTTAAAGCTGATCAGCAGTTCTCAGTCTTCTGACTGTCATGACCTCCACAGCTGCACATTGTAGGGATACAGGAAGTCGCTTCTTGGTTGCACCAGACTCGCAACACAGTTCCTTGGTCTTGTCATGCCCCGGAATGCTGTATGGGTAATGGGTGTGGCAATGCCTTGTGGTGCAATAGAAAAGCACTCAGCACACCTGCCACTTGAGTGTGTGTTATTGAGGCAGTCTATGGTAAAATTGGTTTTGTTATTAAGTAGGGGTGGGATTTTGGTGTTGTTGTTGAAAACCGCCTTTTTGGGCTCTAACAACTGCCTTTTGATGGTTAAAATACCTGAGGATACAATCCTAACCTGGAGTTAAAGGTAAAGGTTGTAGGGGCGCAATCTTTACCGCCCCCGACTGTAGGGGGCAGTGTTTATCTCCATTTCTAAGCCGAAGAGCCGGCGTTTTGTCCGAGGACTATCTTCCGTGGTCATGTGGCCGGCATGACTCTACGCCGTAGCGCACGGAACGCCGTTACCTTCCCACCAAAGTGGTCCCTATTTAACTACTTGCATTTAGGTGCTTTCGAACTGCTAGGTTAGCAGGAGCTGGGACAAGTAACGGGAGCTCACTCTGTCGCGCAGTCTTGAACTCCCAACCTTCCGGTCGGAAAGCCCAGCAACAGTGGATTAACCCGCTGCGCCACCACGTCCCTTAAGCTGGAGTTAGGCCAGCACAATTAGGCCAGGAAAGTTTGGCCAGCGCAAGGGACACCGTAAAGCGCATTTGGACCACTCTCGGAGTCAGAGAAGCCAGCACACAGACCACTCCTAGAAAGTGGGCCAGACGTGCTTTACGGTACCCTTGTGCAGGCCAAATGTTGCTGGCCTAACTGTGCCGGCCTAACTCTAGGTTAGGATTGCGCTCTAAATAAAAACACAAAACACCGCATTTTGGTGTTCAAGATATTTTCCAGAAATTTAAATAGACTACTTTTCCAATTAGAAACAATACTGCGGGTGCATCTGCTGACACTATATCACCTGTATCATCTACAGTACCTAGTACACTTTTAAAACATTTAAAATGAATAAAAATGATATCTGGGAATGAGAATGTAGAGTAAAAGCACATAATATTTGCTGTTTTAATCAAGAAATTTTTGAAAAAATATCACCAAAAAACCCACCCCTAGTTATAAGACGTCTCGCTTAAAGTTACAGTCGCCAAGATCCTATTGAAAACTTTAAGTGAGGACTTACTGTATTTTGCAAGCAAAATGCTTAAAAGTTTGTAAAGTGCTGACTTTATGTGATTTGGTTGTATCCAGAAATTAGTTTAATTAAGCTATTCATTTGGAGGGTCAGACGTCTTCAGAGGCTTAGGGATTATTTATGAATTCAATTGTTCAGAATGTACACATAGCGTACAATTTTTGTTTCCCTTAGTGGAAATTCCTTGCTTTTTTGAAGTTTTACTAAGAATTTACTGAGCATTATGCAACTTTCAAATTATGGTGTTGGAGAAGACTCTTGAGAGTCCCCTGGACTGCAAGGAGATCCAGTCGGTCAATCCTACAGGAAGTCAAGCCCGATTGCTCCTTGTAAGGACAAATCCTGAAGCTGAAGCTCAAGTACTTTGGCCACCTCATGAGAAGAGAGGACTCTTTAGAAAAGACCTCATGCTGGGAAAGATTGAAGGCAAAAGGAGAAGGGGGCGGCAGAGGATGAGATGGTTAGATAATGTCACCGAAGCAATGAGCATGAACTTGGGCGAACTCAGGAAGCTAGTGGAGGACAGGGAGGCCTGGCATGCTGTGGTCCATGGGGTCGTGAAGAGTTGGACACGACTTAGCGCCTGAACAACAACAACATCCTCTGCAACAAAATGAGGACTATAGGAAGGACTATAGAAAAGAAAAAGGACGACTATAGGAAGCCTTTAAAATGGAGAAAAAAGAAATCAAGATCCCAAATATTAGCTAGAGGGAAGCTTCTATTGGTAGCAATACAAGCTTCCTTCCCAGCGGTGGAATTAGCCTTGTAGATGCCTTTTTCATAGGGATAGGAGGAAACTGCTAATGGTTCTGCACTCAACATGCATCAGACCTGGTCCTGATTGTTCCTTGCCTTTATTGTGCCTGGTTCTGATTGTTCCTTGTCTAGTTCAACTGCTATTTGAACTAGACAAAACCAACCAGCAAGCAAAAAAATGTCCACAAGCACACAGGCCCAAACTTAAGATGTAGTTTGGCATTTGGTTCAGTGCATGAACACTTGGCATTATTGAGAAGCAGCTACTAAAAATGTGACTTTTGCTTTCAGAAAAAAACAGTATAATGTTAAAGTTTTTAAAGATCCAGTTCTGGGTGCCCTTTTGTGACAGCAGATTCCACAGTTTATTGTACTGAAATTCCTGAAATAACTAGAAAGAAGCTTATAAAGAGAGAGTAAGTCAGCTTCGAGCAAACATATTCAAACAGACCTGCATTTATCTCTCTGCAGAGAACTGTAACAGAGCCATCCCAGGGACAACTGGAGAGGCGAAATGGATAAAGCGCTGTTTGCTTCTTGGGAAGTTTATTTTACATCCATTGTGAGGAATGTAATTATTTCAAAAGCGCTGGAAAGAATATCAAAAGTTTAAGTGAAAATGCCTTTTTGTTCTGATTTTGTGAAACATAAATCTAAGCAGTGAAGTCAGACTTTGCCTCAATGGGCCAATAGTTTTATTTTTTTTAATTTTCTGCATGATCTTTATTTCTGATTTTCAGGTACTCATGTTTAATCCTGTTCAAAGTTCTTCTGCCATTAAATGTTTGTCGAAGCGCCCTAGCTATGCAACTCTGCGTATCAGAAGCATTATGTCTTTTGTTTGAAAAGTATTCACCAGAAATGGCGGAAAAGCGACTCTTGAGCAATCAAGTTACATTTTTCCTATTTATAGACACTAGCCCTCTTCTTTAATCCTGTCCCCTGCATTTACTGAGCACTAGATGGGAAATGGTGAAGACCACATCCTTTGGCCCCATTCTCTGCCCTGACATGACTTCTGCATCTACTGTGGTGCGATTATGTATCAAGCTTTGATTGGAAAGGGGCCCTTCCTGCATATCCCATGGGAGCATGAACCTTGCTTTGATTCCTGCATGGATAGTGCCTCTTTCTTTTGAAAGCTGTAGGGGCAGCTGCTGAAGGCATGGCCATTGACATACAGTGGAACTGGGTAGTGGTATCATGTGTGCCCCCCATTCAGTATGTGTGTGGGATTACAAGAGAAGAGAGCTGTACTGGCATTAAAAGGGGATTGGACAGATTTCTGGAGGAAAAGTCCATTGTGGGCGATAGGCCATGATGGGTTGTGCAACTTCCTTACATTAATAGTAGGCTACTTCATAATCCCAGGTGCAAGGGAGTGGCAACAGGATGCAGGGATCCAGTTGTCTCGTGTGCTCCCTGAGGCACCTGGTGGGCCGCTGTGAAATACAGGAAGCTGGGCTAGATGGGCCCTTGGCCTGATCCAGTAGGGCTCTTATGTTCTTACTGTAAAGAAGGGGAGGGAATGGGAAAATTTATGTGTGGGCTTGTGAGGAATTGGGAGTAAAGTATTTCAGATGCTATCACTCCTAGGCCCTGTATGATGCCTGTGCTCTTGCTTCAGGACAGAAGTGGATGTTGTAATTTCTGGAAGAAAAGTCCATCGCAGGTTGTAAGCCTTGTAAGGTATTTGCAACCTGCTGGTTTTAGAAGTACGCCACCTCAGAATGCCAGGTGCAAGGAGTGGCACCAGGATATAGGCATCTTGTTGTCTTGTGTACTCCCTGAGGCATCTGGTGGGCCACTGTGAAATACAGGAAGCTGGACTAGATGGGCCTTTGGCCTGATCCAGTGGGACTCTTCTTATGTTCTTAGATAGCAAATTCTGTTTTATTTATCTCAGAAGTTTACCTCAGAAATTTACTTCAGAATGCCAGATGCAAGGGAGAGGCAACAGGATGCAGGCATCTTGTTGTCTCATGTGCTCCCTGAGGCACCTGGTGGGCCACTGTGAAATGCAGGAAGCTGGACTAGATGGCCTTTGGCCTGATCCAGCATGGCTCTTCTTATGATTCATTTCCAAATGAACATGCACCATGACTGTAAGGATTGTTTTCATATCCGACAAAACTACATTTTTAAAGAGATTCATCCTTTGAGTACAATGACAAATAAAATTTCTATCTTCTATCTTGCAACAGACCTGTGAGGTAGGCTCAGAATTCAGCTGTTACAGATGGTTAAGAAGAGACTGATGATGATTTGCTCAAGGATGTCCCTTGAGGTGAAGGGATTAAAAAATACTCAGGCCAAATTCTAATAATATAGGTTGAGCACTGCTAGTCTGAAAATCTGAAATGCTCCAAAATCTGAAACTGTGAGCACCGACACGACACCACAAGTGGAAAGTTCCACACCTGACATCTTGTGATGGGTCAAAGTCAAAATGCAGGTGCACAACAGTTTATTCAGTGGCCCAGGGGAATAAAGAACCTTCCAGTCCCCTTCATAAATGAATTTTGTGTTTAGACTTGGGTCTCATCCCCAAGATACCTCATTATGTATATGCAAATACAGCGGTCCTTGTGCAGGCGAATTTTGCTGGCCTAACTATCCCCGTCTAACTCCAGGTTAGGATTGCGCCTTAAATAAGAGTTCTCATATTAGCTCTGAAACATGGAACTGAGAGCTGACTCATATTGAGCCAACACCTTATTGGCTCCCTGCTGTGTCATAATAATACCTAATTGGCTCTTGGAACAATCAGTCTCATGGGTCAGTTTTGAATTAAGGAAATCCACTTTTTGTGACATAATGCAGTTATGTTTTCCTTTTCTGGTTATTTGGTTATAATATTTGATAGAATAAATGTATTTCAATATGACTTGTTTCATTGCAGTCTGCACTAAGTTACGCAACAAATGGAATATCACGATACTATTCCCCAAACCCAAGATTTTCAAAATTTTGGCCATCCTGAGTGTGTCAGTCCACCCCCTCCAAGTCACTGCTATATACCACTGTCATGAGCACGCAAATATCCTAAAGAGAGAGAATTTGAAACTGGCCTGGTTCTGAGGTGTGAATTCTAAACCCAATAATTTGTTTGACATACTTTGGACTTCATGAGATCCCAGCAAATCTAAAAACTCTCATTTCCTGATTGTCTTTCCTTGAGAGAAGTGTTTTGACAGAATTTTGTTTGCAAAATATGTTTGTTGGCATCCATTCCTAGGTTTGGATTCCTCCATATCAGAAGTAAAACCCTTGTGCTCCTTTCCAGGATCCTGCTTTTCCTTGACCTTCAGCAGGGAGGGTGGATGAAAATACCCACAAGTTGTGCCCCAACTTCTTCATGTGCTATCCCAGAGCCTCACAGAGCCTTCCACAGCTACGTCTTACAGTATCATTTCTTCTGGCACAGAACAACAGGAAGGGGTAGTGGTCACCAGTTTTGATGAGTCTTGGCAACTTCTCCATTATGTAAACCCGGAAGGCAACTCATTTGCAGGGATGACAAGTCTGGAACCTGCATCCCATTGCCTCTGTCCCTCTCAGCAAGGAATCCGCTACCACCTCCTCATTCAAAGAGGACATTGGACAGTAATGTCATGCACGCACATTGCAACGTGTCTGACATTGTGTCGTTCATATCCGACTAAAATAGCTTTCTCCTGTGGCGGTTGCTATTTGGTCACATATTGGACTAGAAATAGACCACAATTAACTGCAGGTTGAACTGCATTTATCTCTGGTTACTTCTTTTCAAGATAAACCACTATTTGGACGCCTCTTGATATTGATTCTGCTACCTCTTGATATTGCCTCCATGTCGTTCTCCAGTGAGCTCTCCATGTCAGGGTCAGCCATTGGATTGTGCTTAGCTCCTCCTCTCTAGACAGGCAGGTTAGGTGACAAAGACTTCCTGCAGGGAGGTCTCCCCAGTCTGACCCAGGGGGTGGCCCTGCCCATGCAGTTAGATAGGAACGCAGTGAGACCAGAGTGGGCGGGCTTAGCGGCCATGTTTTTATACTCAAAATGCTGATTCCAAGCATTTCAGATTGCTTTGCGCGTAGTGTTTAGGACTGAATCGTTTACTCCTGAAGTAAAAACTTACCAAAATAACAATGTGTGATCATGGAGAAACATAATTGGTAACCTAATTATGAGTTAATATGCAATTCCAAGGTTTAATTCCGCATAATTAGTCAGCCATATTGTTATATCCATGGAGTTGCGTCGGCCATATTGTTAGACCAGACCATGGACCAGAACCATTGCGTTGGCCATATTGTTTGACCAGACCGGAAGTTTCAAGAATATGACGTCATTTCGTCTCCATGTTTATTATAACTCCATGGTCTGACCTTGCCTCGCTGCAGCAACGGGCGGGTGCAAACCCCTCTCCCAGCATGTGCACGTGAGAGCCCACTAGCTGGTCTCTTTTCCTCAGCAGTTTTTCAGCCGCAGAAGCAATGAGAGGTCCACTTTTGAATTTTGCGCCTCTCGCAACGCAGATGGGAGTGCTCCAAGGAGAAGCCGCAAGGATAGCCCCGGAGAAGGACCCCGCAGCTGCGGCTGCTGAGAGAGGTGGCAGAGCCTCCAGGAAGAGCTAGAGGAGGCCGATGCGGCAGCGGAGACCACTCCAAGTGCCCCGTAGGAGCCGTGAAACCACAGGAATAGCCCCAGAGAAGGAGCACGCGGAGGCTGCCATCTTTGGGGCGCAAGTTTACTGCCTGTGATGGAAGCAAGGGACAACCGCAGTCACAAAAATCTCAAGACAGATTCGTACTGTGATGTTTAAATAAGGGCAATTATCCGATGTCTTTCATTCAATGTGGAACTTCAGGATGCTTTCGTGCAAAAGTTTTCTCTCTTTTCCCCACTATACACTTACTCCCCCGCTCTTTAGTTCCTTGTGGTTCAAGCACAGCAGCTTGCCTTGAGATTTCATTGGTTGTGATTGCCTTTTATTCTCCACCGTTTCATGGGGCTGCATATTTGTTTCCCACAGTTTTCTGCATGTTTGTCTGAAATGAACCGTGAAATGATTCAGTGCCAGCATGTGTTTTCAATAACCAGGGAATGTGGGCATATGGGAGGATGAAAAATGTTCAGTTTGATGTTCAAAATGCATAACATGGGTTAACATTCTCTGAGGGTTTTGCAGTGCCACTCCTGGCTAGGAATGGTTAATTATTTTTGGATTATGTAATGTCTTGCATGAACCATCTGTAACTTTCAGCAAGCATTAAATGAGTTAAAGAAAATTGGGGCTGTGAACTGGGCAATTCTCTACAAAGGCTTTGCTGCAAGCAAATGAGTTCATTGAGTAAAAACACATCTTTTCAGGCTTTCTATATGTTCTCATGGGGCCCCTTTCATAGACATAAACGCTGATAAACTTTCTCTTCTCTTATTTCAATCCTCCATGCAGCAAACTGAGGATGTACAGTGCAAAACATGTAACATCAATGGTACCCGGACTGCCGGTGGGGATCCTGCTTCCTCAAGGCAGAGAAGTTGCAAGAGGTAGCCGTGCCTGGGCGATGACATTGTGATGTCATTTCCGAGTTCTTCGGAGGGGGTGCCTATGGTGGCTGCACCTTGGTGATTGGGCAATGGCCCCCATTCCTTCTTCTTAGGATACTAACACATTAGTGAGAGAGGTTATAGTCTAGTCAGGACTGGGCTGGGGCTTCTAATACAGCCCTGGCGTTGCAACCAAACCTTACATTTGATCCCCACTGTGAAGGGGGTTCCCCAATGCCCAGCCATAGCCAGGCAAGAGAGGGAGCTCCAGGGGTCTTGCCAATTTCTTCTGTCTATCCTTCCTCCGTTCTTCGTGCTATTCAGCTTCTTCACTGGCCCCCACCTGCCTCTTCCTCCCATCTCTCGCCTTCCAAACCCTCTCTCCGAGGAGGTAGGCCTGTCCACACCTTGCATTTGATGTCCCTGCTGAGCACTGAAGCTCAAAGCAGCCCTGCTCCAGAGCTGTCCCCCCCTGCCCTGACCCCAGGCCACCGCAGGGCACCACATCCCCCAACCCCACATCACTTTCCAATCTCAGAGCAGAAGTTTATTCTCTGCCAAGAAAGAGCCGCTGTGCTTCTGCTCACCTGGAAGAACTTGGGCAGTTGCTGGAGCTGCCCGTCGTTGCGGGTTTGGAGGTCCTGTTTCCCGTCTGCTGAAGAGAGGAGCTGCTTCCATTGGAGTCTTGGACGTCTTGAGTTGGCTGCCAGGCCTTGTGAAGATGGCGCTGTTCAGGTTGAAAACAAAAGACCTTCCCTTGTCCGGCTGTGCCCCATTTCTGGGCAGGAAACCTGCTCTGCCTGCTCTGCTGGCTTTCTAGGGAGCTTTTAGTGTAGGGGAGCACTAAAAATTTGGGTTTTAAGATGGGTTTTAAGGGCTTGAAGATGGTAAATGGTGCATGCTCTACAACCCTCTTATGGATGTCGCATTATGAGAACTTGGGGATTGGGCCTCCAAACCCGACTTCTTTTGCCCCCTTCTACTTCCAGTTGGGCTCTAAATGTGACTGTCAAATTTCTCCCACAGCCTTGGCCTTTTGGGCATGTGTGCAAACCACCAAACTTGGCAGCTGCTGGAGTGGGGTTTGTTCTGCGCGGCAAATCAAACTTGCAGTCTAATAGATGTGTTTTAGTGACAATGTCTACCACGGCTGCAGTTCAAAGAGCAGATCTCAGGTCTCACACAGGCACGTGCCCCTTTGCTTTTTGTTTGGCCCCAATGTAGGCAACGTATAAGTAATGATGGCTCTGCTGCTGGAAGTCAATGAGCTACTTGTTATGCTCTTCACTGAGAGGGGATGAGCTAATTCTGTTCCCTCCTTACCACAGCTGGCTCCATAAATGGAGAAAACGAGTCTGTCTGGAGGGGCTTTATTTGGTTTTCACAATGGCTAAAACAGCTGCTGCCATACAAATACACTTGTTTTAAAAAATTCACAAATGTTTACATTCACTCCAGGAGACACTAAAATGTATAGCTTGCATTGAACCCATGTGTGCACTTGCTTCTGGGGAGGGGAAACGGGGGAATGTACGATGCCAAACCTTATGTGGTTATCTGTGAAAGGAATGGGAAGATGCAATAAAACAAGATGCAATCGGTTTGTGTGGGATAATGAGCGGTGGCTTGCTAGTGAGAAGTCTACAGTCTGTACTGATTTAAATCCTGCTGGTTTCACTATGCCCAAGCAGGTGGCTCCGAGAGCCAAATTCAGGCCTCTCAGGAGGAAGTGCCTAAGAAGTAGCGGGGTGTTTGTTGGTGGTATTTGTTTTCCAAAATTTCTTGATTAAAATAGTAAATTGCGGTGTTATGTGTAACAGTGAAAAGAGCAAGAGGAAGCATTTCTCATCTTACTTAATGCAATTATTCCAAAATTCAGACAAAACCGAAACCCAGACACCTTCCTGTCCAAGCAGTGCGGATAAGGGCTACTCAAGCTGTACACTTTACAGTAAAAAAGTAGTTCACAAAGCAGTTTATATAGCAAAACAAATCAATAAGCGCCATGGTTCCCTGTTCCCAGAGGGCCCACAGTCTAAACAGAGGTGCAGAATAGACACCTGCAATAGCCACTAGAAAAGTTGCCGTGCTGGGGTGAAGAGGAACAATTGCTCTCTCCCTGGTAGATGTTGGAAGGCACCACTTTCAAAGGTGCCTCTTGGTCCTGTTGGCAGGAGTTCTGAAAGCTGGAAGAAGTGGAACCTTGGTTGTTGCAGGGAGACTTTTTTTTAAGCCACAATGCTTTGATTTCATGCTTGAAGTTGATTTCTGCAGTTTGGCATTTATTAGGGCATTTGGAATATTCAGAATCTTTGTCATTTCCAATTGGGGCAGAATTAGCTCTGTTTGGGCATATTTCTGCAGCTTCTGTTTCCTCTCCCTGTGACCAGCTATTCTGTTGACAGAAGGCTTTATTCATCTTACTACTTCCCAGGGGCGCCAACTCTGTGGGTGCTGGTTTGCTGACGGCACCCCCAATAATTTTGCTCAGCACCCACAATGTTGGGCACCCCCAAAGAGCGGGGCAGCCCCATGTTCGGTGCTGGGCCGGGAGCATGCCCAGCCCAGCGGCAAACCAGCCCAGCCGAGGGCAGTGCAATCAAGCCAATGAGCTTCTTCCTGAGGCGTCGCTGGTGCCTCAGGAAGAAGCTCATTGGCTCGCCCGCCCCGGGGCTGCCTGCTTCTGAGGCTGGGAGGCTGCGATCGCACGCCCTGCCTTGGAAGGGATGCCACAAGCAGCTGCTTCTGAGGCCGGGTGGCGGCGATCGCACATCCCGGCCTCGGGAGAGGCTTCTGCTGGCCCGCAGCACTTCTTCCAAAGACGGGCGTGATTGCGCATGCAGGGAGAGGCTTCTGCCTGCCCGCAGCACTGTTTCCCGAGACCAGGGCGCACGCCTCGGCCTCGGGAGAGGCTTCTGGTGGGCCGCAGCACCCTTTCCCGAGACTGGGGCACGTAATCGCGGTGATGTGGGCTCAGAAGGTCCGGCTGCCTGTCATCGCAGGGCTGCTTCAATGACAGGCAGCCCCCACTTCCCAGCCCGCATCACCGTGATTGCTAATGTGTGTGGCCAATCAGCACCCGCAATGTTTAGGGCAAGTTGGCGCCCCTACTACTTCCATCCACATGATGAAGCGGGAAGGACCTTTTGTAGGATTCATTGTTGTCTGTATGAATGCAGTGGAGAAATGTGTGTTAGTGAAATGTGACCTGGGGCTTATTCCCGAGTATCTGCAGCATCCTTACCTCATTAGTTTGAACATAATATCACCCACTGGGTTTCAGATTTTATCTACTTATTGCCTGGGTTTTTTTTCCCCTTCCAAAGAAAAAAGTTCCCTTTGGATTGAACTACATTTGTTTCCTAGGAAATACAGTCAATCCTTGTTATCTGTTAGGGTTTGGTTCCTGGAAATCCTCAAGGATAGTGAATTCACAGATAACGAACCATTGATCCTGTGGGATCAATGGGGTTAGGTGCATAGAGAACCTTATTTGCCATCAGAAGAAGTCAGCAGACCCCCTCAGGAACCAGCAGAGAGGAGCAGGAACTGCCAAAGGATATTGCTGCAGGGACCTTCCAGAGGCTGCAGGGATCTTCAGAATGGCACCTGCGACCTGTATGGTCCAGTATTAAACATGGCTGGCGGATTCTTTTGTGGCCATTTAAAGGGGTCAGTGCTGGTTGCAGGTGCCATTCTGAAGGTCCCTGCAGTCTTTGGAAGATCTCTGCATAGTGGATAATGAGGACAGAGGTACAGATAACGAAGAAAGTAGCAATTCCACCCCTTGCAGATGAGCAAATTCACCAATAGCATATAGAGGAGATTGATCGTACATTTCTTGTAAACGAGGTGCATCATTAGGCAACTGGGGAAAAATAAGTGTTAAAAATGTGTATAAAAACTACAAAAAGTATAGATAGATAGATAAGCAAGTACAGGTGTTGCCGCATTGGCATCTCAAGCTTAAGAACTGATCTTTTGTCTCCCAGGAGCTGTCACAAACGAGGCAGGAACTCCTGCTGAAGGTAATGAATCACCCAATAAAAACCACATTCCGACAGTAGGCTGATATTTGGGAATTCATTTGCAACCCCTGTTCAATTTGAAAACTCCTAAAAACGGCAATTACCTTGAAGGGAAGCCGTGAATCTCTCTCAGGTGTTTAAATGATTTATAAGCAATAAACTGTCTCCAGAAATGGTGCCCCTTTCCCTCCTTCCCCCCCCCCCCCCCGCTTCTCTGCATGCAGCTGCACAGGTTTAGCGGAACTATGCACCAGAAATGAGTATTGTCTACAGAAAACTGTCATGTCGAGTCTGAGCCCTTTGGGATGGAACAGCTGTGCTATGTAAAGAGCCTGCGGGCGGGCGTAGTGGGGAGGGTGGGATTTGTGGGATTGCAGCAGGAGGAGCTGATGCGGCCTTGCAGCCCGGAATGAGTTGCATGGGAGGAGTAACTTGGGATCAAAGACCAGCATCTGAAGTGAAGTGAAGAGAGAGTCCAGGGAAGAGCATATTGGAGTATGGGAGACCAACTGAAAAGTTTGGACAGGAGAAGCTCAGGCAAATGAGAGATGGATGGGAGATGGAGACAAAAGACTGGGGCCAGACAGGAACACAGAAAAGCCCTCTTCATAGGCAGATCGGGGCAGGCCCAGGTTAGTCAGGAAGTGGGGAAAGAAAGTAGGGGACAACTAGAACCATGTGAAATACCTAGAGAACGTACTATTATATTGCAGCTATATTTCATTTAACGGGGACAACACCTATTAGGGGCGCAATCCTAATCTGGATTAGGAGTTAGGCCGGCACAGTTAGGCCAGCCAAGTTTGACTGGCACTAGGGACATGGTAAAGTATGTTTGGACCACTCTCGGAATCAGAGAGGTCCAAATAAGCTTTACGGTGTCTCTGGTGCCAGTCAAACTTTGCTGGCCTAACTGTGCTGGCCTAACTCCAAATTAGGATTGTGCCCTAGATGAATGTGGAAACCTTATGCAGAAGTTCATTTTTGTATGTAAGGCCAGGCAGGAGAAGATTTGCAATGATGGCAAGCTCCACTCCTTCTGTGCACTCACTCTCCGTGAATTGGTTAAAACATGTATATAGTAGCCTCTGCATATTGACCCTAATCACATCATCGCATGTACACTGTGTTCTCCAGATTACAGATCTAGGACCTATAAGATTATCATAGGATACTAGAAAGTATCAATATGATACTATGCCTGCTGACAGGAAAATAATTTGGCATGATATTTTGATGATTTTGTTTCTCAAGGTTCCCCTTCAGATGTATGCCAAGAGGCAGTGCTAGAAGGCCATTTCAATTATTTCATCTGATGCTGTCAGCATGGAAACTGCCTTTGAGTTTATGGGAGCTGACAAACTGCAGACAATTTATGGGGAACCAGATGTGTTTGTGGCTCCTGCTCATCCTTAACAAGTTCAGGTTTGGATAGTCGTGTATAAAAATCTTCTCAGTATAAACAGAAAACCTGTTTGCCGCTGCTAAATTCCACTGTAGCTTATTTTTACTGGAATATAGAAATTTTTAGGAGCACCCTGAAAACACATTGCACCAAAGAGAGGAGGCAAACTTAAACAACCTGGAATGCAGCTGGGAGTCTGAAGATGACCATGTACCCATTGTGTGCCCCGGTTTCCCGGAGATGTGGTTGCCCTTTTGTAGGCACGCATTTCATCTCCAAACCATTTTTAACAGTACACATTACAGAAATGACTAAATGTTATGACATGCCCTGAAATAACTTCAGTTCAGCTTGTATAAATTCTACATGTGCGGTGCTTTTGGAGCTTGACAGGTGGAATGTTATTGTGATATTATTTAGCTGCTCTGACATAGTAAAGGCTGATGCCATTTATCTTGTGGCACTATACGTTCCAGAACAAACAAGTAAGAGTTTAGATTTGATTTTTTTTAGATCAACCTCTTAAAGAAAAGGGAGGCTTAAAAGTGTCTGGATGAACAGAACGAATGTTTTAAATAGTTCCAAGTGGCCATTTTCAAAGTGCGAGGTGGGCCTCTTTAAGGAGGCAGGGATGGGGTTGTTGGGGAGTTAATGAGCTTCCTGCTCTTGATGGGTTAAATTTAGTGAAAGCAGAAGCTGAGAGGACTCTGGCATCTGTGCTGATGTGGTATAGTGGAAAGAGTGTCTGACTAGGAATGGGAAGGCGTAGGTTCAAATCCCCACTTGAATGAACTTGAGGCAGTTATTTCCTCTATCCTACATCACAGGCATGTTGTGAAAATAAAATGGAGGAAAGGACAAGTGCGCATGCTGTCTTAAGCTCCTTGAAGGAAGGGCATAATAAACATGAAGGAGTTCATTTTGCTGATTATGAGAGTTGTGGCGTCCTACTTTGTCAAGAGTCTGGATTTCCTGTGGGGTTCCTACAGGCAGTGGTGGGATTCAGGGGGTTCGCCCAGGTTCTATAGAACCGGTTGTTAAATGGCCGGGCCCCGCCCACTCGCTTACCTTGGCTGGCTTTGGGTTTTTTTTTGCTCCGGCTATGATGTCATAGAACCAGTTGTTAATTTATTTGAATCCCACCACTGCCTACAGGTATTGTCTAGCCTCCCTCCTTGTGCATCCTGTTTGCGTGGCCCTGACCTGCAGTTGTGCTCCGTACTTCCCAAATCCTACCTGTGCAGGTAGAAACAAGTAGGGGTGCCAAAGTGCAGTCACAGCTTAAATGTCGCAACTGTAAATATGTTTCTCGATTTGCTTCTTTATAAATGTATGTTGTATTGTGTCTTTAATCTTAAATTCTGTTACTTCTCTGTGATCATGGGGAACAGTCCTGTTAATCAACCATGTGTGTGTTCTTGTCGTTTTTTTAAAACGTTGAATGAAGTGCTATTTGTCCAACCATTCTGTTTTATTAGTTCGCAGTGTATATGTGGCCCGTTTAAGAGTCTTTTGTTGAATCCCCTGGGAACTTGTTTGGCTGCTCTAGGTGATATAACTATAAATTTAAATAGCTTTTAATTAAAATTAATTTCCAGTGTTGCTAATCTAACTACTAGTAGCATTAAATTAGTAGAGTTTTTTGCTTTCTGCTCCTGAGGGACCGGTTCAAAGATCTCTGAGGCATGTCTTTGCAATTGTGTACCAATGTCTGTAACACTGAGAGCACAATCCTAACCTGGAGTTAGGCCGGCACAGTTAGGCCAGCAAAGTTTGGCTTAAGGTTTGGGGTAACTTTTTTTCTCATTTCCTACAACATGGGGTTGGGGTGGAGGCGCAAAGAATGTGTGGCATCGACTACCATCACTCTTTGCCACAGGAGATTTTTGTTTTTCTTGCACCACAATTCTTAGGATTTCTTTTTTAATATAAAAACTTACATCCAAGTTGATTCAAATAAAGTTGATTTGTTGTTTTCAAATAAAGAAAGGTACAGGTGTTCCCCGGTATCCACTGATTCAGTATCCACGGTTTCAGTTTTACCATGGATACTGGGACGCCTATTAAAAAGATAAGGGAACATTAAACAAATCTTTTATTTTAACCTTGTTGCAGTAAAACCACTGATGTTCCCGTGTCTTTAAAAAGGGGTTCCCCAGTACCCATGGTTTTAAGTATCCATGGGGGGGGCAGGGTCCAGAACAGAACCACAGTGGATACCGGGGCATGCCTGTATCCACTGATTTTGCCTAAGTTTCCTATTTCATGTTTTGTTTGCTATAGGAGCAGAAACTGGAGGGAGGAGTAGAAGGGTGGGGTTCAAGGTCCTTCCTGATGCTCCAGTGCTGTTGCACACATCATGTGTCCCTCTTTTCCTTACCACCTTGCTGCTGAAAGAGATAAGATTTTAAGCAAAAAATCAATTCATTTGGACGATCAGGTCCAAATGAATTGTCTTGAAGCGTCTGAGGCTGTAGCTCAACTTAACTATGAGCCCAATCAATCTCTTGAACGGGGAGCCCCTAAGAGTAGGATGAAAGTAAATTCCTATTTTGAGTGGCAAACATGGATTTGCATGAAGAAATGAGCAAGGCTTGCCATGTCTGGGGACAGAACGTAGGATTCCAAATGTAAAAAATGATGTTGCCGTACATGTGGTCTACAGTGTTTGGAAACAATTCTGTGATAAATTTCTCAGCCACATATTGGAGATGATGGTGCAAGATGCAACCAACGTGATTGCTCCTGCTAAAGAGAGAAGGAATTAAGATTGTGTGTCCTTGCTCCCCCCTGTACAGCAGTGGTACCCAAACTTTATCTCTCTATTGAGACCCACCTAGTTCTTGCTTGCTTGCTTGCTTGCTTGCTTGCTTACACACACACACACACACACACACACACACACACACACACACACACACACACACACCGTGTTTCATCTTACCAGCTGCTCAAACCTCTGGTTTTATTTATTTATTTATTTATTTATTTGATTTCTATCCCGCCTTTTTGCCCGAAGGCACCCAAGGCGGCATTACAACATAAAAAATACAATAAAATATAAAATTTAACATTAAAAAGCAATTTAAAAACAATATTAAAACAATACAATAAAACAAAATTAAAACAGAACAGTACAATTTAAAAAGAACAAGCCCAGTGGATCATAAGGTATGAAATATAAAAATGTAACAAACCAGCCAGCCAGCCTGTCAACAGTTAAAAGCTTTTTGGAATAAAAAGGTCTTCAGCCCCCGCCAAAATGTTAACAAAGAGGGAGCAGTTCTCAATTCGAAGGGGAGGGTATTCCAAAGTTGGGGGACCACCACCGAGAAGGCCCTGTTCCTGGCCGCCGCCCCTCTCACCTCTCCTGGTGGCGGCACAGTCAAAAGGGCCCCCCCCAGATGATCTAAGAGTACGGGTAGGATTATATGGAAGGAGGCGGTCCCTCAAATACCCTGGACCTGAGCCGTAAAGGGCTTTAAAAGTCAAAACTAGCACCTTGAATTGGGCCCGGAACAGAACCGGCAGCCAGTGTAGTCGCTGAAGCAACGGCTCGGCAGAGTCAAACCAATGTGCCCCAGCAACCATCCGAGCCGCCGCATTCTGTACTAGTTGTAATTTCCGGACCGTCTTCAAAGGCAGCCCCACGTAGAGCGCATTGCAATAATCTAATCTGGATGTCACTAGGGCATGGGTCACTGTGGCCAGGTCCGCACAGCTCAGGTACGGCCGCAGCTGGCGAATCAGCCGAAGCTGAGCAAAGGCTCCCCTGGCCACCGCCGACACCTGGGACTCCAGGTGTAGCTGTGGATCCAGGAGAACCCCCAAGCTGCGAACCTGCTCCTTCAGAGGAAGTGCAACCCCATTCAGAGCAGGACGATAGTCCAATACCCGAGCTGTGGATTTCTGAACCAAAAGCACCTCTGTCTTATCCGGATTTAATTTCAGCTTGTTTGCCCACATCCAGCCCCCAACTGCCTCCAGACAGCGATCCAGGACCTCAACCACCTCCTCAGAATCAGGGGGAAAGGAGAGATAGAGTTGGGTGTCATCAGCATATTGATGGCACCCCACTCCAACCCCCCCCCCCCCGGATGACCTCTCCCAGCAGTTTCATGTAGATGTTGAATAGCATGGGGGATAAGATGGAACCTTGCGGCACCCCAAACTTAAGAGGTTTTACATAGTCACATTTGGAGCAGTTGTATTCAGTGAACGCCATTGATGTACATTTAAGTCCTCTTTATTTCAGTAGATGAACTAAGCGCATATCTTAGGGTGCAACCCTAACTAACTTTCCAGCACTGACATAGCTGTGCCAGTGGGACGTGTACTGCATTCTGCAGTTGTGGGACAGTCACAGAGGCCTCTTCAAGGTAAGGGAATGTTCGTTAAAAGTGCTTGATTTGGGTTAGATTGTGCCCACTTTAATGTTCTATTATTATAGAAAATATAAATATCCACTAATTATTGGACCTAGGTTGCTGCCTTTTGCTTTGACAAGGATCGCTGTAATATCAGTGCTGCTAGGATCCAATGGGTAGCTCTTCCAAATACCAGGATCCTTACCCTCCTCTCTTACAGCTGTCCTTTAGAAGTTCCCTCCACCCCAGTAATTTCTGCATTCCATGCTCAAGGATTGGCTCTTGCATTTTTTTTTCTGCTGTGAACAAAGTGTTGTCCTTCATGGTCCTTAACTCAATGCATGTGCATGACTTAAAGGCATTACCTACCAATAAATAGGAGATTAGCTGCGGCTTGTATATTTCCTGATAGTTTCACATTTTTTCTGATGGCTCATTGTTATCCTGTTTCCTTTAACGATGGGACACTCTAATGAGTTTGCCATCTGACATACATCTGCTTCCTGTTAAACAATACCTTCATTCTTCCAGAGCTGCTAAACTCATCTGTTATCCTACGAGATTTGTATCTTTGCCTTGAAAACAGCATGTACAAGTGAACTGCTCTGTATTCTGTTTCTCTGTTAGGGATTTTTTTTTTTTTTTTTGCATATTGTCACACTGGTAAATGGCTATGGGGGCATGTTGGAAAAATGTAATCAGCTGGAAGGTTGATACTAATTTGCATAATTTGGATGCATATCCCTGATACGATTTTACATGCTATTTTCACGAATATTACCATTCTCAATCCTCAGCTGATGTGCATAATAGCCTAATTTGCATAACAGTGCATAATAGAAAATAGTTAACTTCAGTTTGAACAGTTTTGAACTATTCCCTGTAAAATTTGCAAGTGTCATTTTTAAACACTATAAAACTCTCTCTCTCTCTCTCTCTCTCTCTCTCTCTCTCTCTCTCTCTCTCTGAACTGTTTCATGCTGTAATATTCACAGTGTTACAGCTGAATAACTCATGTGTTCAGTTGTGTTCCTGTGTATAAAAAAAATAAAATGAAAGAAATGGAATCAATGGTCAATTGGATGAAAATTGTGAATAGCTGCTTCGTGGCTGCCCCTCTCTGATCTCATGGGGGTGTATAAGATAGTCTTTCTATCTTTTCTTGTATAGCTGCAGTCAGCTACATTTGTAGATATTTAATAATAGCTTCTCTTTTGGTGGCAGTTCACGAAAATGGCTGAATTTGGATTGGAAGTTAATGTGTAACTAGGGTTGCATCTTTAACAGCTCTATATGCAATGCCTAAGTGAAAAAAAATACTCACTTTTTATCTTTTCACTGACCCTGGTGACAGAAACCTGTTTTAGTTTAAAGCGGTGTTTTTCAACCAGTGGTACTCATGCCACCAGTAGTATTGTAGGTGGTGTCTGGTGGTACATGCGAGACTCCAGACCCCCGCTGCTTGGCAGCGAGACCAGCAATGCAACGTGATAAACAGCGGTAGGAGATTCGGCTCAGTGGACAGAGCCTCAGCCTGGGCTTTTAGCATGCGGAAAAACCCTCCCATCCGCTGTGAGCCCCTTATTGATATTATTGCTTTGTATCTGGCCTCCCATTCCAGGTATAATTGGCGATTACATCATTGTCAGGTACTTCCAATAGATGGTACAGTGGGGGACAAACATTAAGGAAGGCTGGTCTAAACTATTGTGGTTTCCAACCTGTGGCATGAAAACCACAAGGGACAGAGGAAGGAAGCGTTTGTGGGGTGTATGGACAGGAGCAGAACCACGTGTAGGTTTGGCTGTAGTGCAGGGATAGTTCTGGCCTTGTGCCCATCTCAATAGTGCATTGATGCTGCTTATTAGGCTGAAATCACACTGCATATGCGCATCTGTTGTGTGCATGAAAGCATCACCATCTCTTATGATGAAACTGGTTTTGGGCAAGTTTGACAAAAAGAGTTTCCTTCTCTCTTTTGAAAAGTACTGTACAACATCTGTGTCTCCCTTTTCTTTATGGGCCCACCCATTACTATATCCTGAAAGTGCTGCCCATCTGCATTTGCTTAGTGGTGGATCTTGCCCTATGAATCTGCCCCCTTTGGGTCTGCCCAGCTTTGGAAGGTGGTGGTGGTGAGTGTGGGGTTCAGTGATGGCATTCCTGTTATGGAACACTAACCTGTCTCTAAGCAGGTTCAACTCGTACCAACTCTTTTACTGCTTAGATGTCAGATGTAGATCTTACCCTGCAAAATGTTTTTTCTTGTTGGCAGGGGTGATTAGTGGTTGCTGCTTTTAAATCTGTTTTACCACTTAGCTTGTATGACACTACTGGTAGATCCATTTTTGTCTTTTGGAAATTGCTTTTCCTTTTGTGAATCGCTTCAGTCATAGAAATATTTTCAGTTGCTAAAAGATGAATGAAGAAATAGTTAGGAGCCTGTAAAGGCAGACTTGTACATTTCAACAGTGTTCTTAATGTGATTCAATTGAAGTGCAATTCATTCCCCCTGCATTTTTTCATGGGTGCTAATTTACATAGTTGCCTGTGTGTCAAATTCTTTTTAATTATCATATCAGTATTTACTAGCTGTATTTTCACTGCCTTGTTTAGTGGCTATTTTTGGGCTTCTTTCATCACAGCACAAACTCCTTTCTTCTGTCAATGACAGCACTTTACATTTTCTTGTTCATTCTTGAAGTTTCAGTTACTTTCCTTATGTTTCTGAGGGTGTTGCAGTACATCAATTGGAGTCTTGTTGGTACTTTTATTACATTGTGAAAATGAATGTGGGCACCATAACCTTTTTGGAAGATGGCAGGGTGCACAGCTGTCTTCTAGCAAATAGGCTGAAGGCACAATGACACCATAATGTCTCAGATCCCTGCTATTGCTCTGGCCTTTTCTTCTTGTACTGCTTTTTTCTATACTGGTTATGGAAGGGAGGGAGGCATCCATACTTCATCTTCAGTCTGTAATTGTTATGTAAAATAAGAGGTGAGCTTAGAAGACAAAATGCATCTCTGCAATACACATACTTGACATTGTGAATTGAAATGTTCTATTTAAAAAGGCACAGAGAAAGGTGATAGAAAGGGGGACGTAAGTGGAAGGGAACAAAATATCACCTATGTTCAAAGTCAGCCACAAACGTCAATAGCTCATCTGGTTGGTGAGGTTTCCGTATCCTATAACATTCAATAGAATGGAGTTAAAGCCTTTGATTTTCCCCTCCCCATTCCCAATACTCAGTGAATCAGAGTGTTTCCAGATGGAAGGCATTCAGAGTGTCAGGCATGCTAATTGAGCATGTCTGAAACCCACAAGCCACACGGGGCCTGTGCTGATCCCTGCTAAGCTGAAGACCAGGAGAAGATGTTGACTATTGGGTGGCCGAGGGAGGTCTTGTTGGGCACACAAGAGATAAATTAGGCACAAAACATCTAATCCGGTTGGAGACAAAGACCTAACAAAGACCATGGGGTGGTGGTGAAAACATGGAATTGAAGAAAGGTGGTGGTCATAATGAAAGTGTTCATTATGTAAAGCTTAGCGACAGAGATATCTGTGTGCAACTAGTACAGAAAAAAATGGAAGGGGATGGACATATGGGTCAGGGGGGCAGCTTTTTCATGCTTTGGACATGCCAGATCTATAGCCTTAGAGGGCTCTTGAACCTCTAAAAATTACAGTTCCAACTTGATCCATGGATTAGACTCAACACTGGTGGCCACTGAGGATAAGAAGGACCTTCTCCCAAGTGGGAGGAGAGATGGCACTGAGACTAGCGAACTTAAATAGGACCAAAAGGCAGTGGTATGGTGCCATTGGTGGGACATGGTTGTTGTCTGCACGTTGCGATAAGCAGCCTTGTGCCACATTGCTGCTGCTGCTTTTTATTTAGTTTAAAGAAAGTATGTTTCTTATGCTGCCATGTCAGTGCTGAATGTTTATATTAGGAGGAATCATTTTTACCCTTAAGAATGATGGAGGAAGAGGTGTATCGCAAGACTGGGTAGAGAGAGAGTATCAGCCTTGATTTATTTTTAATTATTTATTTGAAGAATGTATACCCTGCCTTTCCCATGCTAAAGCAAATGCCCGAAGCAGCTTACATGGGCACGATAGTCTAAACCAGTTTTCAATGGGGTATTTACAAATACAGGCATGCCCCGGTATCTACTATGTTTTTTTAATAGAGTCCCAATAGCCATGACATCTGTGGGTAACTAAAACAGTGGATACTGAATCAGTGGATACCAGGGCACACCTGAACACAGTATTTCATGATAAGGGGTGGGTTTTTTTCTTAAAAACCACATAAAAACACAAAACACCACCTTTTGGGGGTTAAAATATTTGAATAAAAACACAAAACACCACTTTTTGGTTTTAAGGTACTTTCCAGAAATTAAAATAGATTAATTTTCCAATTATAAATAATACTATGGCTTCATCTTCTGATATTATATCACCTCTATCATCTACTTAGTTCACTTTTTAAAAGCATTTAAAATTAATAAAAATGAGAACTTGGAATGAGAATGTAGAATAAAAACACATAACACTGCAATTTGCTATTTTAATCAAGAAACTTTTAAAAAAATATCACCAAAAAGTAACAAACACTGCTATCTATAATTCACTCAATCCTCAGTCCCAGATGTAGCCTTCACAGTGTGATTCTCTTCTCTAGCTGTGTGCCATTGAGCTTCAGCAGGCAGCTGTAAGTCTAGACTGGACAGGTCCTCAAGGTCCATTCTTTTGCCTCCTGGCCTTCTCACACATTCCCACACTGGCTAATTAGCTCCACAGTGATTCTGTTCTGCCACAACAGAACAGGTACTGCAGGTTGTGCAGCATTCTGTCTCCCATCCAAAAATAGACCACAGATTCTCCTACTTAGCTTCAGGCAGTACTAGCAGCTCAACAGTAAGTCCGTATGTTCTGCCCCCACTTGATCAAGTTTTTAAACAAAACAAAACAGTGGAGTGTGTGTGTGTGTGTGTGTGTGTGTGGGTGGGTGGGTGGGTGGGTGGGAGAGAGGACAGGCATCAAGGTTCCTGACTTATAACCACTTTATCGATTTCTAGGGCTTCTGGCTTTGGTTGTGCATATAATGTATATAATGTCTTGGCAGATACAGTATTGTTGTCTTTCAATTTTCCAAATTATTTTATTTTTGTTTCTCCTTTCTTGCTATTCATTGGGAGGGGGGAACAGTCCCCACTCCTGTCTCTGAACCATTGACTTAATGGAGACTGTGCATTTGTTTAAGTCTAGCCATGTGTTTAACTGCTGGGGTGATATATCCAGGCTGTGCACACACACACAAAAACAAAGCTACACCTGTTGAACTAAACAAAGACCTTCAGTTCTGTGAGGTGAGCTAGTTCTCTCCTGGGGCTGTTTACGCAGATCTCCTCTTCCAGTATTTATTTTAGAGTTTTGTAAAGGGAGATAATTTGGAGGGCAAAGCTGTCCTGCTTCAGAAACAGACAGAACCTGAATAAACAAACGCTTGCTGTAGATTAGTAAGAACATCTGTAGTTTTAGATTGTTTTCAGAGCACATACCATATTTTTTTCTTCTTTTGGTGCGCTCTCCCTCACTCTCTTTTCCATTTTTTCTTTCCATTTTTTTCAAAATATTGGTAACAAAGAACGGGGCTAGAATGCACAGCTGCACTAGGCGTGACATGCCACTGTTTTAATTTTAAGTTTTAAAGCCCCAGCCAAAGAGTGGTTTTATTGTATCTTCGAAGAGAATAAAGCCACATGCAAATTCCAGCCATGGACATCTGTTTCCTCTTCATGTGGAAGAATTCTAGCATTCTGAAGGCGTTTTCAGTTCTGAAAGAGGCGGCTGCCTTCCTCCTATTTTGCCTGCTGTCTTGCTTCCAAACCCTGCTCTGGGGTCTATGAAGGAGGCTATTTATCGACCTGATTTGCAAGCCAGGCTTCCAAACTGCCTCCTAGTTTAACCTTATTTTCTTGTACAAACAAATAGCAGCAGCATTTTTCAAAAGGGTTGCCTGTCCCTGGGGTCTGTCTTTGGGCCATACATGTTTTGTGTTGAATGGGTACATCAGTACTTGGGACCTCTCAGCAGTTCCTGAGTCATTGGTTGTATATATGTTACAGGCAGTGTGTGAAATGCAGGTATTCTACAGAATGCCTGGCAAAGTATGAAAGAAGCTTATTTCATTCTAACCTTCCATACTTTACCTAGGGGTTGTATAGAATGCCTACCTTTTTTTAACAGTGTGTGCAATAAGCATCGCTCAGGTCAGCTGCAACACAACAGTAAAAGACGGGTATTTCTTGGATATGAACATGATATCAGGAGATGAAGACTGATATTTCTTGGACATTAACAACGGCTTGTCTGATGAGCTGAGAGCAGTGGTGTCATCCTGGCAGAACAGCCTGCTACGCTGTTCCACCAGTTCTGCGGACGGACCCGGGCTGCGCCGCCTCTCCCGAGGACGGGCGAGCTGCTCCTGAGCCCGCCCTCCCTCCCTCGCTCTGAAATGGAGCGATTCGGGTAGTGGCGGATCTAGGGGGGCACGAGCCCTAGGCGCCGTCTTGGGGCTGTCTAGGGGGGTGCCAGTGGCCCCCGCAACATTGCACGGGTAGACCTGGGCTCCGGAGTCCAGATCTACCCATTAGGAACAGCCGCGGGTACACCTGGGCTCCAGAGCCCAGGTCTACCTGCAGCTGTTTCTAATGGGTAGATCTGGGCTCCGGAGCCCAGGTCTACCCACGGCTGCTTCTGGTGGGTAGACCTGGGCTCCCGTGGGGGCGCACTTCTATTGGGTGCCCTGGGCGCCATTTTGACTAGGTCCGCCCCTGGATTCGGGCGCTGTGAGGCGCAGGGAGGCGTGGCTGCCCTCCGCCATAGGGGCAGAGGGCTGTCAATCATCCAGGCGTTCCGGTTCCTGGCGCGCCCGGATGAAGTATCTGGCCGAGAGTATGGATTTAGGTTTGCTTTAAAGATAGGAAAACCATTTCAATCCATTCTTTTGATAATCCGTATACTCCACAAACTTGTCTTTCCTCTCTCCTGTGTAGTTTCCCCACTGCAGGTTGGCCATCATGCACTGGCATGATGTTATAATATGTAGAGAATATGTATAAATAAATACGCACACACTTAGGAGCAGCCCTTCAATTATTAGCACTAGAGATACGTGCCCCCACATTTAGAAAGGCCATAAAAATACACATTTGCTGAACGATGACTCCTCTCTATAAATTTTGTCAGTACCTATCTTGGTATGCCTTTTTGTGCCAAAGGAGCACTATAGAAAGATGATTTGACCTAGAAAATTATCTGTGATATCTTGCCTTTATTGCATTTACTAACTTGATAGGGACAGAATGGGTGGATGTTTCGCTCTTTCTATTTATTGTGTTATCAAAGGATATTTTAATACAAGTAAATTCAACCAGGAAAAAAATACCAGTTCCGATTGGACTGCGTAGGACTGTGTCCATCTAGAAGCCGCTGGCTGTGAACTGCCGTAGCAAGGCGAGTAGTGTAAGCAAACACCTAAAGAGGAATATTGGGTTTGCCACCGCATGGCTGCCCTTCTGTAATGTGTTGCAAAGGGAAGATAGTTTGTTGTCTATAATTTCATTTTCAGGTGTAGATAGTTTGTTGAATACTAGCTTTAGATCCAGAGATTAGCAGCTGCTGTTGCCCACTTTGTAGTTGTTGGAGAGTATGTTGCATGTTCTCTGTGAATTTGATAACACACCAACCATAAGGGAAAAGGTCATGTATCTATAACAGTTGGTATAATTGGTCAGTATTTGAATATACAAATACATATATAAGGCAAGATTGGATCTGTTTTACACGACAAAAGCAGTAAACCCTGCAATATTTGTCGGAGTAAATTGGATAATATTATTTGTTGTTCGTATGATTGAGTTAAAGTATACGTAGCCCAGGGAAAATTGTCAAAGTTAATCTGTAAAATTATTCCAGAGTAACTGATGTCCATCTGGAAGTAATTCTGATGTTAGTCAACTCTGCTGAATAATCAGGACGGCTATATAACATCAAGCCAGACAGGCGGAGAGAGCTGGTACTCTGTTGTCTGTTTTCTGTGAACATTGTATGAGAGAAAGAGCTGATAAAGCCAGCCCTCATTTTGCTGGCAGAAAGTTGTCCACATGTGTGGAACACATTTTCACTGTTGTTTTAACATATTTCAGGTGTAAATATCAGTGCTTGGCAGGGCGTGATGATCTTCTGTTTCGGTGATTTCTTTAGGAAAATAATCACCAAATGCAATCAGTCCACAAGCCACCCGAAAGAGAAGAAGCCTTTTCTGTAGTAAGACATTTTAATCGCCCTAATTGTGGTGTAGCTATAAAAGGCTCACGGTGAATCCAATCAATTTTTGTCACTCGGTCGAACGGCCTCATAAAGAAAGCCGTCTTTGTATCTGTGGCTTGACGTTCATGCCTTGTTTTTTTCCCCCTTTCGAAAGGGGGTTCTGTAAAATTGGTGTCAAAACGTAGCCTTTTTAAAAGAAAAAGTTTGGAGAATGCATAGTTTGTGTGAGCTTGCACCTTGTGATAATAAAATGTGGTTGCTATCTAGCTTATTTTGACTGTTGTTGTGTTACGTACTATTGTGAAGATCTTCTGAGAACTGCTTTGTTAAATACTAAGTATTTATCTCTGTGATACTGGGATGTGGTGGTGCTGCGGGTTAAACCGCTGAGCTGAGCTTATTGACCGGAAGGTTGGCACTTCGAGACTACGCAACGGAGTGAGCTCCCGTTGCTTGTCCCAGCTGCTGCCAACCTAGCAGTTTGAAAGCACATAAAAATGCGTGTAGATAAAAATGTGCTGGGGCACATCAGTTTGACTCTGTCGAGCCGCTGCTTCGGCGACTACACTGGCTGCCGGTTCTGTTCCGGGCCCAATTCAAAGTGCTTGTTTTGACTTTTAAAGCCCTTTACGGCTTGGGTTCGGGGTATTTGAGGGACCGCCTCCTTCCATACAATCCTGCCCGGACTCTTAGGTCATCTGGGGGGGCCCTTTTGATTGTGCCGCCACCAGGAGAGGTGAGAGGGATGGCGGCCAGGAAGAGGACCTTCTCAGTGGTGGCCCCCCCGACTTTGAAATACCCTCCCCTTAGAACTGAGAACTGTTCTCTCTTTGGCAGTATTTCGGCGGGGGCTGAAGACCTTTTTATTTCAACAAACTTTTAATTGTTGACAGGCTGGCTGGTTGTTTTTTTTAAGACTCTATATTTTAGGATCCACGGGGCTTGTTTTAAATTTTAATTATTTTAATGTTGTTTTTAATTATTGTTTTTAATTGTAAATTGTGATTTTATTGTTGTAAGCCGCCTTGGGGCATAAAGGCGGGATATAAATTAAATAAATAATAATAATAATAAATAGGTACCACTTCGGTGGGAAGGTAATGGCATTCTGTGCACTACGGCGTATAGTCATGCTGGCCACATGACCATGGAAACTTGTCCTTGGACAAATGCTGGCTCTTCGTCTTAGAAACGGAGATGAGCACCGCCCCCTACAGTTGGTCACGACTATACTATTCAGTTGTGGGGAAACCTTTACCTTTATCTCTGTGATAACTGTGGTGAGCATGTCGGAAGTTCATCTGTAAGTTCATCTTCCACCTAAACTGCTTCACTGGATTAGGCAGAAGAATTGTCAAACTGAAAAGGGTGAGAAGGTAATAGAGCAGTGGTCCCCAACCTTATTTTGCACTGGGACCCCCTTTTTAGGTACGACAGCCTGTAGGGACCCCTCTAAGACCTAGTGATGGAAGTGATGTCATTAAGCAGGAAACAGGAAGTGACATCATTGTGCTAACAGGGCTGGAAGCAATGGCATTAAGCAGAAAGTGATGTCATTTAAAAAAAAATAAATCACATTTTTTAAAAGTTGAAAGAACTCCAAATCCTTTTTAGAATGTTCTGAATGCTTCGTATCTAAATGTCATTTGAGTTTTGAGTTCAGTGATGGATTCACAGACTACATTGTGGCTTCTCAATGTCATTGCTGATCAAGGTGCCAAAAAACAAATTTTAGTAGTATTAGATAGAATTCCTCTTCCTTGCATGTTGAGACTTGCCTAGGCATGCACATATAAGATGCTCGCTCAGAGAAAGACCTGGGAGAGACTTCATGCACATGCACGCGTGTACATGCACACCAAGATGAACCTAAGGCAAGGCTATCTTCCCCTGCAGCCATAGCATTTTTCCCTAGCCAAAAAGAAGCTTCCATGATTTGTGTGCCTGGCTTTTCAAGATGGCTTCTCCATGCTCTCCACGTCCCCCTGAAAATTGGCTCACGACCCCCTTGGGGGTCCCGACCTCAAGTTTGGGAACCACTATAATAGAATAATAGAATTTGAGAGTTGGATGGGATTTTGGAAGTGATCTAAGACAGCCTCTTGCTCAGGTCAGGCAAAGTCCACAGCATCCCTGGCAGGTGACTGTCCACTCAGCCCTTGAATACCTGAAGTGCCTGAGAGCCTGCTGTTGCACAAGGCCGCCTGGTCCAGATCCATAGAACATGGTATGTGTTGAGAACCTGCTACCCAATTTTAGGTGGGTCACATAGTGCCTAGGGCAGCCAATATGGGAAGATCACTGGAAAGGGAGAGGGCTGTGTGGTTATTTTGCTTGTGTCAAGCTTGTGAATAGGCTTTCCCCACTTTCTGATTCCCTTTGCTATTGGAAATGGCTGAGAAATAACCCAGCTTCTTGCTGCATTCTCAGGAAAGCAGCAAGCTCTTGTGTCACAATGATGGCACGTCCGGCCATGACATCACTTCCGGTGGATCCTGAACAGATTGTCATTCTAAAAAGTGGGTCCTGGTGTTAAAACGTTTGCGATCCACTGACATAGAAGATAACCCCATCAATTCCCTTGATGCCACTTCCCCTAGCACTGTGGTTCCCAAACATTTTAGCACCAGGACCCACTTTTAAAAACAACACCCTGTCAGGACCCACCCAGCTTTAAGAGACCAAAAAAAAGTTACACCTTACTAGCTGCTCAAGCCTCGGTTTTTTTTAAAGTGGTGGGTCCTTCTGGAGCAGTTGTTGAGCACCGTGTTCATCGGATCGGGACCATTCTGGTGTCCGTGAGTTCCCTTTTGCCTGGCCTTTAAGCTATGGCATGGTTGCCTACTCGTGAGTAATACCCTGCCCTTCCCATGCCGAAGCAAATGCCCAAGGTGGTTTACAGAGAACAAAAAAAGTACAATGTAACCACAGCAAGGAAAACATTCAGAAGAAAAAACGAACATTTTTCAAATTTGTTTTCAGACCATTGATGCAATTATCATTCAGTGACTAGAACTGACTGCCTTGGGGAGCATATGCTAAGGAATGATGGATGCTGTCTTTCAGCAAGGAATCACCAGGAAACAGTCAACTCAAGAGATACCAGGGTCAGCAGGGAGATTCTGGATTGTCATGTGGATTGTTTTTCATTACTAAGGTTACTTTAAACAAGCCAATGCCCTTTTAACACACTATGTATGGATCTGATGAATTTAAAGCTGGAATCCACGTTCCTGGCAGTGAGCCCTACTTATTAGAATAGGGGTTACTTCTGAGTAGACATGCAAAGGCTTGCACTGTGAGAAAGATGGTGATGATCTGCACCCTTGACCCTTCCTCATTCCATGGAAGATTAATCAGACTGGAAGGAAACCCTTAACAGCTGAGAAGAGTAGCTGGAACAGTTGGGCTACAACATCATGAATTGATCATAAGATACATCTAGCTCAGTCAAATGCCATTTGTACACCTTTCTCACCCATTCACCCCAAGCAAGGGAGAGGAGACAGCTGCCCCTTAATGCCAAAAACAAGGATAAGCTTTGGTGAAGCTCTCTGAGGAGACAGCCTAGGGCACCTTCATGCCTCTCTGGGGATTCAAAACTCAAAGCTATCACATAACCAAGTGTGTTTCCAAAACATACTGTATGTTCAAAACTGCACAAACTCTTGTGAATTAAGAATTGAACAAGCCATTTTGCCTGTATTTTCCCAAATGGGCCTTTGCTGATATTAGCCTGGAAGAGGAAGTTGGGACGCCTCTCATTAAGAATTACTGAATTGTGGAGCAGTTTCACTGCATTTTGCAGAATCTCAAGGGCATGGGCTACTTGGGGGATCTTGAAGCATGCAGGAACAAAGCCAAGGAATGTTGGAGGAGCTGCAAGATGGTGAAGGAGAGCAATTGCCATTCTGGGTTTTCCAGGACAATCATGCCTTTCTTTGACATCTTTGACCAGTTCTTCTGTGTAGCCTCTTCACTGCTCATTGTCTAAGCCCTCAAGTATGTTTGTTTCCCATCAAAGGATGCTGCTGATAAGTACCTAAAGAGTTCTTGGAAAGGGCTAATAATTTGGCACACATAATCAATGCTTCAGCTTTCAAGCTCTGCAGTGGTTCTTATCACCAACGCCAACTTCAGCTGATGAGCAAGATGGGCATCCATGAATGGCCACAAAGTGAGATTTTGGCAGTGAAGAATGGATAGGGTGGCTGATGCATCTGTGGTCTCCTGTTCTATATTGATGCCATCTATTGTGGTCATGGCAGCAACCACAGTGGATCTGAGATGTTCCAGATGAGTTCACACCATTTCTTGATTTGCAAGCACATTGTGGAGCATTGGATCTACCAGGCAACCTATGATGAAGCTTCTACAAAAGTTCTCTGTGTGGGGATAGGAGGGAATTAAATCCAATTAATTGGGATTGGCAATCATGTGACTTGTCTATGGCTGACTGTTTTTAAACTAATGCACTAAAATTAAGTTGGACAGCAATAATAATTTGTCACCCACGGGAACATTAGTTACTGGGGAAAACGTTATAGATCATAATCTTATAGCCGAATCCTGTGGTGCCTTGGTGCCCAGAGGAACAGTGATGCTGAAATGGCTGCTGCAGCATCCTGTGGGTACCCAGGCAGTCGCCGAAGTCTCCATGGGGTAAGGGAGCATTTGCTCTCCTAGCCCATGTAAAGCATTAGCTGCCCCTGTGGGTCTCGTCAGATCTGCTTTCACTATTGAGTATGTGCAGAATCGAGGAGGCTTGTGTTGGTCAGGGAGGGAGCACCGGGAAGCCCAAGAGTATGGGTCTCCACCTCCCTCCCCTTCCCTCCCCTCAGGGGGTAGGTACTGCTAGGATACATATAGTATAGGAAACCTGCCAAAGGGTGGTTGATGGAGCCGGAGGAGGGTCTGGTGCGGCTTTTTTCAACTAATAAACCCTGAAAGTGGAGTGAACCATGTGGGTTGAAACTCACGGATGTGCCCATGAATGCAGTTACCCATGAAATAAGGTAAGGTGAGGGCATGTCTGGTAAGGGCCTAAGTACCCGTACATGAAATAATCTCAGCTTTATCCCTTGTTTGCCCTGCCACCACTCGCCTGCTTCTGATGTCTCCCTTGTGCCTATTTTTAATTGTGAGCCTCTTGGGGCAGGGACCTGTCTTCTCTTCTCTTCTGCCATGCCCATTGATGGCACAGTTTAAATGAATACATTATCTGCTTCCCATCTCTTACAGAAATTTTAAGGGGCTATAAAAGGCAGGGAAACCGTCCATGCAAAATCTGGCCTAACCCCCTTGCCTCATGATCCAAGGCTATATTTTCAGTCATAAGAGTTAATTAAATGCCTCATTTCTCAGTTTGCTGAATTTTGCTGTTATGGGGCATAATTGTGGGATTTGTACTGACCTCATCCTCACTTGAGGAAAGCACCATTTGGGCCTCAGCTTGGGCACCCCAATAAGGCAAAGCTGCTTTGAGTTCTATAGGACCAAAAGATTCTCCAGTCAATTCCTACTCGGGGACAAGTCTCTTTCTCCTCATAAATATATTACGCCTTTTGCTGTAAAACGAACAGGCCTTTGGCACCTGAAATTGGGGACAGGAAGAAATTTAATCACTGCACTTGAATTTCACGGGCCCGATAAATAAGAACCATGTTTGACCTTTACTGTGGGGCTTTGAGATGCCACAAGGGAAATTTTTTTCCTTGTTTGCGATGACAAACTTCCTCTGAGATTTCAGTTTGTCAGCTCAATGTACAGCAGCGACATTGATTTCTTCTCACTGCCACTTCCTGCCTGACTAGATAACAAATTTCCCATGGCAGGTGTCTGTCAAGCTTAGTTTTGCCTGGCAGAGGGCTGGCGTAGACTCATTTATTAATCATTAGCTGCAACATGATGAACCAGACAATAATCTTTAACTCTTACAGTGTTGAAAAACATGGGGTGGGGGCGAAGGATGTGAAGTAATAGAGACCATTCTGTCAACATCTAGATTAGATTATTGCAATGCGCTCTACGTGGGGCTGCCTTTGAAGACGGTCCGGAAACTACAACTAGTTCAGAACGCGGCGGCTCGGGTGGTTGCTGGGGCACGTCGGTTTGACTCTGTCGAGCCGCTGCTTCGGCGACTGCACTGGCTGCCGGTTCTGTTCCGGGCCCAATTCAAAGTGCTAGTTTTGACTTTTAAAGCCCTTTACGGCTCGGGTCCGGGGTATTTGAGGGACCGCCTCCTTCCATACAATCCAACCCGTACTCTTAGATCATCTGGAGGGGCCCTTTTGACTGTGCCGCCACCAGGAGAAGTGAGAGGGGTGGCGGCCAGGAAGAGGGCCTTCTCGGTGGTGGCCCCCCAACTTTGGAATACCCTCCCCTTAGAATTGAGAACTGCTCCCTCTCTGTTAACATTCCGGCGGGGGCTGAAGACCTTTTTATTTCTAAAAGCTTTTAGTTGACAGGTCTGGCGGGCTGGCTGGTTTATTATATTTTATGATCCACTGGTTTTTTGTTGCTTTTAAATTGTACTGTTGTTGGTTTTAATTGTTTTATTGTATTGTTTTTTATATTGTTTTTAAAGTGTTTTTAATGTTAGTTTTTATACTTTGTCAAGCCGCCTTGAGCACCTTTAGGCAAATAAGGCGGGATACAAATCTCCTAAATAAATAAATAAATAAAACATAGCAGGATTTTATTGAGGAGGATAATAAGTAGAACCTAAGGCAAATGAAGCCTAAGGCAAGTGAACTTCTCCACACCGGGCTTGTATTTGGGTACTTCTCCTGTTTGTGGGCAATCTTCTGCCCTGCTTTTAGTGGGAGGGACCACCATTATTGTGGAGAATGACCTACTTCTTGTGAGTCAGTAGCATTCCCTGTGGGTAGAAATTAAGGAGAAACAAAATAGCTATTCCTTCTGTGATCCGGAAGGGACCGGAAATGCAATGTAGCTGGGATCTCCAAAAGAGCACAGTCCTACCCTGGAGTTAGGCTGGCACAGTTAGGCCAGCAACATTTGGCTGTCACAAGGGACATAGTAAAGTATGTTTGGACCACTCTCGGAGTCAGAGAGGCCAGCACACAGACATGTACCATCCCCCCTGACTCAGAGAGTAGTCCAAACGCGCTTTACGGTGGCCCTTGTGCCTGCCAAACTGTGCTGGCCTTACTCCAGGTTAGTATTGCTCCCTAAGATTCATAAGACCGGTTCAGTGGATCAGTTGTATCGTGGAGTTGCATACAATGTATGCGATCCCTTGCCTGCAATCTGCAACGGTACGGTTTAGAAAAAAGTAATACTTTAGAGTATTGAGTTGTTTCAGAGCATGAGTCCTTTCTGAGCAAGAAGTTCAAGGAGATTAACTTTGGATCACTTTAATGAGATAAGAAATCCTATCGTGACTATTATTGTAATTTTTAAAGCACTTCTCAGAGCTAAATCTAGCCATGCAAACAAAAACTGGAACAATTTTATTGGGTTCTTTTTGCAGCAGAAAACTCAAGACGAAAAAAAAATTGATTAAAAACCCTGTTACCTTTAGCCCTTATGCATGCTTTCAGTGCATTGCAGTTGCTGAAATTGTAGCAGACCTTCAGTGGGTAAAGATAAAACGAAGTGGTCTTCCAGGCTTTTGGGTGTGTGAGGGTTTAATGAACTTCAAGTAAGAGCTTGTTATAGATCACTTGTTTTGCACATCAAAGTTTACAGGTTACATCTCTATCATCTCTATCATAGAGTCAAGAAATACCCCATTATGAATTCCTGGAGAGCCACAATGGTTACAAACTACAAGAGAGGAGATTCCAGTTGAACATCAGGAAGAAATTCTTTATCATCAGGGTGTTTCAGCAGTGGGACAGATTGCCAAGTGAGGTGGTGGATTCTCCCTCACTGGAGATCTTAAAGTAGAGGCTTGACAGGCACCTGCTGGAAATGCTCTAGGAGGATTTCTTGCTAAAGGCAGGGAGGTGGACTAGATGACCTTGTGGGTCACTTACATGATTTTATTATTCTACAGCTATAGTAGCAACACTGTCCTAGATGGGTTAGTAGTCTGATTCTGTATAAGGTAGCCTCATATGCTCAGTTCTGGGAAAGGTGAGTGACTACAAATCCATTTTGCCAAAGATCCCACTAAATGACCTTTGTTAGAGCGTTGTCATGACCTGTAATGAACATTTCAGTAGGGCAGTTTTCAGAGATATCTATGCTTTCTATTCATATATCTATTCATCTTCTGAATTGCTGCTTAAGAGATCTCAGTGCTACAAATACCACAATGTCATTAGAAGTGTGTGATTTGTTTATTGCATTAAGTTCTATTTCCTCAACTCTGGTGGTTTAGAGATAAAGTCATAGCAATGAAGAAGAAGGCTTAAAATCGTAATAAACATGCGTTTTATTATGCTGGATTTCCATTTTTGGAAGTTGAAATTGAGAAGTACACAGATGGTGATGTGGACAGATAGCCAGATGCAAGTGGGTTTTTGACTGAATATATTAGATTAATGTTAAGCGGTTACATCTGTTTCTGTCTTGTTTTGTTAAAAATGTATGTATTAAGTTAGTCATCTTCCTAATTAAAAAAATAAAGCATAAACAATTCGTGGCAGGGCTCTTGAGTGCATTTTAGAATCAAATTAAATTAAATGTCACAATGAATGGCTTGCTCTCAACATCACTCTTCCTTATTATATGCCTGTATAGATTTAATAGGACAGCTACAATCTATGATGTAAACTTGTATGAACTGAAGCCTGTCGTGTTGACAGTCATGGTATAATATTGTTTTACATTTAAAGTGTGTAGTGTCTTTATAGAATACAGTTTTTACAAAAAAACACTTTATGGTCCTGGTAAAATAACATGATAAAATAATGAGTGTGCTAAAATAACAATGGCTGCAATCCAGCATACGGTTAACCATGCTTCCATCTTATTAGGACTGCTAGTCCCTATGGTCAGCCAATAGTGACATAAGCCCTCCAAGTACACAATAGCAGAGTTCAAGAAAACCTGCTTGCTCAACCAGCAAAAACACTATGTTCTTGAGTGAGACCAAATAAAAGCAGAATCCACAAAGCAGAAGTGTTAAGGCTTATCTTTATAGAAAAATAAGGATTCCTTGAGGGAATCAAACAAAAGGAGTGCAGTTTGCAGCAAAACAAGTACAGTTCATAAAGCAGTTAGAAAAATGTAGAAAAATACTTGATTAGACGGTTACTTGCAGCATACTCCCAAGCAGTTCTTTGTATCTTCACAAAAAGTACTTAATTGAGATAACATATCAAAATACACTGGTATAAAGTCCTCACTTCTCTTCTTACTAAAATAACTTTAGCAGAGATACTCCATTCTACTAATAAACATGATGGTTGGCATTCTTAACTGACTAGCATATTCAAGCTGACTAGTGTTAACCAGTACTACCTAGACTAGCTGGCTTGCTAGGCTAGGGGCTAGTAGTTAGCTAGCTGAAGGTAGCTTCACCTCACACTGCTTTTTATGCTAATCCAACAGTGATTCGCCTCAGGTGGGTGATTGGTCCACCTGATGGCTGTCACTTACATTCAATCCACAACTCAATTCCTTAAAGCCATAAAAATTCCTTTAAGGCTTTTTCTGCAGCCTGACAAGAGGAACATGAGCAAAAATAGGTGTGCATGGATTGCAACCAAGGGCAATGGCAAGTAATAACTCACTAACTGGTTTGCTGAACCTGTGGCTTCTCCTGATGTTCACTTGTCGTTTTGGGAAGGAAGGTCAAAATTCTGTAGCAACTGAACATCCTTATCAGCAAGATCTTATTTTCCGGCAGGTCGAACAAGCCCAAAGCTTCACTAGCCTTCATCATAGCTTCACTTTCTTTCAGATTGGGATTCGCATATTGCTTTTCCCCATCACAGAGTAGCTTCGCATCTGATAGTGGTATCTGGTCTTATGAATGGGTTCAGTGTGCATTTAGCCGTTCTTCACATGTGCAGAAGAGCTTTGATATTTGAAATCGGCCTCCAGTTGCGAGATGGCTGGAAAAGCATGTACAGTATTGTGCCCTCTCACATAGCTAGCTCTCTGTCGGAAAGAGATTGCAGAAAATAATATGGCCCAAGAACAAAAAGGGTTAGTTGCAACTCGCCTAAAGGTTCCACCACTGCCATGCCCAGGTGAACTCCTGAATATTTGCAGGTATGAATGGACCTTCTGCATCTGAACCTCTTGAAGATTTGGAAGTCAGGTTGAGAGAGAGGGGAGGGGAATGAATCTTGGGTGCTTAGGTGTGGATGAATGGTGGAGAGGTTGGATGGCTGACATCTGGAGCTATATTTTCCAGTTGTGTACCATCTCAGATTCCAAGATGTTCATAATTCCATGGATCTGCTCTACTTGTCAGTGGTTTGTGCTGACTTGGTGTCAACCAGATCCTAAAAATACAGCTTCCCTTATCCAAGTCTTCAGTTTAACACAAACCTTTGTGATGACTGAGCTCTGAAGCTGAACTGGCAGGTTTTTGGCAGGCTGGGTTTCTGTGTGTGGTTTCTAAACGATCCTCCTTATGCATTTTCCAGACTTTGAGTCAATCTTTGAAACTCACTAGATGGTGCCAGTTATTTCTCTTAGAGCCCACCCTGGTTACAGTACATTAACCTCCCAGCAGGGAATGTGCTAAACAAAGTCAAAGGTCCTTTAGCAGAACCAACCATCTTAACTGCCGTGTGCATAATTTAATCCTCCAAGATTTATAAATTTAATAAGCTGCAATGCACAAAGTGAACAATAACTTTTCCTAATTTAGTAAACTCACTAGCATGCCTGTATAATTCTTGTATTTGTGACAGGTATTTTTTTCCTCTTTCTCTCACTCCAGATTCCCTTCTCTCTTGTACAGTTCCCTCTATGGGAGTCCTTAAAGGTAAGTCCTCTGTATGTAAACGCAAACTAAAAATGGAAGATTAATTGTTGTACTACCCATGTTTATAAGGATTTCAAAGCGGAAGGCTAAAAATAAGATGCAAATTTAGCAGGTGTTAAGGCCAGGAAGAACGGTAGTAAAGAAAGAATATGTAAGAAATGTTTGGGACCAGAAGTGTTTCAGATTTTGGAATATTTGCATATACATAATGGTATCTTGGGGATGGGACCTCAGTCTTATTCACAAGTCAGTCCTTAACAGTAAAAAATATTATGTACCATTAATACAATGAAAAAAATGTGCTCAGGGTCACTAAGCGTCACCATGGCATCACCAGAATATCCAGGTTTGCTCTTAAACAAGAGCAATAGCACGCAACAAACAACAGACAAAACATTTTGGGATTTTGGATAAGGCAGAGGTTCTAAAACGTCTCGGGAGTTTGAGAACCGAGGTACATGTGTGCAGGGGCAGGGGAAGGCGGGATTGACGGCTGCTTTAGGGCTGATGGGTTTTTTTGAACTTACCAGCACCAGCCCTTTCATAGGGCTCCCCAAGCCTAAATTTGTATAAAAGCTGCAATCAGAAACCATTTCCATTTTTTTTATTGTGAAACTGGAAGTGGTTTCCAGTTGTGTTCTTTACACAAACAGAGGCTTGGGGAGCCCTGTGGAGAGCTCCGCAGGGCTTCCCGCACCCCCGGTAGCTGGCGCTGGCTGCAGGTAAGTTCAGCCCTGGCAGTACTGCGTCGTTGCCTTTCCCCACTCCCTAAGGGGCCAGAGGAAGGTCAGAGGAAGGCTGGAGCTTTGCGACACCCCAGTTGAAAACCTTTGGGATAAAGGATACTCTACCTGTTCTTATTCATTATAAATGCTGTGGAGGATATATAATCAATACACCTTAGTAGTATATGACATGTGCATTTGCAGTGTATATCTTTAAGAAGGTGGTCATGGGTAGCCCAAGGCTTGGCAGTTGGGCAAGTTGTCAGGTGTGCTAGTTTTTGCTGCTGCTTCTTTTCCTTCAGCCCTCATTCTCCCTGATTGCTACTCCAAAATATTTTACTGCATCCAGGCCAAACCACCATTATTGTCTTCTGGTCTCACTACAATGCCACTGAGTTGTTTTCTTGAAAGTATTTGGACAGTTGAGAGAAAGAAAGGAAATGGTGTCTGGATTTATGCCTGCCACAGACTGATGTGGTAGAATACACTGTACCACCGACCATAGTTGTGGGATTGAGTTTTGAATGCGTCCCCATGGTAAACTAAATGGAAACATATATAGCCTATGAGGAAAAGAGTTCTAGCCATCACTTTGCTGAATTCCAGTAAGTAAGTGTGTGTGTGCGCGTGCGCGTGCGTGTGTGTGTGCCTGCCTGCCTGCCTATTTTAATGTTGGGGTATATTAACAATTTTGGTTCCCCATGTTCAGTCTGAAGTGATGTAGTTTGTTCTGCTCCTCGTTCTCTTAGAGTCTTATTCTCCTGCATGTGTAGACCATACCTAACTCTTTCTTTAGCAGTTTCAGATTCCCTGAGAGTTTATTGAAACACAACTGTCTCATTTATTTATTTAATTTATTTATTTAATTTATACCCCGCCTTTTTGCCCCATGGGCACCCAAAGCGGCTTACAACATTAAAATACAATAAAATCACAATGTTAGATTTTAACAGTTATTAAAAACAATAATTAAGAACAATATTAAAATAATTAAAATCTAAAACAAGCCCCGTGGATCCTAAAATATACAAAGAGAGCCAGCCAGCCTGTCAACAGTTAAAAGCTTGTTGAAATAAGAAGGTCTTCAGCCCCCGCCGAAATATTGCCAAAGAGGGAGCAGTTCTTAATTCAAAGGGAAGGGTATTCCAGAGTCGGGGAGTCATTTACATTGTAATTTACATTTACAAATGGTATTAAAGACTTTTACAAGCGTTTGTGGGACACTTACACATACTATATGTGAGATACACTCTCTGTTTGACAGAGGGACAGTTCAGAAAATGTAACAAACAAACAAAATGTGTTGGGTCTCTTATACATGTGATTCAAAACTTGTCCCTTTCCTCCTCGCTATGCATATCTTCATTTTGTCTGAGCCCAGGAGCTTAATCAACTATGATTTAGAAACCAGGATAAGAAATTAGGACCCTAAGTTCTCGACCATAGTTTAAATCACAATTCCCAGGTTCAGATGAAGCGTGGAGCTATGGCTCAAACGATGAGAAAGGTATTTCTCAACCATTGGAACTCGTACCACTGGTGGTACGTGAGATGGTGTTTGTTGGTACATGTAGGACTCCCAGATCCTAACCACTGAGCCGCAAGACCAGGAACACAACATGACTAGCAGCAATAGGAGGCTCGGCAGGCAGAGCTCTAGCGTTCACTTGTTGCTCTCTGGAAAAAGCCCTCCCATCCACCCTGAGCCTCTGCCAGTGTTTGTTGCATTGCGCCTTGCTTCGTAGTCCGGAAGTAACTGGCGATAACATCCTCACCAGTTACTTCTGGTGGTACTTCCATGTGAAGTGGTACAGTGGGGTGGGGACGAGAAATTCCCTACTAGAATATTTGACTGGGGGACAAAAGGGAAGAAGCAATATGTGGGTTTGCCAGGTTTTGTGATATGTCCACAACCCAACAAAAGGTGGTTTGTTGCATCATCTGGACCATCCCAAGTTCAGTTCTGTTTCTTTTTCTTTCTCCTCTGCCATCTTTCCTTGTCCTACATTTCATTAAAGATCATTGTCCAGTTTGTTTATATTGGGTCTAGAACAAGGGCGTAGACCAGTGTTATTCAAACTGTGGGTTGGGACCCACTTGGTGGGTCGCGACCTGATGTCAGGTGGGTCGCAGAAAGCTCGGAGCAGCCATCTTGGAAACTGAAGACTTTACTCTTGTTATATTCCTTTTGTGAGTGTGAACAGTGTGAATTTTCAAATGAGGTTTTTTTTTTTTAAAAAAAAATTAGTTTTTAGTTCTGTGATTTTTCATCGTATTTTGTGTTAATCTTGCTCTCTATCAGAGATGTTTCATGACTGTGCAATTGCTGCAGTCCAAGAATGCCAATTTACTTTTCAGGAGTGTCATTTTATTATGTTACAATGATAGCACTTCCTGCCGAAACGTCACTTCCAGGTTAATGACATCACTTCTGGTGGGTCCCGACATGAGTGCCATTCTAAAAAGTGGGTCCTGGTCTAAAAAGTTTGAATGCCACTGGGGTAGACCACAGGCAGCATATCCTATACTTTGCATCATTGCTTATTGACCATGGTTTCGCTGAAATTGTTTTGTTTCAGGCAGCCCAGTAAATCAGATCTTCTGCTCGATCAGAGTATCTTCTGAGGTGCAGTCGACTGAAATTGCACTCGTGGTTTTGGAGTTGCAGCCACTTGCCCATTTGGAACTTGACTGAGACCACAAAATAATTTTACACAAACCACCAAACTCCAGTCAGATGCTAGTAGAATTCAGGCAGTGCCAGGCTTTGCTTGAGTGACATAAAAAGAAACTAGATATATATTTTCAATTTAAAGTGCTGGAAGAGACCCAAAAGTTTAGCTTTGCAGAATCTGAAATCCAGAAAACAGTGTTGGCTGGTCATTTTTACTTGGTACTTATTTGAATATCTTGCTTGGGCATGTTACAAAAGTCAAAGAAGTACATTTCTAGTATAGCGATCTAATTTAATAGGGCAGGATAGACAAGAATTATGGAAAATATCTAGATGATGCAACAGTAAAAGTTGTAATTTTTATAATTTAAAGTATATTTTGAGATTTGGGAAACTGCAAAGTCTTTTTGACTTTGGAGGATGGAAAGTGACATTTTAAAATGCCTTTGGATGTTTTGTATTAGTAACAATGGGATTGTAAAACTGCCTTACTGGTTCCTTGGGAACCACAAACAAGGATAAAGAAACAATGCATCAGTGCTTCCTTTTGACATGATTGCATTTAACCTTTTCAATCTCTGTCAAGTTGCTTGTTTCTCTCTACAAATAAAAAGAAAATTAGACCTGTCATTTGCATATTATTTCATCATTATTATTTTTTTAAAAACCTACACTTCCTAAAAGAGGGTTTTGAGAACCAGCTTATTGGGATTTCCCCCTAGTTTTGTGCCACTGCTTGGTTCACATGATGATCTGATTAAGGGCTCAATCCCAGCCTGGAGTTAGGTTGGCACAAGTTAAACCAGCAAAGATTGGCTGGTACACTGTAAAGCTTGAACCACCCTTGGAGTTGGGGAGGATGGTACATGTCTGTGTGTTGGCTTCTCTGACTCCGAGAGTGGTCCAAACATACTTTAAGTTATCCCTTGTGCCAACCAAACTTTGCTGGCCTGACTGTGCAGACCCAACTCCAGTTTAGGATAGCCCTCTTAAATTGTGTAGGTGGGCACAGTACCACAAAGACCAAGGTGTGTGAGGCTTGCAAAATTGCTGGGTACAGTGCTCAGTCAAATTGATATTTTGTGCATGTGCCGGATGGGAGTCTAGGCCAATATGCGAGATCAGTGGTTCCCAATATCCTACTCAGACTTTGGGAATCCTATAAGTCCCTGTAAGGGGGTGAGGGGAGCAATGCAATCTCCATGATCATGCTGCTGCCAGTTAGAGAAGGTTTTTTTTTTTTTTTAACTTACCCAAGGGCTGATATGGCTCTCCGGAGGGTCTGGGAAGTGTGCACCCCCTCTGCAGCCCTCCCCAAGGCTTGGAAATGTACAAATGTTGTACAAAAAAACCCACCACTTCCTGTTTTTAGACAAAAACTGGAAGTAGTTCTTTTTTCTTTTGACAATATTTCCAAGCCTTTTACAGGGCTGTAGAGGAGATCACATTGCTGCTGTTTTCTAAGCCATTCCCCTTAAAAAGGAATGTTCCTTTTCCGATTCTCCTGATGGGTCACAGCCAGTAGTGTCAGCCTACCGGTACGCTGGGCGTGTCTTCCGGGTGAGCGGCAGCGCGATCGCTACGTTCTGTTGCATAACGGCAAAAGCCCGCCTGCTGCAGCGGGCGGGCTTTCGCCATTATGCAA
>JAJKFI010000004.1:9978419-9988843 GCA_029204185.1 Lerista edwardsae
TTATTATTATTATTATTATTATTATTATTATTATTATTATTATTATTTCCCTGTTTAACACTTTGTAAACTTCGTGTTGAAAAGCAGTATATAAATACGATTGATTGATTGATTGATTGATTGATTGATTGATTGATTGATTGATTGATTGTGCTGGCCCCTTTGACGCCCAGAGTGGTCCAAACATTTACGGTGTCCCCTACCGGCCAAACTTTGCTGGCCTAAATGGGCTAGCTCCAGGTTAGGGTTGCGTTCTCAGTCTGTTTAGTTGAAGAATTCCGTCTATTTAAAGTCTCGGTAGTTGGAATCATTCAACATCAGTAGATCTGTTGGAAGGCTGACACAGTGTGCCTTGAATGCCAATTGTTGTGGGGTTAGCAATGGGGGGGGGGCTGTTGCCTTCCTGCCTTGCTAGTTGACTTCCTGAAAGCATCTGGTTCCCGTGTGTTGGAACTAAGTCGGGATGAGCTACCTCCCTGAGATAAGCTTGCCTTGATGACTTTTTTTTTTAAAGCGAGCCTTATGAATACTAAAAACTCCTCAAGGGCTTTTTTTGGCATTTGGAAGGAGAATGAGATTCAGCATTATTTTAGGACCAGTTTTCCACCCCCTTCCCAGACAAAAACCATTGCCTTTTGAGAAGGGGAGCGCTCTGTAGAGACAGGAGAGGCCTGGCTGGTCTCTTCAGAATTACAAACTCAGCATACCCAGGACCATCATTTCCTGCAGGGCAGCTTGAGGGTCGTAGCTTTCTGACTGCACATTTTGAGCTCAGGAGCATAATTTTCGGTCCAGTTTACAAGGGAAGCTGAAATATAAATAAACCTTCGCTCCCCATTTTGGGCAGGATCCCAATGTGAACGTCCTGGCTTGAAAATAGAGCATGGCTTTTCAAATGGGGGGAGTTCAGATTTCTGACTGCCTCAGTTGCAAAATTTTCCCACCCTTGGAAACAGGCTGCTGGACTAGAGGGGACTCTAGCTAGGACCGAACAAGGCTCTTCTCCCTCTGAAGCTTTTGTCCAAACGGCTGTGATTTCACACAGGTCAGGACTACAGCCAATATGCCAATGAGTTCCAGTGAGACCATCAGTCTGGGGTGGTGTTTTGAGAGCAACAGGCTTGCCTTGCGGGCCACTGCTTCCTTTTCTCTGATTGGGGTGGAGGAAGACGCTGCTGTCACTCAAAGCAGTCTCTGGAACAAACTATCTGCCTTCGTTGAACAGCTGCTTGCCTAGCCACCACCATCACGAAAGGAACTGCCCATTTGCAGCAGTGACCATAGCAGAAGCTGGCACGGAATGAGTGACCACTGTGCCACGGCCACTGGTAAAAGAAGGAGGGAGCAGCCACTGTGGTCACCCCTATGGATGGGAGAAATCCAGGGAAGCCTTGGGACATGGCATGGTTCATGTACCAGGGTGCAGGAAGATCTGGCTGTAGCTGAAGTGGCCTAGTTTTCAAGTACCCAAAAGGCTTGAGCTAAAGTAGGTAAGAGCTAACGGAACTCTGGCATTCAGTTTTTGCAAGGACCTCTTTAGCCATTGGCTGAGTGACTGTCATGTCATGGAATGTTCACAATTTTTTTTAAGTGTTGCTCATTGGTTGTCAGTATCTAGGACCTAATAATAGAAGCGATTGTGGGAAAGAGGAGAGGTGAGAAGGCCTAAATACAGAATGAATTCCCTTTAGGCTTCCCTTTTACTTTTACTTTTTCTTTTTGCCATCTTTAATATATAATATGGCAAGTCTCTTAATTTTGTTCCTATCCTTGCAGAAAGCACTGCATTGTAGTTGTGCAGCATATTGAGGTCAGACCTTCTGCCTCCCTCCTTGAAACAGGAACAGCTGATCTGCACTCTGCTTAGTGCTTTTGGCAGTCCTTGTGGAGGATAGGTCTGACGTTTTAGGTGGGTACAGAAAAATAGTGGCTAGTACGGGGAGAGAGAAGTAAGGCCTTTGAAACAGTTTGCAGGAAGAACAGGAAATTGAGTGTGAGATTAGTGAGGATCTAGAAGCTTTGGATTAAGAGGCGGCTGGAAGAATATTGAGTGGAAGGCTTAGGTGTGGAGGTGAGGGTGAGATTGCAAATGGGATTAGATTTATTGTATACCATCTGGAATCCTAGTGATAGGGATGGGCTACAACACAAAATCAATCAATCAATATTTATTGTACTATAAGGTACAGTGTGTCCTGCCCTGACATGCTCAGATGATGCTGGTCCTTTCTCTAAACCGGTGCTCTGGAAGTAGCGGAAGTATATGTTCATAGACCACAGAGAGAGTGCTGGTCCTTGTCATTAACATTCAAGTTTGTTTTCTTTTTTCAAGCAATCAAAAAGCTGAGAAACGGAAGCAAAGGCACTTAGCGCAGAAAATAGCAAGGAATCAAAGTTAGATAAACGAAATGGCATGTATGCTATTGTCTCTGTAAAGGAAAAATGGTGGAAGCTGGAGGTTGATTATGTCAGCGTGCTGTTAATGTGCTTTCTAGAATGTAGAACTTCACTTACTTATCCATAGATGCTACTTTGGTATTCTCAAATAGATTGGGGGGGGGAAGAACCCCAGCATACAAGTGACCTGAGAAGCCAAGGAGGGCTCAGATTGTCTGCGTTTCCATGTGTTTCAGCCAGAAGATTTATTTCCAATTTGTTATTCATAAGGGAAGAGCACAAGATTGGGATGGGCCCTTTGAAGTGGAAAACAAAGTCGCCTATTCAGTCTTGGGGCCTAATAGAATACACATGACACAGGCTTGGCATTGTGGCCTGTTTTAAAAGCGCAGCACTTGTCATCGTTCCCTTTCCAGTACTGGGAACACTGGTGGGAATGGGTATTGGCCTGAAAGGAAAACACGGCTAATTATTTCCTGCTGTATTTAATAGCACACGCCTGGAGCAATCAGACGCGTTCGCTAGAAAGAAACAGGATGACCAAATCCTTGTGAACTCATATTGATACCTTGTCAGTATATTTATAATTCCAGAGTTAATTGGACCCAAAAAAGGAAGGCACTAAATATAGATGCCTTATTTGTTTTCTATCTTGAAAACACATTCGTATGTGTCATTGGATTTAATTAGGATGTTGAAATAATGTTACTATTTGACTGTACGGGCCCAATGCACCATTCATGGCTTTTTATGTGCAAAGGGGTTTTGCCATGTTTCTCTTGTTCAATTTCACAGCAACTCTATGAGTCATATTCACATGTTACTGACATGGAGCAGGAGGTGACCAATGTCACCTCCAGTATCACACTCTGATTGATTTGGGTCTTGAACATGTGCCTTTCAGAACCAGGGCACATATTTTATATCACCAGCTCAATACACCAGACTTAGCAGTTTTGCTGTTGGTATTCCTCTGGTTGTGTTCACCCCTGTTGTGTTAAAAAGAGCAGCATTTGTTATTACCAGTGATGACTACTGTGAGATGTGAGGAGTGCGTATGGCAACTTGCTGAAGCAACAGACTTGGGGGTAACGTGAAAGGGGGATATATTGCTCATATTTTGTTTATTATTTCATGAGAAGGCTGATAGTGGATGTTCTTCCTCAGACATCAGCATCTCTTAGACCATTTCTAGGTGCAGTCTTGTATTTGCATTTTCGTCTTTCCAAATACCACTAGCAGCAAGGGAATAAAACATGAGTGGTGCGAGTTTCTGTGTCTAAAGAAATTATTTCAACTGTGATTTTAGCTTTGGAATTTTGACATACTTATTTTTAACAATATTATTAAATTTTTAAAAATCCTCCTTTTTCATGTAGAATGATTGTGTACGAAAGCAGCACTTCAAAAAGTGCAGTTTTTTGTAACTTTCAAAAGGGGGAAGATTTTATCTTGCATTTCTTGTATTGTGTATGAGAACCCAAAGTGTCACACTCACACACGCATGCACACAGGAACTCATCACAACACAGGGTATAAAAAACGTACGCACAACTTATAGTGTCAAATTTATTATGCTGTAATTCACGCATATGCTATACTATAATACTATAATTCACACATGTACTACATATGGTGTACACAGAAGTATTGCTTGACTCAGTTAATTTAATCAATTAGACCAAGCTCTTGGAACGTTCTCCCTTGCCATCTGTGAACCTGTGCCGACATCACTGTCTAAGGCAAGGGTCTCCAAGCTTTTTAGCTCGAAGCGCCGCATCAAATATCTGGCATGGTGTCAAGGGCTGGAAAAAATTAATAAACGAATTTAAATATAAAATTTAAATAAATAAATAAGAGACAGAACTTAAATGAATAAATGAATAGGCTCAACGTTCCAGGACTACTCCAACCACCAACACGCACCACAGAAATATAGCACACACTTCAATGGACTCCCATTCCTCCACCCCGCAAGGAGCTGACTTACTTGTGATGGAGTAAATATCTCAGAACCAGCAGGTCACAGGGCAGGAAACACCCAGAGCATGTTCTGAGGTCGCCTCCCTGACCTGCCAGAAGCTGTCTAAGACCTTCCGAGGGTTTCACATGGCTTCCCTGCCCCTCAGAATAACCTCTGCACACAACCAGAGCACAGCTTAGAGGATCCAGCCTTTGCCGGCAAGGTCAGGAGGACCCAGAGGCTCATACGGGACCAGAGGCTTGCAGCAGCCGGGTAGAGGCTCTCGGAGGGCCATATCTGGCCCTTGGGCCAGGGTTTGGAGCCCCCTAGTCTAAGGAATCTGCAGACGTCCACCAATGTGTTTGGTGGGGTGGTTCCACTCATCTCTTTGATTGCTTCCCGTAGATGTCGGTTTCAGTAACCCATCTGAGTGTGCAAGGGATGTGCACACTCACTCGAATGATTATCTATTCAGACTGTTACCGGGGAACCGAGGCATGAGGGGCATGTACTCCGCACCATCATGCCCGCACCGGTTTGTAGTAGATCACGAGGAGAGCTTACCTACCTCACTGGTTCAGTGCTTGGAACATCTGAGAGTGGTGCTGGATCTGAGCAAGTCAAAATGTGTGTCTGTGTTGTTGTTTTTCAAAAAGCCCTGTAGAAACGATGTGAAAATAAAAACCAAGAAGTATTCTAAAACTCAAGTAATTACACATATACAGTGTCCATATAGGCCAATAAAAAACTGAAATGTTGGACTTTGGCAGGCTTCTTTGGGGTGAGAGTTTCAAAGCAGATGGTTGGTTGGGTTGAGGCAGAAGTGCTTTCCTTTTGGCCTTCATAGACTTTGGCAGATGGAATGTAGTAGGCAGACTACAAACTCAGCAGCCTGCATTTCAGTGTGACCTTTTTTGATTCTCCAAACCTCCTGTGTTTACGGTAATGGAAGGAATGTTGCTAATGTCCCATCCTCCATAAAGCTTCTTTCTGACCATGGCGCATGTAGTTATGGGGCCTACATCGTGGGTCAGCAACCTTTTTGGGCAAGGGAGCTGGGCGTTTGATGATGACATCATTACGTCATCACAAACGTCTGGATCAAGGAGCTTTTATACACTGGAGAAGGCATGACGTCATATTCTTGAAGCCATGGGTCTGGTCTAACAATATGGCTGACGCATGGGTCTGGTCCCATGGTCTGGTCTAACAACATGGCCGCTAAGCCCGCCCCCTGGCTTCACTTCGCTCCTATTAATTGTAAAGGCAGGGCCAGGGGTTGGTCTGGATTGCCAAATGCACAGAAGCATCTGTTCAGAGCTCAACAGGTACATGTGCATATGAACCCTCCCACCCAATTTGCCACACACTGGACTGGGAATGGCAGAGCCATGCTCAGAGACTCCTCAAGCCTGGGCAGGCAGACCTGCCATTTCCTGTTTGGCATACGGTAAATTGAGTAGGAGGCTTTGCCTCTCAAGCTGAGCTCCACGTGGGCTGAATGGCTTTGCTTGGTGAGCCGGCCCAAGGGCTGTGGGTTGCTGACCTCTGCCTTACATGAACAAGAAATACCTTCATGTGTATTTAGTTTGCAAATCAAACTTTTCCACAAAGAAAAACAGCTCTGTAAGCCGTCTATTGTCTCAGAGTAGAAATATGTACGCTAACAAGTGTTGGGGGAACATAGAAATATTATGAGAGCACATATGACAACAGGTTTACCATATGATGTTGCTTAATAATACTTACAGAGGACGTTCTGTTTGTGACACACTTGAAACCTGCGAGCTACATGGGAATGTTATCACTGGTTTCCGAAGTGGCATGTTGTGAACTAGCAGGATCAGCACAGAAAGATGGTTGTTGCATAACAATCTGGCAGAAATTTGCCTTGTGGGTGGGTATTCCCTCTGATTCCACATATTAGAATCGTTTTCAATAGCTAGGATGTATAGACAAATTCTCCTATACACTGACCTAGCTTTATGATTTTCTGCTTCTCTTGAGTCAATGCATTCTTTCCCTCTTTCTATCATAACTTGGAACTCCCTGTGAAACCCAAGGATGGATAGGAACATATTAGGTAATCTTTGTCCAGTCTTTGCCAATGCAGAATTATTCCCAATGGTTTGTTCTTAAGTCCTGCCTTCTCCAGGCTATTTTTAAATGGTCCAGCTAGTAGGGCTTTCCTCACTTCCCTGGGGAGGGCTACACTGCAATTCAGCTGACCTCACTGCAAGGGGAGTTTATTGTTTCCTCTTGGCCAAATTCTCCTCCTCAGTCCTCAGAACTGCTTTGAGTTGTGCGGTGCAGGAATTCTGCTGTCCTTTATTCTGGGTTTTTGTGGTCCTCAGTTGAATCGTGTATGTCATGAACATGCAGCAACTATGTGAGCTAGAGGCAGCTGGTGGACACAGTCTAGAAATTGTGGGCAGGGGCAGATTTCTTGCAATGGGACAAGCTATGCTTCAACCCCTTCTGCTCCTATATTAAGACATGTCCCTGGCTCTAACCCCAGCATAGATTCCCTCCCCCGTTTTTTGGTTTTTTTTTAAACAACTTTTTCAGGCACCCGGAGTCTTTAGCCTATTAGTAGTTCTTCAGTGCTGTTGTTTTCTTTAAAAGCCATTTTTTTAAAAAAAATAATTTGAAACATTGCTCATATGATTTTCACAAGAGGCAGCCAAATGGCAATCTGCACTACCGGTTGGGGAGTAGAAGTTGTTTCATCTTTGTCAGAAGAACCACTGATCAGCTAGTGAGCAAATGGCTTCTCTTACAAACGGGAAGAACCAGTTCAGAGTTGGTTCAGTTTGGATGGTACTGCGTGCACCTGAGACATTGTGGGATTGCCTACTTCTGTACACTGCCTAAATTGGTTCAAGTGTCAGATCAGTCACAAGTTTACTGTCACTTGCCTTGGGCAAGTCACTATCTCTAAGGATACTTCTGTAAAATGGGCACTTTAGTGACCTACGTCACCGTCATCAAGATCACACCTAGTAACAGAGGCTGAATGGTCCGTTTTAATTTTGTGATGGGCCAATGGAATTGCAGCCTGCAAAAAAGTGATTAGCATTGCCTCCTCAACTCTGGGGCAAATCTATGGAGTCAGCAGGAGCCACTTCCTTGGGAAACAGTTTTGTTTGGCAAGTATATATGGCGTGCTGATATTTTTTTTCCCAATGTCCTTTTTTTTCCTCCCCCCCCCAATTGTTTTATCTTTCCAAGAGGAAGAATGATCCAGGCTGTATCTCCAAAATTGCATTGCTTCAGGCTGAAATGAATACTTATTCAACTCTCTGCAAACAAGCCTACTCTCTTTCAGATCCATTTATCTTTCCCAGGCCATCTACTTTTTTGTTGAGCACTTCAAAGTTTTTCAAGATGGGGAAGGGGAACTGTACTTCTTACATAACTGAAAATACCACAGAAGTCACTTTAAAAAAAAATAAAAAAACCTCCCATTCCCACCCCCTCTAGCTAACTAGTATTTGGGGGGGGGGTAGGTGGGTGGAATAGGGCAAATACGAACTTTGACTAACTGTTCGCTATCTCTTTAAACACAGGATCTCTGGTCATGGAAGCAAGGCCACGTGGTCGATTCTTGGCAGTCTGCGGTCTGTGGAGCTTTTGCAGGTGCAAAGGATTATATGTTATCCTGGGAAATGCTGAAGAAGAAAGGAGGGGAGGAGGGAAAATGTGCACAGCTCGAAAGGCGAGCAGTGCAGCCGCATTCTTGGGTAATTCCAGTTTGTTCAGAGGGGCGAAAAATGGATCTCGCGGCGTGGAAGGGGAGAAAAAGAGGGGCGAGGCGGGGAACCCTGGACAGGGTGTCTGTTTGAAAGACAGCCAATTTGTTTTTGACAAATTTCTGTTACTGAGCAAACAGGGCCTGTCAGTCAAGCGTGGGGATTATCCAAAAGTTGGGTTGTAAAACCCTCGGTGAGGAGAGGACCGCTCTTGGGTGCGGGTTTGTGCAGCTGCCTGCCCAGAGCGCCTCTTGAGGGCTTTCAGTCAGGGCCCATGATTCACCGCTCATGTGACAGCTCTGACAGCCCTCTAGATTAAGGAGAGGCAGGAGAACAGAATGTCTAAACGCCGCGGCCTCCAGGCGGAATCTTTCCACGGAGGAGAACCGGAGGCTGAAACATCTGGGCAGTCTCCGGACACCGTCCCTGGAATGAAGAGTGGCAGGCCCTGCTCTCGGGCGATTTATGGCCAAGCAAGCTGGGAGTTAATTGAATTCTTAAAGAGCCACCTTGCCTTATTATAACAGCCCGCTTTCGAATAATTTCCTTTGAGATGTCACAAGTGGCTCATCCCACACGTCTGACAAGGAGCAGGGGGGGGCGCTTAATGGCCTGATAGAAATCTCAGGTTAGTGGCTGCTAAGGACGGAGGGGGGCGGGGAGGGGGCATAGGACAAGATCTGTTTTCCAGAAGGAAGCAAAGTCTGCAGGGCGAGATTCCGAAAGCGATCGTGGTGAAAAGCAGATTGTGAATTGAGTCGCGCCGTGGCCCTTTTGGATTGTCCCCAAAGTAAACATCAGCCTGTTTTAATATCAGTCCAGCTTTTCAAGCACCAAAAGCAAACGTAGTTGACTTTTTGTGACGTCTACAAGACAGCCACGCAAATAGAAAAGGCTTCTTAGTAACGTTTAGTAGATCTACTCGCCTCCTTGCATAATGTACTGAGAACATGTGATGGGCGCATCTTAGTAGATGCCTCCTGCTCCTATTACCTGCCGTTTAGTCCTAGTTATTGCAGCATCCCAAACCCTAACCCTGGACACTCAGATGACGATTCTCTGCTGGAACTCTGTTCTTTTGGAATCAGCAGGACCTATTTCCATATTCGACCCATTCAGAATCACAATGTCAGTTCCCTGCCTCCACGCATCCCTACATGCCATATCCAGAACCACCCTTCCTGCCTCTCAGCAGTTGCTTCCATCCACTCTTTCTTCCTCTGGATGCCTGTTTTACTCCACACCTCCTTTTTGGGCATCTCCAGTAAGCCAGTTCTTTTTGATGGCTGCTGGCTCCATCCACACATTGCCCTTCCACCCCCTTCATCCTGCTTAATAGTATTTGCAAATAGATAATAATAAAATAATAATAGTTGGATTTATATACCGCCTTTCTTAAGTCACCAGATTTCTCTAATGACTATAACTCAAGCCGGTTTACGTAGGCAGACTTTATTTAGAAACCCGAAGGTTTTTACAATTTTTACAGAAATGTTCTATTGTTCAAGAACTACACACATACAGGTGGATCTTTCTGGATTTAGTCCTTCTTTCTGGCCACCCGTTGGTCTTCTTGCTGGCTGATAAACGGCTTCCCTGCTCCCACCAGAGAAGCGGCTGAACTTCGGCACAACTCCCCCTCACACAAGGCAGCCGAAGCTCAGCTGTTAATCAGTCGCAATTAACGAGGTCTGCCGCTCCCAGAGACTTCCGGCTGTCCCGAACTGGCGACCTTCAGATCTTCAGCTTTTATCTTCAGGCAAACGGAGGCATTAACCCTCTCGACTAAATCTTCTGCCCATGATCATGAGAGTACAGGGACACGCAGTCGCACCCCAAAATGAAGCCAAACACAGATAGTGCACTTTGTAAGCCTAAAGAAGTGAAATCAGCTGCATGAGAGTTATTTACAGTCATCGCCCTGTTTCAGGTCTCTTGGAGGGAAAATAAAAGTTTATAATCCTGAGCAACTGGCCAACCCTTAATCACAGCAAGGTTGCCAATACCACAAAGAGTGTATTCAGGCACCATAACCATCTGAGACTCCCTAGCTGCTCATGTTCTTCGCGTTACCACAAAATTTACTTAAAGCCTTTTAGAGGTCAGAGGAGAGAAAAAACATTAAACAAGACAAATGCGCCCTCCTGTTTTGAGCTCCCTCGTTAACTGACAAAAATTACTGGCTCATTCCACTCTTAATCATAATATTGTGTACTTGGCAAAGAGAAAAATAAACATTACCACTAAGTTAAATGGTCAATGCCATCTCTCTCTCTCTCTCTCTCTCTCTCTCTCTCTCTCTCTCTCTCTCT
>JAJKFI010000004.1:10003504-10031262 GCA_029204185.1 Lerista edwardsae
TATTATTATTATTATTATTATTATTATTATTATTATTATTATTATTAATAATAATAACACCTTAGAAGCATAGGAGCCACTGAAATCAATCAACTGCTTTACTGGGAAAAGCGCACATTTTGCAACATTATTTATAATGAAGTAGAATAAAAGCTAGGCATCTTCTCAGTTCTTTGGGAAGGACTTGATGTCCGGATAAAACAAACCAGCCAATAAGATGAGACTGTGCAAAAATGTCATTATATAATAATAATTCACAAAGTTGTTTACAGGCAAAATCAATTGACTGTAAACCTGTCCTTAATGGTTCCCTGTCCTTAAAGGGCTCACAATCTAAAAAGATACAGGAGAAACCCCAGCAAACAGCCACTAGGAAAGACTCTGTGCTGAGGTAAAGGGGGACAGTTGCTCTCCCCCTGCTGCACCTCAGATGAGCACCCCTCACAACCGGCCATTATACGACTTAACACTTGTGTAGCTCTTTCTGAGGATGCAAAGTGCATCACCGGCATTAACTTGACGTTGTCCTTACAAACACCCTGTAAGGTAATTACATATTATTATCCTCGTATTTCAGCTGCGAGGGAATGGCTTGCCACAGCCCACCTAGGGAGTTCCTGGCTGAGGCAAGATAGAAACTGGCAACGCGTTCTCTATGGTCAAGTGTGGGAGGAGGCCCCTCTTGAGGGTGATGCAATTGGCTCTTGCACCGGATGATGCAAACCCTAGTGACGCCTCTGCAGGGGGGAGGTTGGGCATTAGGGGAGGAATTGGGTGCAGTGTTTGGAGTTTGGTGAGAACATCTCCTGAGCCCTTGCACGGCAAAGTCCTGACTTTCAGCTAAGGAACAAAGATGGAGTGAAGAGAGAGACTGCATACACTGGAAAGTGAAGTCCTTGGCAACACGGCCTCGAACCACACCCTGGGGTAGGGGGCACCCCTGGAGAAGGACCCCCAAAGTTAACCTTCATCTACCACCATAGTCCTAAACACACATGCTGGGGAATAAATTCCATAAAAATCCAAAAGACCTGCTTCTGAGTAAAAATTATTTGGGTTTGGACTTTCCCCCCCCCCCCCCCCAGATCAGTCCACCGATTGGTGTATTTGTGTTTAATAAAGTTAAACCTCAACTGCAGTCTGGTGTCTTCACAGGGTGGTGCAAGGGTAAATAGGCTACCTCAGAATATCAGAAGCAGGGGAGTGGCAATGAGCGGCAGGTATCCAGTTGCCTTGTGTGCTTCCTGAGGCATCTGGTGGGCCTCTGAGATACAGGAAGCTGGACTAGAGGGGCCCTTGGCCTGATCCGGCGAGGCTTTTCTTTATGTTCTTTGATCAATAAGCTGGGGTGTGCCAACAGGCCAAATATCAGTGATAGCATCATTGCCACCGATGAGGAATGAGAGATTGCAGCTTCCAGGTGCATGTTTGCAAAACCCATCTCCTCCACTTTCCCCGTGGGATGTGAGGGTTGCACTTCATTGCTGGGTGCTGCTGTGGGAAAAGGGCTGCAGATCATATCTGTAGTATCAACAGCTGGTATTGAAATGCACTTGCTGGCACTTCTCCACTGAGCCGAGAACATTAGGCTGCAACTTTCCCAATTAGGCCCGTGCTTTGTAATGAACATATTGCTGTTAAAAGGACCAGAATGTTTTAATTATACACTATATATATATGAAGCTGTTTCTTGCTTTGGTTGGACTCTGCCATTCTTACTGTTGTCCATGCAGGTGGTCAGAGTTAATAAGAGGAAATGTCGAGTCCAGCTTAGTTGATGTGAAATTCAACAGAACACTGTCATTGGTTTTAGTTTACGGATAATAAAGTCCCGAGCCATTCCTCAGGCAGCAGGCAGCATCCTTGGCCAATGGACAGACGCCACTTGCTGCTTGTGGTCTTCTCCGGTTGGATTGTCTCAACTGCCTAGTGAGTCGACAGCGTTTCTGGAGCGAGCGAGGGCTGTTGTACCACAAGATCTGCCCATGGAATTCTCTGTCGGTACATGCCTTGTTACAAATTACTTGGCTTTAAAGCTGTAATTATAGTAATAGAGTGAACTGCTGTCTAGTAAAACCATAAAACATTTCCATCTGCCTGCCGCAGCCCCGAAGCAAAGATGATTACCACAGACAACAAGTGCAGCGAGGAGCTTTCCCAAGTGCTAGGCTGCCTTGGCTCAGCGGGACTTGAGGAAGGGAGGAAAACATTCACAATTACCTGTGGGGAGGTCAAGAGCACTGGGCGTAATCTGGAAATAATCTAGGGCAGTGGTTCTCAAACTTTTTGGCACCGGGACCCACTTTTTAGAATGACAATCTGTTCGGGACCCACCAAAAGTGATGTCATGGCCGAAGTGCCGTCCTTGTGACGCCGGAACCAGCTGCTTTCCTGAAAATGCAGCCATCAATTGGGTTACTTATCAGCCATTTTCGAATAGCAAAGTGGATCAGAAAGAAAGAAAAAAGCCTATTTGCAACTTTTACACAAACAAAATACCACACAGCCACCCCATCTTCCCATATTTTCAATATGGCCTCTCTAGGTGCTTTGCGGCCCACCTGAAATGGGCTTGTGACCCACGGGTGGGTCCTGACCCACATTTTGGAAACCACTGAGCTAGGGACTTAGGTTTTTTGGTTTTTTTAGTAAACATGTGACAGGCCTGAGAACACCTTCTTGCAGGAGAATTCTGAACCAACTCGGCTTTCTCATTTCCTCTGTTGAGGAAGGCATGAGGAACTTCAGCAGGCTGAAAAATCTAGAGTGTTTTTTTGTTGGTAGAGAATTAGGACGCCGTGAGACTGGTGAGGGGGAATTTTATGGCAGGCTTATGGCACCATAAGGTAGATGCTTGGGGGTGGGCAGAGCTGAACATGTCCTGTCACACAATAAGTGACTCCTTTAGAGGTTCAATGGGACAGTTGTGGAGACCTAACTATAGGCAGGGAGCAAGGTGAGGCAGGCTGTAGGATCCTGGAAACCCCCCCCCCCGTGAACATCATGTAGGAGGTTCTTGCTGTGAGAGGTTCTTTGAGGCGTTCAGGCCTACTGGGTCTGGTTCTCAGTTTCGGTTTATTTAGGTTTGCTAGTCCATATGCCTTAAGTTAATTTACAAAAAAAAAAATCAAAAGTTTTAAATTTAAAGCACATTGAAGCAGAAGTTGGCCACACCTGCAATACAATTTTTTACATGAACTGCTCAAAAGTAGCTTTAACCTTGTGTCAGGGAAGGTTGAATATTTCAGCAACCACTTCTTCAGAAACCTCTTTTGCCATTTCATATTTTGGGCAGCGAAAGAAGACATGGGAAGGTGCATCAAATTCAGGTTCTGTGGGGCTGATTCTGTGAGCTTCAGCTCTTCGGTCCACTGGCCCTGATGCCCTATATATGAGAGATGGGCCCCTGTATCCATGGATCCCGTATCCATGGTTTCAATTATCCATGGATTGGGAAGGCCCCCTTACCTTCCTTTATTCTTACTTTGGGTCAGTAAAAAACCTTCTTGTTTGTGGGGGGGGGGGAGAACCCAATACTTAACATACGGTTCCCTCTTATCCACGGTTTCAGGTATCCACAGGTGAATGAGGAACCTGTCTCCCACAGACTCCCATGGACGGGGCACACCTGAGTCCAATTCTGGTTGCCACATTTAAAATAGAAATGTGGCAATTCTGGTTGCCATGTTTCAGAAAGGAAACTGTGCCAAAGAGATAGGCCAAAATCATTTGTGGGCTGGGGCATCTCCATCAGAAGCAAAGACTACAACTTTGGGGGCTTTTCAGTCTACAAAGAAGGCCCCTGAGGAGGGACATGATTGTTGCGTACAACACAGAAAAACCTGCTTCTTTTTTTCAGAGCAGTGATACAGCAATAATCACGTGCATGGACTGTTGTAAGAGATGCATCCTCAGGTGCAAGAGGGCACAGTGTGAGTTGGCTGTGCCCCCCCCCCAAACAGGCTGTGTCCACTGTGCTGTGAAGGACTGTGCTGTGATTCCATATATGACTGCAAGTGGAATAGCAACGGCTGGCTAGTCTGGAAGTGCCTGGATGTCACACCATGACTGGGGGTGGGTGGGTGGGGGTGAACCAAGGAAAACGTTACATATTTCCTGGCGCTCGGCAGCTAAGGTTTCGATGCAGCTTTCTCACAGGTGGACAATAACCTTTGCTTTTCCTTCGGTCCCTTCAGGTTGTTTGCAGGCCTGGTCCCTCGAGTGTCAGCCATCAGCCTCGGAGGCTTCATCTTTCTGGGGACGTACGACAAGATACGCAGCTTGCTCTTGTGAGTGGGCTTTGGGACTTCTAATGGATGGCTCCGGAGCGGCTTTTGACCTCCAAAGAAAACGCACATTCACAAAAATACGCCTCTCCACCCCCACCCCCACCCCCCCAAGACGTTTTTTCCTTCCTCTCCGGCCTCCTGTGGCTCAGCAGCTGTTTAACAGCCTAGACTCTAGTCTCACTGTTTTTATTAAGAAAAAAAAAGGGGGGAAGGGCACTTCGGTTTCCTAATGTAAAATTTCCCTGTATGGAAAGCCCTGTTCTAGCGGTCAGCTTGCTGGAAGGCCTGTGCCAAGAAAGGCAGTTTGGGGGGGGACAAATGGCTCGTTTTATGGGCTCGAGCCTTGTGCCTGAAAGGCATTATTATTGGAACTCATTTATGGAGAATGATGTGCAAATGAGAAGAATATGGCTTGAGCAGCATGACTGAGTAAAAGGGATCCTGCCTCTCTTTGGCGACGCCTGAATATGGTCTTAAGGACGGCAGCACCATCTATGGAACTGCCAGCCTGCTATACTCCACCGAACAGGTGGGGTGTGTGTGTGTGTGTGTGTGTGTGTGTGTGTGTGTAAAGGGGAATAGGCCATTTGTTCCTTGTTTGAAGCCCATTTGGAAAGTTTAGACCACTGCTCATACCTGCAGGTGCATAGCAAGCATTCTTGCTTGGATAAGCAAGGCTGCCTTTTTTAATTAGACTCAGATTTCTCCAGTAAAAGTACAATGTTGTATTATTTTACTGTCTAACAATGTTGCCTGTGAAAAACCAAACAAAGCCCTTTTTCGTTTTCTTCCCCCCCCCCTCCATTCCTTGCCTGTAAAGCAGCACAGGATTGCAGGATACAAGAAAGAAGAAAGTGGAGGACAAATGAAGACGGCCAGGCCAAGGGCAAGAGGATTTGTCTCCTTGATGAATAAGGATGCAATTCACAATCCTTTTACTCCAGGGTAGTCGTACGGATCGAATGGGTGACTTAGAGGCTGCGCCTTATGCACAAGAACCGCCTCAGAGTACGCGTGTGCGTTGTGTGTCCTGATTGCTGAACCCTGCTTGGTGGCAGGGCTTTGAGGAGACTCGGGCACTATTTAATTACAAGTTGAGCCTTCTTATCCATAGGTATTCTAGCTGTGGCTTTGGCTCAGCGTGGGACCCCCGAACTGCACTGAGCCAGACGTTGCTCAGCCTGACTCCGGAGGACTCAGCGAGGATCTCCGGAAGGTCTTTTGAGGCTTCTGAGAGGCCTTCAATGGTCACTGCTGGTTTTTCAGAAAAACTGGAAATGACATTTTCTCCTTTGGAAGGCTGGAGAGGGCCATTATCCACAGTTTTTGGCATCCATGAGAGTTCCAGGAACAGAACAAAGCACCACCTGTATTTGGTATATCGATTAGTTGCCCTTCATTGTAGCATAAGCTTCCAGAACAGTGTACAATCAAGGGATAAAATAAACACAAACCACCAGTAATGATGTTGGAAACACCAAAGCAGCAGATCTCACTCTATAATAAAATATCGTTGTCCCCCTCCCACACCCAGAAAGAGGATGTGTTGGCTGTCGCCAAAGACCGCACTCCCAGCATAGTTTAACATGCTCATTGACATCAATGGAATTGAATTACTTTGTGTTGATTTGCGGTTCAAGTCTACTGTGACCATTTTTACTTGCCCTCCAGGCAGAGACTGCATGTGTCTCACCCCACCACAGAGGGTTTCCGGATCAGACACTGGCTGAGGGCCCCTCCACCTAGGCAGCAGTAGCACCCAAGGGTACCATTGGGAGCTCAGTTCAGATATCTCAACATAAGATGATGTGAGGTTTGCAGTTGTGACTGATGAGGGGATTGGCATATTTTACAAGATCCTTTGGCCAGTTAGGACTGTGGGAATCCAAACCACAGAGCAAGCTGGAATTGTGTTTCTTTTTTTAAAGATATGAATCTAGGCAAAACCCAGTGATATTATAAATGGACCTTTATTAAAAGACACGTCAATGCCATTTGTTAGACACTTCCAATATTTTTTACAATGTACAGCTCAATGTACAACATTGTACCAAAATTTTCTAATAAATAAATAACTTTGTACACAAAAGTAATACTTCCTCTTTCACATTGCCTCTCAGAAGCAGCAGATTCACATATTTAGTGGAAGTAACATTTAAACAGTTAACCTTATTCAAAAATACAATTTTTTTTCCCAAAATGTTAACCTGGCAAGTGTGCTTCGTGTTTCCAATGCTGATACCTCTTTCCTATGTCTCGCTGTGCTCATGTCCCATCCGCCAAATGTTTAGTAATTTACCTCTTCTTAGAAAGCATATTGCTTCTCTACTCTCCAGGGAAAATATACACTCTGGTTTTGCTTTGTCTCTTCCTGTTGGCCACTCCTCCATCTCAAATTCACTGAACAGCTACAAGTTGGCAGTTCACATAATTAGCCATGGACCACAAAGTGCAAGTGTATCTGATGCCAGGAGGCAACGGACACTGGGAGCCGGCTAAACTATGCATTGCTTCATAAAGGCCAGCTTCTGCTAAAAAGCTGATGGCAAAAACCTCTCTTCGGCTTGATTTGTCCCTTTTTCTCACACCCCTTGCTTAACAAACCCACATCTCCAGTGATTTGGGTGAGTAGGGGAGCCTACTTACTGGTGGTGCAACGTGGTCAGTGGTTTAGTTTCAGAACAGAATTAAGGGGAGAGGGGGTGACTTGTTACTAGAGAGAAGGCCGCTCTCAAAAGCTCTAGGGTACGCTATCTATAGATGGTAGACCACAACCATCCGACTGTTTCCTGTGCAACTGTAGTGGGAGCTACAGTCAATGGACAGAACATGCCTTGCAGGGGAGGGATACATTTGGGTTAACCTGGCTTCCTAAAGCCTACTCAGCATGGCTAGTTTCTAATCTGGGAAAACTTGTTCAGAGAGGAGGGGTGCAATGACCTACTTAACACCTCATTTAAAACAGAACAAACTGATCCAACAAGACACCAAAAAGCTTCCATTGGCTTTGAGAGTCGGGTTCTCTCTCCAGTGGGGCTTCCTCAATTGGGGTCCTGAATACAAGTCTACAACTCTGAGTCTTTACATGAATTCCTACCACCTTAGCGGAACTGAGTTTTCTTTCTGCCCAGCTTTGCTCCTCTGAAACTATTAGGTATGTCTAAGACAGAAAAAAAGAAAGAACACAAAATGCTATTCAGCCTTCACTTGCTTCCTTTTGTGGTAATTGGCAGAGCTTGCACTACAAAACAAATAGGGGGGAAATGACATTTTCACTTACACAGGTACAAATAAGAAGCAGCACCAATTCCATAAAGAAGACAAATGCTCTTATGTTTTAAGCAAAACAGTTATTCTGGCATGGTTTTGCTTGCTTACTTACTTTTTAATAGTGCTCTAGGCTATAACCTGTAAAGCATTAATAAAACAACCACAGCAGGCTTGAGTGGTTTATTCTGTAATTCTTCGAGGAACTTAAATGGAGAGCATGCTTCTGAACAGCAATTGCAGGGGAGCAATGGTGGAAGAGAAAGGCTGCTTCGTGGACATAGCCGGATGCACCTGTGGCCTGATTCATCAGGGCTTTTCTTACCTTAGAAAATGTGGGAACTTTCTTAACATCAGGAAGAACAATTAACCAACAAGCTGGATTCTAAGCCAGAATTCCCAGAGAGACAAGACAGACCAAGACAAAAAAAATCTCAGCAGTTTCATGTGCAAAAGGAATTTCCAGTGTGTCCGATATCTGCATAAGAAACTTAGTGGGTATTAGCAACCGATTTGGATTACCTCCCTCAACAATGTGATGATGCCTTATCACAAATGTCACAACAGAAAGCGTTTTGCCTTAGACAACATTTCAGAGCCAAGACCTGTTCACATATCACTACTCCTTTTGTTCCTTTTGCCTGTTTTGGAAGCGTGCATCACAAGTCAAATGCCGTTCTTCTGGGATGCACACAGATCACCTCTGCCAAAATAACCAGTTAACATTCAAATACAAGTTGTGATCCTGCACCTGTTTGCTTCTAACATTTTGGAGCGTTCCATGGATTTGTGTGCGCGCACCCCTTGCTGCACAACACAAGTTCTGGACACGTGAGCACTGTGATGACAAGCGGTTGTGATTACTGCCACCCCGCTTCCTTCCGCTGCAAGCCTGACTGTACCGAACGAAAGCTTCACCTGCACACCTTTCTAATAATGTACACTCATGTTCAACTCGTCTTCACTTCACGGACCGGTTGTGGCCAATTGTGCACCCCTCCCAAGCAATGCTGGCCAAACAATCTCAGCTTAAACTTTTAAGTGCAACGTTTTCCAAGGGGATATTTGAACTGGCAACCCAAGAAAACTCCACCCACAAGTTCTGCTCTGCAAAAAGTATCCAGGCCTGTCCTTGGCGCGCCTTCTAAGGCACCAGAGGGATGACTCTTTCTGGGAGGGGAGAGCAGGGGAATTAACAGCAACCTTGTAGTGAGAAAGCGATGTTGCTATCGACGTCGTCTAATTCCAATCAGTTCAACCATGCACCAAGGAATAAAATAACCTCTGTTAGAAGATATATATAATATATATAGATTTTTATATATTTTTATATATATATATATTTATATTTATGAAAACTCTTATGTACAAATTTGTTTATCAAATACTTTTTTTTCTTCCACTTTTACACAATATCCATTTGCATTTCTGTGCTTTCTTTGCAAGCCAACCTGTGAGCCACTTGCTGAGACTTCTTGGGGAAGCTGCAGAACTATGTACAGAGGTGGGCACTGCTCAAACAGGACGTGGTTGGGGGGGGCCGCCCCGCAAGCTGGGTTCTATACCTCACGCCGTTTTTCCTTTGCGAGGCTGTCCATTCAAAAACTGTGAGGTAGAAGGAGCCGTGGTCATTCCGGGCAAAGAAACGGGGCGCTGCATCCCACGATTTGCACAAAGGGCGTGTCCTCCGTCTCTGGTGATCCTCAGTGGCTTAACGCGGGAAGGGAGTCGCCTGACCGTGATAAGTGTCCATTGGAGAGAAGCATCTGTTTGGCTTCCACTGCTGGGAATGTCTGTGGTGGATCAGCAGTTCCGTTTAGGTGCTTCAGTGAGCCTTCCGGAGGTAGGAGAAAGCCACACGGCTCCGAAGACTTTGCTGAAGGTGGTGAGACACCTGGAAGGAAACACAACACAGGGGTTAGGGACGGAAATTACCCACCCACCCCCCCAAAAAAGGCTGACAATACTTTTCCATAGCTACCTCTTCCAAGGGCTACAGAAAACCTGCCTGGCTGTAACCCAGCCCTGATGGATTTTTAAAGGGGACTAGGCACATTCATAAAGAAGAATTCTGCCCATGGCGATTAGTCTCAATGGCTATATGAAACTTTCACACCTAGAGAGAGCATACTATTGAACGCTGGTTGCTGGGATGGGAGGAAGCAATGAGAGGAGTGCTGTTGGCTTCTTGTCCCGCTTGTGGATTTTGTTCCCCACAGTGAACGTAAGAGCCCTGCTGGATCAAGCCAAAGGCCCATCTAGTCCAGCTTCCTGTATCTCACAGCGCACATGAGACAAGATGCCTGCATCTCGTTGCTACTTCCCTGGTCTGGCATTACAAGGTAGCCTATTTCTTTAAGCCGGAAGTTTCACATACCCATCTAATCATGGCTTGTAACCTGTGATGGACTAGAAATCTGTCCAAACCCCTTTTAAAGCATCAAGGCCATTCACCATCACCACATTCTGTGGCAAGGAGTTCCACAGACTACCTACTGGGTAAAAAAGTCCTTTCCTTTATCTGTTCGAACTCTCCTGGTGGCGTGGACCAAGGTGACTAGCCCTGGCGTGCCTGTGTCCATCTTACAAGCCTCTTCCACAGTGCAATCTGACATACAGGAGTGGCGTAACAAAAGTGCTCCCACAACCTGGACGCCTGAGGGTTGGGCGAGGCGTACCTGGGAGAGATCACGAAAGAATACCCACCTTTGCTATCCGCCTGAAGTGGCTCGCAAGCGCCCGCAGCTGGCATCCTGTCATGATTGCTGGGGTAGATGGTGCCACTGGCCTCCGACGTCCTGCTGCCTGCTCTCCCGTTGCACTTTGGCGGACTTTGACAGTGAACCGAAGGGGTCCTGCCATGCCGGCTGGCCTCCTGGCTGCTGCTGCAGGCGCTGGGAGTCACCGTTTCTGGAGCCCGAGGGCAACAATCCAGATCCGTGGGGTGAATGGGGATGCTCAGGCTGCCTGGGCTTCCACTACTGTCACTGCATACGACTGGTAAGCTGTGACCTGGAAAGAGAGGCAAGGTGGAAAAAGAGTCAGGCTTTGGGATGTGGACTCGGAGAGAGGCTGGGCAATGGTGGCTCGGTGAGTGCTTCAGTACAGTTCAAAGGACACCTTTCATTGGTCGGTAAGTTAGGCTTGTGCACGGCATGCTGTGGGGACAAGGGGTGTGCTGAAAGGGGTCCAAAGAGTGACACACAGACACACCCTTGAAAATCTGTGTCTGGTCCAGACCCATTCAGGTCTGGAGTGGGCTTGAGATGGGGCTTGCTTTCTGCCTCCCCTGCCAGTCCAGCCCCTGTAGAAGCACAGGGAAAAACCACTAGACAGAGACTTCTGCCTCCTGGGCGTCTCAGTGCTTAATTTTAAACACAGAGCAAATTTCTGGACCTTACCGTCTGGAGATATATGCTACAATTATATGAGGGTCAGATGCCTAGTAAAGGCACAGCAGCCAGAGGAGTGTAGATTTCGAGGAGTAGATGGAGGGGTTACGGCACTTTCTATAGCTCCTCTCCCCTCTCCTTGTGGCTGTCAAAAGCAGAATATGCAATTTGCGTATTGTGCACGATTCAGGATGCAACCCTAACCTGGAGCGAGGCCAACACCGTTTCGCTGCTGCAAGGAACACTGTCTGTTTGCAAACAAGTATGTTTGGACCACTCTTGGAGTCAAAGAGGCCAGCATACAGACGTGCGCCATCCTCCCGACTCCGAGGGTGTCCGAACGAGCTTTACGGTGGCCCTTGTAGCCAAACTTTGATGGCCTAACTCCAGGTTAGGATTGTGCCCTAAAACATGCACAGTATGTAAATTGCATAGTTTATGCAGGCCACATAATCCAGCTTTTCTAGCACCAGAATTTGGGTTTTAATTTAGCCCATATTTGTTTCTCAACCCAGTGGCCAATACTGTGGATGGAAACAGGCATTCAGCAAAGTTGTGGGTCTAAGAACTGGGCTCTCTACAGAAGAGCTGCAAAGGAACTGAGTTGTAAACTGAGGAAGAGAAACAGCAGGAGGGAAGATCTCTCCCCCCCCCCCACATTGCTTTTCTTCTGCAACTCCCTCTCCCAGCTGCTTTTTCTCCACATGTGCCCTTTCAAAGACGAGGGGGTTACAGAAGAAGCTAGTAGGCACCCTCCTCTCCAGCTTGTTACTTCTCTGCTTCAAAGAGCAGCCCTCCTCCCATGTTGCTGCTGCTCAGCAGAGATTGAACTCTCGGCCGCGAACACCTTATGCGTAGCCAACTTTTTTTTCTTTTCGTGCGATTCAACTATGAGCTGCTAATGGGGAAGATAACTGCAGCTGAGTGCGACCTTTCATCAGACTGCATGTCACAAACACACACTGCAAACACCAAAGTGCTGGTAGAGTTCCGGGCAACCCCGGGCAACCAGCTACCCCTTGCCAAACACAAACACTTGGCATCGTGCTGGGTCACAAGCTGTTCAGAGTTGTATGGACCCAAGATCTAAGCAGAGCTCCCCTTCACTGCAGCTTAGGAGAAATGCCTAAGCATTGCGTGCTTTCTCAATCCCAACCAGCTTTCCCTGGCCAACAGCACCGGCTTCCGGAATGCCGGAAGCACTTCTTGCTAGTTATAAGTAAAAATTGTAAGAGAACATCAGTAATAGCGATAACATCTCTCTCTTGGGGACGCTGCCTTGGTTCTCTTGATACTTGTTATCCATGTGCATCAGTACAATATAATGTACTTTCCCTGCTAAATAAGGTCTGTACCTGTCTTGTCTGGAGCAAGCGGCCTTTCAGTCGCATCTTCTCCTTTCCAAGTCTCTCTATTGTATCCTAAACAGAGCTTCGGCTGCCGATATCCAACAGGGTGAGCATCCGCCTCTAGGCCCCTCCCGGGGTCGGTCTGGCAAACGCCTGCAACAGAAGAACAAGCTGGCTACAGATGGTGGACGTTGCAAAGCTTTGAGGGGAAGGAAGATGCTGCATGAGATACATTCTAGCTCGGCTTACCAGTCTGCCTGCCCTTGCTATATAGGCACATCCAGGGAGTTAAGTGAGCCTGGATATCATGGTGGTTTGGCTGCATGAGCAGAAACAAAAAGCCTGCTCTCACCCCTACCGGCCCCCTGTAGCATTATGAGATTTTTCAAGAACATTTATCATATAACCTGCGTATAGGTTGAATATCCCTTATCTGGACTGCTTGGGATGGAAGGTGTCCGGATTTCAGATTTGTCTGGATTTTGGAATAACTGCATCCATATAATGAGAAATGCTTCCTCTTGCTCTTTTCCATCGTTACCCATTTGGGTGTCTGCTGGCCTCCTCGACATTTTCCAACAATGGCACATTCCATAGAGCAGAGAATAGAACTTACAGCCTGTATGTGGGAATGAGCACAAGAACTTCTTTCTACAAAAAAGTTTTTTTTTTAAGACTTAGACAAAGATGTCTGGATTTCAGAATAGTCTGGATTTTAGATGTCCGGATAAGGGATAATCTATGTGTATTATGATGAAACGAGTACGAACAGTTAATCTCTACAAAACATTTCTATGCATGAGATCCGATCCCAAGATAAACTTCAATAAGCATCCTTGTTAGAAAACTTTAGTAAGATGAGATGTTCTTTCCTTAGATTTCACCACAATTGTCCCAGAAATTCCAGGGCTCGGTGGATGCCAAAATAACCACTTTGGACTTCGGAACGATGATCCCAGCAATTTTTCAACTGCCCTAAGATGCATGGCCTATGCATGCATGGCAAAAGCTTGTGTAGCCAGTGGACATCTGCTTGGGAAGTCATAGTCTGGTTACGTCATCTTCTTTAAGCTAATACACATGCTCACCAAAATTACATCATAAATGCCTTCCTGGCCTGTACCACTACTAATCAAATATGTCTGAATGCAGTCTCCTATTTACACTCCCTGCATTTAAACAAAACAAAAAAACCTGGGGAGAATGGTTCTGCCCAACACCAAACCTTGATAAGTGTCAGGGTGCAATCTTAACCTGGAGTTAGGTCGGCAGTTAGGCCAGCAAGGTTTGGCTGGCACAAGGGCCACCGTAAAGCGTGTTTGGACCACTCTCAAGAGTCAGGGGATGGCACAAGTCTGTGTGCTGGCCTCTCTGACTCCAAGAGTGGTCCAAATGCACTTTATGGTGGTCCTTGGGCCAGCCAAACTGTGCTGGCCTAACTGTGCCAGCCTAACTGCAGGTTAGGATTGTGCTCTCAGTTCCCTATGTGCAGGGAATTTAGTATTTGAGGAAATGGTCAGAAATCTTACTGCAGCCTTCTTTCTGAAAAGGAACAATCCAAAAAGAACTCCAGCACATGTTGCTGAGCAGGTTGATTGGCTCCCATACCCCTAAAGAGAAGCCGAACAAACAATGTTTCCCTAGACCGGAGAGTTCTTCCAAGTCATACCATTGCTTTGTATATGCCCGTTGGGTTGTTGGCCATTCTCCACCCTGATCACAGCTTCTTGTCTGTCCGACAGTGTCCCTTGGGAGGAGAGGTAGCTTGGCACATCAGGTGGTACAATGGTCTCATCTGCAAAGACAGGAAACGGAGACACAAGTGAGGGGCCGAGGCCACAGCGTAGGAGGGCATCTGAAAACAGAGGAGGCACAGTACAGCATGTGCCACTACAGCAAGTGAGATCCAGTTGGAACAAGAGTTTGCTTGTAAGCCGTAAGGGACTTGGTTCTTTATGCATATGGAAATTTGCATGTTCAGACTCTGGCCTCTCCAGGTTGGGTCAAGAAAGACCAACTGCCTGAATTCCCGGGGAGGTGCTACTAGTCTGCACAAGCAAGACTGAATTAGCAAGCCCAATTATTTGACCCTGCATATGTGCCTCCCCTCCTGCTAAGGTAAAGCACAAGAAAGGCTGCAGACATCTGGGGTTGAATATGGGCTTAAGGGAAGAAGCAGTCCATGGAGAGCAGGGGACTCCTACAGAGGTGCTACACTGTCCCTCAACATGAGCAGTGCAGGTAGCTGAGCCCACTAAGTGACTCTGTTGCATGAAAGCAGGTGACAAAACCCAGCAGGTCTGCTGTTCACCTGGGTTGGGCAGCGAACATGCCAAGGTGCAAACCTCATTTCCCTTTAGCACCTAGTGGGCCTCTTAAGCGGGGAATCGCATTTCAAGAGCTGGGACTCCAAGTTCTTTGCAATTCCGTTCATGCAATCAGCAACTTCTTTTTCTAATTTCATTTGACACTGAAAGGTACATTGTACGTTGTAAACTGGGTACCATGTGCAATTCAGGTTTCGAAAGAAGCAGCTGCACAAAGGAAGCCGAAACAGTTTTATGGAAAAAAGACAGGCTGGTGCCAAATGGCTTACCTTGCGCAATTTGGGCTGTGTGCAATATGCATGCACACTGCGCCTCACTAGTCCAAATGCGTCAGAACTGGAAACACTCTTGTGGGTTTTGTTCTCATGCAAACTGCACAAAGACAGTCCCAGTCATAAGCTCACTGCCAGAGAAGAGAGCAACATGCTCTCTTTCCCACTCAGCACTTCAAAGGTGAGCTACCAAGTGCAGAAAGGGAACTAGAACATCAACTGAAAGCCCAAAGAATGGTGGGACCAGGGACTGTGGATCAGAACGCCTAATGGATGGGAATTCCCTAGAAGCAGGAGGTGGGGTGGGAAAGAGAAACATGCCAATAAACTATGCAAACAGCAAACAAATCAACTTGGCACATCTGGCGGCATTGTCTGCAGCTTGCCTTCCTTTCAGAAAGCTATTGCTCAACTGAGCCAACCTGTTCTCCCAGCCACGATGCTGCAACCAACCCTACTGAGAAGGGCTTCCGAAAAAAACCCTCCAAGTCTGTATTTCATGAACCCAGCATCCCTTGGACCTACCTGTGTTGGTAACACTGTATTCTTCACTCTTCTTCCTGGTTTGATAGATGATGCACACCCAGACCAGAGAGGTTAACACAATGCTGCACACCACTGCAATGGTGATGATCCCAACTGTGGTGCCATCCTTCCGGCAGCCAAGTGAGGGCAGCACGCTCACCTGGCTGTGCGCCCGTTCGGTGCCAACAGTGTTCGAGATTTCACAGGTGTACCTCCCAGCATCTTCCACCATCACGTTCCGGACAATCAGTAGCTGGTTGCCAGGGGTGAAGTGATGCCTCTCGGTAATCATCAGAGACTGGTCACCTTTCAGCCAAGTGATACGGGGAGGTGGACTTCCTGTTGCTTTGCATTGAAGAACCACTGTGTCACCCACAGAGACAACACGATCTTCCAGAGGATAAACCAAGCTTGGTGTCTCTGCAAGAATTAGACAAAGAGGTGTTCGCTTACAGAAATCTTTTTATGTCACCTGCTCAGGCTCTGGACTTTTTAATGTCACAGCCACTAAAATCCTGAAAGCCAGGCTGTTGGCAGCAAGGTTTTCGTGGCAATCGCTCAGCTATACAGGCTGGTCCCAAACTATACAGGCTGGCCCCAGTATCCGCTGGAGTTCTCTTCTGGACCCACTGTGGATACCTGAAACCATGGATGCTGGGGACGCCTTTTTAAAGATAGGGGAAACGTCAGTGGTCTTGCTGAGATTTGTTTAATGTTCAAAAGAGATTTGTTTAATGTTCCCCTATCTTTTAAATAGAAGTCTCAATATCCATGGTATCTGTGGATAACTGAAACTGTGGATACTGAATCAGTGGATACTGGGGCACACTTGTACTTTGCCTTTCCTTTTTTACCTTTCCTTGTACCCAATATTTAGCGGAAAGTCATACTTCCTGAATTTATCTTCATGGCAAAAGGAAGTAGAGTCTCTACGTCTCCCAAAATAATTTGAAGGTGTGTGTATTTATATGCAGGCAAGCTTAAAAAAAAGGGTGACTGGTAAAAATAATACAGCCCAACTCCACCATAACCACCATAACCTGAGCAGGCTAGTTTAAGAATACAATCCTAACCTGGAGTTAGGCCAGCACAGTTTGGCCGGCACAAGGGACACTGTAAAGTATGTTTGGACCACTCTCGGAGTCAGAGCGCCCAGCCCACAGATGTGCACCAAATTACTCTTAATACATTCCTTCTACGTATGCACTTGTGACAATGGCGTCTTGAAGATGCTGCCTTTTGACTTGTCAGGAAGGAGCTACAGATCGTGCACATGCTAAAGTAGGCAGAACAGGGCCTTCTTCGTGGTGGGCCCATAGCTGTGGAATTCCCTCCCAAACTTGTTAGCAATCTTCCGACAGGGTCTTAAGACTTTTTTCTTTAAGGAGGCGTTTAACTGATGACGTGTCGGACTGGCATCTTAATTTCATTTAATCTGTAATTTTTAATTTGTAATGTTAACGATTGTATTGGGGCCCACTGGGGTCTGCAGCTTTTGTCATTGTTTTTATTCCGGATTCTTTTATCTTATTGTAGGCTGCCTTGAGTGCCCTGGTATGGGGCAGAAAGGCGGGGTATAAATCCCTTAAACAGCAACAACAGCCTTACCCAGCACAGTGAGGGTGGCGTTTGCCGACACCGACCCAGCCGAGTTCTGAGCGGTGCAGCTGTACACGCCCATGTCCTCGATCTTCACGTCTGTGATGAAGAAGACGTCGTCGTCGGGCATCACGTGCATGCGACGCTCCCGGGCGGCAGGGAAGTCGGTTCCGCCATCTTTCTGCCAAGCAATCTCTGGAGTGGGGTGTCCACCAGCAGCACATTCCAAACGGGCTGTCGTCCCTCCCCGGGCTGCAATGTCGTGGGGGGTCTTGATGAACGACGGCAACACTATGAAGGAAAAGGAGAGCCATCGTAACACGGATTCTTGACCAAAATGGCCCAAGGCCCAAAGATGTCCTGATCCCATTCTTTGCTACAGAGCTGCTGGGGTGCTGCAGGTGTCCAGTTTCATTTCTTTCATGAACTTACGTTGCAACACACCTTGTGCTCACCATTCTTTGTTTTCCTTACTCAATCTTTTGGAAAAGGTACCGAACAGAGAGACCAAAGTGACTACTGGGCAGGGGCACCTCTCTTATGAGGAGAGGTTCCAATGTTTGGCGCTCTTGAGTCTAGAACAGGGGTGTCAAACTCATTTCATACAGTGGGCCGAATAGTGTTCATTATGCCTGCTGGGGGCCGGAGGGGATGTCCTTAAGTAGGAAGTGATGTCGTTAAACAGGTCATGATAAAAAAAATAAGCACTTTTTTTCTCACCTGCAACTCATTAGCTGCAAATGACAGGAGAAAATACACAAATCTTGATCCCATTTTCAAGATAAGTCAAGAGCCCCATTATCATGCAGGCCATCCTTTCAGCCATCACACCTCAGCCCAGTTCAGCAGGTGATGGTGGTACTGGGAGAGCCCAAGAACCAAAGAGCTTCCAAGGGCCACATCTGGCCCCTGGGCCTCATAGAAAGAAGCCAGCTGAGAGGGGACATGACTGACAGGGGGTGCCATCCTAACCCATTTTCCAGCACTGACACAGCTGTGCCAATGGGGCATGTGCGGCATCCTGAAGGTGGGGGGCAGTCACGGAGGCCTCCTCAAGGGTAAGGGAATGTTTCCTCCCTCACCTCAGAGCTGCACTGCCCTTACTCCAGTGCTAGTCTATGGGGATTGCGCCTTGAGACATAAAATTATGGGATGGACAGCGAGGATCGAAGGAAGTTCTTTTCCCCCTCGCACAACACCAAGAGACATCCACTAAACCAGGAGACGTCCACTGAAACTGAGTAGCAGGAGAGAGAGAACTGACAAAAGAAAGTATTTCTGTACCCAGTGTGTCATTAGCCTATGGAACAACCTGCCACAGGATGCAGTGATGACACCAGGATCAAGGTTTAGATGCCTTGAAAAGGGGATTGGACAGAGTTATGGAGGAAATGCCCATCGCACATTGTAAGTCATGTTGACTCTACGCAACCTCTGGGTTTAGCCCATCTCTGAATGCCACGTGCAAGGGACAATAAAAATTGTAAACAATATATATTGTAAAAAGTATAACAAGTGTATGTGTGTGTATACACCCACACCCACACCCACACTTTGTAATGTATACTTTGTAAATATAACCAAAGCAACTAATATTTACCTATTTTACAAACTAAGAAATATATTTTACCAGCTAAAGAATAGTTTACTTCCCAGGGGATAACTACAATACTTTTTACTTACCCACCATAAGATGCCTGATTGCTGAAGAGTCTCCTTAGATATATGCCAGACATTGTGCCAGCATGTCTGGCACAATGAGGAGGGAAAGGGGGCAAGGGGGCCTGGGAAAGAGGGAATAGGATCCTGGCACAAGTCACTGCTGCCAGGATCCACCCCTTCCCTTCTCCCTGCCTCAAAACTCCCCCTGTCCTCCCCGTCCACAGCACACTTGCATTGCCAACTTGCTGGTGCTGACAGAGGCCTCTGAAGCCGCTGTGGCATGTAATGAGCTACTGCCAAGTTTCGGCAGCTACCCGGGAGTGTGCAGTGGCGGCTTGGCATTTGCACTGCTGGAAAGCACAGTGCGCTATGGGAATGTGAATTCCGGCAGAGCAGCACAACAATAAGATTGGTCCCGAAGTTGCATTAAGCAACAATGAACGATCGCGGCTTGTCATGTATCCAAATTTTAGAAAACGGGTGGCTTTTCCCTGTGCTGAATCTACAAATTGTAAGAGCACCAGTGGTGTAACTACAGGAGGGCGCAGTCAGTACCGCGGGTGCCAAAACGCGCCGTGTAAGCAGCACCTCCCCCTCCCCACTGTAGCCATTCCAGGCAGTGATAGCAACGCGCTGCCCCCCTGTACTGACGCCACTGAATTGGGGGGAGATGGTGTTTGAAAGCTCCCACATAGAACTGCGCTCTTTAAATGGTTTTCCTTGTTCAAGAGAAGTACAAAAGCTTGGGCAAGGCTGGCCGCAAAGGCCGACCTCCCACTCACCATTCACAATCAGCTGAGCTTTGTGCGAGTAGGTGGAGCCGAAGTGATTGGTGATGATGCACTGGTAGCGCCCCTCGTGGGCAAACGTGACGTGGCGCAGGTGCAGAATGGTGGTGTACTCGATCACCACCCCGTCTTGGGCCCGGACGTGAGCAAAGTTCTCCATCTCCGCCTGGTGCAGGATCTCACTGTCCTTCTTCCAGGCAAAGGTCATGGGGGAGCTGCTGCTGCTGGCCGCTGAGCAGGTGAAGCGGATGTTCTTGCCGAGGACGGCATTCATTCTTTCCGGCTGGACAATGATCTGAGGCTTGGGGAAGTCCTCTGGAAAACACAACGGCCCACCACGACTATTAAAGCATGTCCTTTGCAAAAGAGACAGTGGCTATGGGTCCCCCAAACTCCCCAATGTCAGGGTTTGCTTCCTTCCACTGACCAATGGAAGAGCTGTACATCACCTAATCCCTGCAACAGAGAGGCAGCGGAACACTTCTGCCACAATCCACCATTGTCCTGGACAGCGTTTGTGTTCATGCCAACATGTTCAGCCCCAGGTTAGCTTCCAGAGGCTGCCCCACCTGCTTCCTCTTTAGACACAGGAGGGGGGTTGCACTATCCAGCTATATCCCTCCAGCTTCTCTGGCCCAGCAACTGCAAGGGCGCACATAGCAAGGCCCTCTCAGAAGATATTAGGGGGCAGGCTGGAATAAAGATAGCCCTGAGCCAGTGGTTCCCAAACTGTGGGTCGTGACTTGATTTTTGGTGGGCTGTGGCCCATCATGCCTAGGAAGTCAGCAGGCATTAAGGTGGGCAATGCAGAGTCACTTCTGCACTGTGCCAGTGCACGACCTGCTACATCGGCTGAACTGCACCGCAAAGTGCCCCAGGCTGCATTGTGGCTTCCTGGTCGTGGTGAGCACATGGCCAACCCCCCAAAATCAGGTCACGATCCAAATTGGGAACACAGATTGGGAAGCCCTGCTAACTGGGCAAGAGGCACTTCTTTCAAGTGGTGCCCCTCTTATATTTAGCAGGGGGAGAGCAATTGTCCCTCTTCACCCCAGCACAGTATCTTTTCTAGTGGCTGTTGCTGGTGATGGTCTGCATTTTTTTTAAGATTGTGAGCCCTTTTGGGACAGGCAGCCATTTCACTTTATTATTATTATTTGCCTATACACCGCTTTGTGAACTTTGTGCTGAAAAGCGATATATAAATACTGCTGATTGACTGAATGCATTACGGGGTGCGACAGCCACTGACGTGATCCAGAAGCTATTTCCTTACCATGCCCTATAATGCCCAGGAGCAGGCCTGCGGACGACGAGAAGGGTCACAAAGCCCAAAAATTTGGAAACCGCTGCCCTAAGTCATATAGAATATGGCTGTTCCTCTGTTCCTTTCACCAACACTATTTTCGTAAAGAAAGCTGTATTACAATAGCAAGCACATGAAATACTAAAACAGAGAACACACACACTTTCTGCTTATGGGCTCTGAGATCAATACCAGCAGGTATATCGGCTCCGAGTTCTATACCCTTAATAACTCAGATCCACCACCAAAAACACATGGCAAAAACAGTAGCCATCCATTTTCTAGGCGACTTCCCACTGATCCATCTGGTCAATGCATTTTATTGAGGGGGGAAAAAAAGAATGCCAAGGTGTGCAGACAAAAACGACATGATACGTGTCGCCATGCTTCCATCGTCTTGTGTCTGCTGGTCAATGAGATGCTCTCGATCCGCTGCTACCACACACTGACATTGTTAATTTGCTAAGAGTTCCAGCAACTGTTGCAATTAACATCCCCAGTGACAAGTGCTGACAGGCAGGACAGCATCCTGGCACGGAGATGCTGGAAGAACAGCAGATGCCTCTCTCTGTCGCGCTTCCAAAGCAAAGTCTTGCGCTCGGGGGGGGGGGGGGGCCGGGGACGATTTGGTTCAGCCGCGTTCCAGGCAGCTCCATGCATTAGTCACACGAAAGGCATCTCTGACATCAACACTGAACGCTTTTTTTTTTTTTTTTTTTTTTTGCAAAAGGACAGCCATCTCCATGGAAAGGGGAAACTCAACTGGCTACCTTGTCCCCATGTTGTATTTTGAAGAGCGTTTGAAACGCTATCACTTTAAAGAAAAAACAACTGGAAGCCAATTCATAGAATCATAGAGTTGGAAGGGACCTACAAGGTCATCTAGTCCAACCCCCTGCGTGTAGCAAGAAATCCTCCTAGAGCATCTCCAGCAGGTGCCGGTCAAGCCTCTGCTTGAAGGTCTCCAGTGAGGGGGAATCTACCATCTCCCTCGGCAACCTGTTTCAATTCAAATATGAGAGTGACAGGGTTTTTTTTGTTGAAGAACTTACACAAAGGGAAGATTTAAAATCTTCCCTGTCCAAAGGGAAGATTTTATTCCAGTCTTCTCCCTGACATGCTAATTTCTACATGCAGGGATGTAGGAGAGCATGCAAACATGCCATTTAGCACCTGCAGCCTGAGGGTGGCAGTCCAACAAGCACTTGTACCCCATGAAATTTCCAAATAAGGGATCTGCTCAGTAACCACATCAGCTGTGAAATGTATTAAATGCCCGTCAGAGGCAGGCATGCTCAGTAAAGCATACTGTAAAAAAAAAAAATATTGGCTCATATAGAAGCTTTGAAAGAAGTGGAGAGGAAGGTCACAAGCCCATTCATTCTCAGACACATGCTTCCAGTTTTCCTCTGCATGCCTACTCAGAAGTAAGTCCTTCTTAGTCCTATGTGTCTACTCCCAGGTATGTGTGTATAGGATAGTGGCCTAAATAAATCAGGATGCTAAAAGGAACCACACTCTTCAAACCATACTGGCCAATGTATTCCTCTGATTTACCCTCTCCTCTCTTAGGACAAAATTGTACCACAAGGCTTTGATACTAGTCAGCAGGGTTTAGATGTATGTTGTGTACTTTTATTAAGCAACTTGTAGAAACAAGAAGGATGGGTCAGTTGCACTCTTCAATAATGGCAATTTCTCTTGTTTCTATCTTGGACAGAAAATCAAAGCCAGTGTTTTGAACCTAGTATGTCTTGATTCCTTGTGAATTTTACTCCTGAAAAAAGAAGCTTCACAATGATTCCATCACCCACCACACCTGAAATTAGCAGGATGTGGCTATGCCGGTCACAAAACTATCTGAAACTGGCTCCAAGCCTTCTTGTCTGTAGGGCAAGACTTTACAGATTTCATTCTGTATTTGTTTATAATTATGTTTTCCTAGAACTCCTTTGATGCATAAAATACAACTTCTATAAGAAAAATGAATTGGGGTGATGATAGTGATGATAATATAGGGATGATGAAAAATGAGTAGATGATAATACCTATAAGAAAACAAGCATTAAAAAGAGCACTATAATTGATTGCTTATATTAGTGATGTTTATCTTAATTATCTTAATTACTCTGTATCTCAATTACTCTGACTCTGTGGTCAGCTTTCATGTATTTATGTACATAATCTGGAATTTTTGGCTAGCTCCCTTGAACAGGTTTGAGGAGAAGGAGGGTATAAATGTATAAATAAATGGCAGATATCTAACAATTCTGAAGTGAGGCAAATAGTGTTAATAGGACAGGAATCGTAAGAACATAAGAAGAGCCCTGCTGGATCAGGCCAAAGGCCCATCTAGTCCAGCTTCCTGTATCTCACAGAGGCCCACCAGGTGCCTCAGGGAGCACATGAGACAACCAGGTGCCTGCAACCTGTTGCCACTTCCTTGCATCTGGCATTCTGAAGTAGCCTAATTCTAATGTAAGGAGGTAGCACCACCCATCACGGCCTATAGTCCACGATGGTCTTTTCCTCCAGATCTATCCAATCTCCTTTTAAAGGCACCCAGGCCAGATGCTGTCACCACCTCCTGTGGCAAGGAGTTCCACAGATTAATTACCCACTGGGTAAAGAAGTATTTCCTGTTATCCATTCTAACTCTCCCAACACTCAATTTTCGTGGATGTCCCCTGGTGTTTTCTGGTGTTGTGAGAGAGGGAAAAGGACATGACATCCCTCTAGCCACTCTATCCCTCCCATGCATAATTTTGTACGTCTCAATCACGTCCCTCCTTAGGCACCTTTTTTCTAGACTGAAGAGTCCCCAACGCTGCCGTCATAAGCTCACGTCTTAAGCAACCAACGCTGGGGGATGCAGCTCCAGAAATCATGTGCTGTGTTGGCTTCCCCTGAATGGACTCCTCCACGCAGCAGCCAATCTGCAGCAGACGACAGCGTGGCTCAGCTGCCATGCCGCACGGTTGTGACTCACAGGAGCTATGGCAACAACCCCAAACCAGATGCAGGCTTTTACAATGGGGGCTGCTGCATAGGCCCCCACCGGTTACATCTACTCCAGCAGTTGTCTGGGGTCACTTAGGGCCCAACCCTATGTGGTCCAGCGCCAGTGGTAAGCCCTTACCGCTGGTACTGATCGAAAAAGTGCCACAAGGCGCTTCCGTCATGGGTGGTAAGGGCTTACCGCCAGGGCTGGCCCAGCACCATGCAGACCCAACGCAGAAGCAAGCAGGTGATCTTATGGCCACTGGTGGTGAGCTCTTTTGGGGCAGGGTGGCTGGGTATGGGGAGGGAATAACTGGGCAGGGAGGGGTGGAGTGGACTCCATCACCAGATCCTGTCCTCCGTGTTGGGCTATGTGGCCTGACATGGAGGCCCCCAGCCTGTGCCAGCAAAATAACAGGCACAGACCTGGGGAGGCCCATTGGTGGCCCAATGCCCTTACCCAGGGAAGGGTGGCAAATGTCCCCTCGAGGGGCCTCCTAAGGCTGCCGCAATGCCTGTAGCCATTTTGCTACCGCTGCTCCTATGGGGGCCTAGCACCATATGATCGGGATGCCCAAAACCTAAAAATATCTGAAGTGTACTGGGGCTGAAGCAGTGTTGTCATCCAGGCGGAACGGCCCAGAACCCCATTCCGCTAGTTCCGCGGAGGTCCCGGGCCGCGCCGCTGCCTCGGAGGACGGGCGAGCTGCTGCTGGGCCCGCCCGCCCTCCCTTGCGTCCGGAATCGCTCTAAAATGGAGCGATTCCGGCGCAGTGAGGCTTGGGAAGGCGTGGCAGCCCTCCGCCATAGGGGCAGAGGGCTGTCAATCATCCGAGCGTTCTGGTAGTTGGCGCGCTCGGATGACATCACTGGGCTGAAGGCATAAGATACTGCAATGCTGAGCAACACACTCCTAGCTTAGACCCTCAGCTCTTACTTTGAGGGAAAAACAACTACAAACTTCTGCGTATGTCCTTATTTGGGGATTTTGTTTGTTGTTGTTGTTTTTCAACCCAGTCAATTGCTGCTGTTGCTTTCCACAATAGTGAACTAACTTAATGCAGTAAACAAGGTGTGGCCGCAACCAGATTGTGATGGTGGGCGGAACTGTGTAGCATTATCTGGGTTATTGCCTATGGATTTCCTCATCGTCTTTAAACACAAGCACAGCTGGAGAATGAGATCACCCAAGCAGCTGAGATGTTCCTGCTATCTGAGCAGGTGCACGGTTATTTGCGCCTATCTGATTGCAGTGCATGGTGTGTGTGAACATATCCCAATGAGACTGATGGATTAGACTTTAGAAAAAACAGAGAGATTCTCCTCTGCATAAAGCTAGCAGCGCCCAAGAAATGATGACAACCTCAATTCCACATCAAGCTGAATAAAGGGGAACGGGTGGCAAGTAAAAAAAAAAAAAAGCTCTGCTTAGATTCAGAGCGCAATCCTAACCTGGAGCTAGGCTGGCACAGTTAGGCCAGCAAAGTTTGGCTGGCACAAGGGCCACCATAAAGTGTGTTGGGACCACTCTCGGAGTCAGATGGTGGCGCATGTCTGTGTGCTGGCCTCTCTGATTATGAGAGTGGTCCAAACATGCTTTACAGTGTCTCTTGTGCCAGGCCAACCTTGCTGGCCTAACGGTGCTGGCCTAACTCCAGGTTAGGATTGCGCCCTCAGATAGGGGAAAAGTATGAGCAACTGGGACCCTGCCTATGGGTCCAAATTCTGAAACTATTCCTCTTTAAAAGACAGAAAAAAGGTTATGCATGTGTATATTCAGCTGCTGTAGTTCTGGCATGCTGTTTCGTAACCCTACCCTGAACCTGAAGCATAAAAAACGGAAATGGGTTGTTTAGAAGGGGAAAAAAACGTAATTATTCCATGCACCAGGGCAACTTCAGCCACCGGCAACACTACAGCTGGTCCTAAATCCTGAACACCCTCCTCCACAAACCTTGAAACCCTGTTTCCTGCAGACTTGCTGAAAATAAGCTAGCCCGAAACCTCTAGGCATCTATCCGATGCCTACAGGGGATGACTTGGAATTGGAAGAAAATTTGCTCTTTGCAGAGAAAAGAGTAAACCCAGGTGTTTGCCCGACAGTCTGGGGACCATGGGGCGCCTCTGGAAGACTCGCACCCCTCAGGAAGATGCTGATCAGTCTGCCTAGGGGCGATGGGCTCCCCAAATGTCAAAACTAAGGGCGCAATCCTAACCTGGAGTTAGGCCAGCAAAGTTTGGCTGGCACAAGGGCCACCGTAAAGTGCATTTGAATCACTCTCGGAGTCAGATGGTGGCACATGTCTGTGTGCTGGCCTCTCTGATTACGAGTGGTCCAAACATGCTTTATGGTGTCCCTTGTATCAGCCAAACTTTGCTGGCCTAACTGTGCTGGCCTAACTCCAGGTGAGGATTGCGCCCTGAGCCATCCTGGGACAACTGGAGAGTATCTATCTCAGATAACACTCCGACTCATGCTTCTGGTTCTCCAACGTAAGTGGAAGGGGCCTTCTGCTCATGGAAGGACTCCACGTGTGAACAGAATGCACCTTCTGTTCCCAAAGGGCCTTCCTGGCAGCGGAAGCACTAGTGGAAATGCTACTGATAAAGATTGCGCATAGCCAGACAAGATGGTGACTTTCGCTTAAACGAAAACCCAACACTCTTCCACCATCGTGACTGTGCATCTGCTCACCTTATCAGCTTTGAACTCATGCTTTTAACACAACTGTGGGAAACGTGTTCTAAACAGAGAGCTGTATTTCTGTTAGCATCCACATCAGACAAGCATCCACATCACATTGCTATAGGCAGTGATGGATTGTGCAACCTCCTTACATCAGTAATAGGCTACTTCAGAGGACCGGGTGCAAGGGAGTGGCAACAGGATCCAAGCATCTTTTTGTCTCATGCCTCCCTGGGGCACCTGGTGGGCCACTGTGAGATACAGGAAGATGGACTAGATGGGCCTTTGGCCTGATCCAGCAGGGCTCTTCTTATGTTCTTATGACAAGCAAGCAATATCCTGCCTGATTTTGGCAGGAAGATGCACTCACGTTCCCAGTGAAACTGTTTCATCACCGGACCCAGGGGACAGAACAAGCTGCACTCTAATCAAGCGCCTTGCCAAAAAAAAAAAAGATTAAGCCTGTGCGCATTATAGAAATGGTGGAACTGTGGAAGCCTTCACCAGCCACTGTTGCAATGTAAATACGGGCTCTTCCTTGGAAGGTATGAAAATTGTTGCATAAAGCCCACGGGCAGCCCAATGCTGAGCTGCCTGGATGCCGTGGGCGCAGCAATAGCCAAATGGCTAATGCTGCATCCAGTGGTAGCCAGGCAGTTAACAGGAATATATATATTTTTTATTTATTTAGCAATTCTTCTTACTACTTATGAATTTACAGTCCCGTACGCGAAAATCCGTTACATTTCGGTTTTATTTACATTACTAACTAATACAGCTTTTAGAAATCTTTCTAACTTATCACTAATACATAGTCTCCTCGGGAGAAGGGGATAGTCACATGGAACCTCCTGCAATGGGACTCCTCAACTCTCCGCCAGCTATTTTGTCGTCAGAGGATCAAGCAGCCCTGTGTCGGGCTGCTCAGCGGAAGGCAGGGGATAAGATCAAGCAGTGGAGGTTACCGCCTGTCCTAGGCTCTCCTTCCCCTCCCCCTGCCCAGTTCCACCGTCCCAGAAAGCGCACACCACCGACAATGGTACAAGTCACCACTTTCCGGCTCCACGTGTGCGCCTCTGGAAGCGTGGGGGTGGCGCTGGGCCAGTGCGTGGAAACGCCTGATTGTGTCTTTATGACATCAGTGTGGGCGGTACAATTGTACTGCCTGTGCTGCACCCAAAAGGATTGGGCCCTGAGTCCTGGCCATGCTTTATTTATTTATTTATTTATTATTAGATTTTTACCCCGCCTTATTGTGCCCGAAGGCACCCAAGGCGGCATTACAATATATATATA
>JAJKFI010000004.1:10031662-10052322 GCA_029204185.1 Lerista edwardsae
GGGGGAAAGGAGAGATAAAGTTGGGTGTCATCAGCATATTGATGGCTTCTTCTGGATTTGTGGGATCCAGGGAGGGCTTTATATTAAGGATTTTCAATTCAAGATTTCAGACTTTCATTACTGGTTCCAGACTCTGGTTCTACCTTCAAGGCACCTGCCTTGATTGGCTCGCACACAGGGGTTTCACAGCCTACCAACAGACCCTGCAATCAGTCCTCATTTGAGAACGACAGTTCCGGATATATGCTACCATATGTTGTCAATAAGAGAAAGTGCTGCAAGGAAATCAACTCTGCCCAGTGACAAATTTGTTTGGTTATGGGGGGGGAAATGCTCCACTCCACAGCATACGACAGAGCAAGTCGACTACAAAGAACAAGCACATTCCCGAGTTAAGGCCTGCCCTCCAAAACAAACCTCAAAATTGCCAGGCTACAGTCAAGACTCACCACAAACAAAACTTTCCGGCACCACATCGAAAATGCTTCTGCCTTTTAGTGGCTCGGGGTGGGCACAGGTGGCTACCACAAACGACTGCAGCTCTTTCCTGGTTAACCACTGCGGAAGCCATTTGAGTTGACAGTCGCACAGGAAACTCTCGCTGTTTACGTGGCTAGAGGGAAGGAAACAGCATTCAAGGAAAGAGTTTTCTGAGATACAGGCAAGAGAGTTTTAAAATGCATTGGCATACTGGGCTTTTCTTAACAGAATCATCGACACCAACATTGATAGAAGAATCGAGAGCACTGCATTCTTACACAATCCACATGAGCCCAAATAATCCAAGGCAACAAGCAACATGGCAAGTGAATGTGGGAGAGGAGGCCTAGTTTCCGCTTTTGGCATTGTGTTGGCACTGAGTGGGTCTGGGAGATTAGCTTTCGTATTTGTGTAAGAAGCTACCTCCTTGGATGTCCTGAGCAAGTCACTATCTCACGGCCTACCTCATAAGGTTGTTGTGGCTGAACAGTAGCCAGAGCAACTTTTTAATCTCTGAAACTCTTTGATACTTCTTAGACTAGAAATTGACATGCCCTTTCTTTGTAGATACTAAAATTATGCATCGGATGACCAGCTACTGGCTAGAACTTTTACCATATGGATAATAGTTTTTAGTGCCTGCTAAAACAATGTGTGTTTTCCTAAGTTTAATCAGTCATGACAAGGGAATTTAGTCATGGCTAAGTCCAACTGACTTCAGTAGGGCACAATCCTAGGCTGTGGTGGAACAGGCAGGGGGGCGGGCCTGTGCTGTATCCAGTGCAGCTTGGGAGCAGGCTGGAGCCTCCACAGGGCAAGGACACGTTCGCGCTCTTACCCCGGTGTTAGGTGCCAGCCGCCACAATGGGCTCCTTGGACCTGTGCCTGCTATTTAGCAAGGGCACCATGCGGCCCAAATCAGGGCCATGCGGCCTAGGCAGAGGCGTTTCTACAGGGAGGGCAAAGCTCTAAGTTTTGCAAGAAGCCTTACCCTGTCGTGTAAATCCCTCCTCTCCCTTGCTGCTGTAGCCAGTAAGCAACGCCAAGATTGGCTAAAACGGTGCAGGAGAGGAGTAATCTCCACTACAAGGTAAGGCTTCTTGCAAAACGTAGAGCTTTGCCATCCCTGTAAGAAACGCCACTGGGCCTAGGGATGGAAGCTTGGATGCGGCCAACTCCATCCCTTACCCAGGCCAGCACACCTCCTAGCCTGCCCACCCCAAATTGTCCTCCTGCCCTCACTTGTGCAGCCCGGAACCGCTCCTGCTCCAGCTGAACTCAGCTGGCGCAGGAGCAGTGGGGCACCAGCTTCTGCTGGCGCCACGGGGCCAATGCTGCTGCCAGAGTCAGCCCTGAGGGCACAGTGCTGGCATCCTGGATGGCTGGGTGAACGCCAGCACTGTGCGTGCAGGGCTGACGCAAGCGGCTCGCGTCGGCCCAAGGGCGCTCCTTGGATTGCACCCTTCATCACAATTGACATCTTCAGTCATGCCTACCAAAATCTAAGATATAATCCTATGCTTCAAAGAAATGACATCCAAGGGAAACCAATTCCTGGCAGGTACAGCTGCATACCATCTTGGACATGTGTACACTACTCCCTGCATGGCTGCTGGCAGCCTGTCGATACCACGTATCACCTGAACATCTAGCGGTGCAACAACAGGATACTGACATTTGGAGGTGGGGTGGGGGTTGAAAGTATCACAAGGCAGGATGTGTACTAAACAAGGTCTCCCTCCTGTTGCTGAAGGGTCAGGTCTGCTAATGTGCCTGTAATTTCCCCATCCCTGGGAGTCAGTGGGCACGAGGATCGAATTCAAAGGATGCTTATCGTTGAGACGTCAGCGCACCCAAAACGCTGGTATAAAATGAGGAGCAGATTTGCCACCAGAAATTAAGTCGTTTACTGCATATTCCGTAAGACAGGAGAATAAGAGTCTAGATTTCCCGAGCAGAGTTGATAAGGGCACAGATGCAGCCCAGTGAAAGAAGCTGCAGAGACGATCCAATTTCACTCCTTACTGAATGTGAGAGGAGTCTGTGACATCTGCTCTGGTGTAAAAATAGCTCCATAAGGGTGGCAAATGGAGAGCAGTGATACTGGGGGTGTGGCTGGGTGTGTGTGCGTGTGTGTGCGCGCGCACTGGGGGGGGGGGAGAGAACAGCCGCTGAAAAAAAAACAAGTACAGCAACGATGCACCAAAGTTACAAAGGACTGTTTTAATATCCCCAGTTACTTACAGCTCCTTCAAGTTCTTCAGCTTAGCAAACGCATCTACCTGAACAGACCGTATTGCATTATTTCCAAGATTTCTGTAGAAAATAAGTCTTTTGGTTAGTGTGTTTCATCACTGCACAAGTTGTTGTGTCTATTTAATGCCACGGAACACGTTAGAGACAAAAGGCACATTGGGCACAATCCAGTCCACACTGTGTATGTGTGTGTGAGTAGCTTGCCCTGAGGCAAAAGGGGGGGGGGGGTAATTCCCATTCCCCTGATAAGATGAAAGCATAAACAAAGCTCTTCTCCACTCTACGCAAAACTTCTCCATGCAGGTACTGGAGCTTATGGTGGACTGGATTGTGGTCTTTGTTCTGAAACGATGTTCTCAGGAGTCATAGCAGAACATAATACTAGATGAACCTTTCCTTCTGGTGTGACAGGGAAGAAAGGAATGCCTTTTTCTCAAATGATCTTGGGCTGCAGAACTGGGAAAGACCCCCAACAGAGGCCTGGGGCAGCTGCAGCCAGTCATTAGAGGCCAAGGTTCATAAGAAATACCACCCACTTGGTGGTCTCTCATCTATTTTGCCCACAACATTGCTTGCTAGTTCTGCCTGCCTTACCTCAAGCCAAGCACGAGGATAAGTACTAAAGCAACACACACAGACGCACAAGGCTGCCTTATATTAGGCCACTTTGCGAGGCAAAGCAGTGAGGAGGCCATCGTATGAAGCTCATATTCTCCTCCCACACTTCAGCCCAGGTGGAGAGAGCAAACGATATTACGCCAGGCCACTGGGGAAGGCAAACAGAGTGTAGGTGGAAGAGACTTAGCACATCTCCCACGCAGCTAGAATTCTTGTGAGGCCTCTTTGAGAGTGCAATCCTAACCTGGAGTTAGACCAGCATAGTTAGGCCAGCAAAGTTGGGCTGGCTCAAGGGACACCACAAAGCACATTTGGACCACTCCCAGAGTCAGGGAAGATGGCACACATCTATGTGCTGACCTCACTGACTCCAAGAGTGGTCCAAACATACTTTACATGTAAGGTGTTGTCTATTGTACATTTATTTGTTAAAAAAAAAAATTAAGAGCATGGAAATTGGCCATGTGTTCTATAACTTTCTTCCTGGCAGGGAAAAAAAAATGCTCAAGTTGGAGCTGACTTATAATGAGAAGGAAGCAGCTGGCGCTCACAAATGGACGGGCTTCTCAGCTTACAGAGATGTTATTAAATTGCTCGCAGGCCTCTCCAGCAGCCACTTCTGGCAGGCTTCCCCTCTCCCACCCAGCCACTTCACTTCCAGACCGCAAAGCATTGTGGGTTACTCACAGGTGTTCCAGGGCCTCCAAGCCTGAGAACGCCTCCTTGGCCACAGACTTGATCTTGTTTCCAAACAGAGTTCTGCAGTTTCCAAACACCCAGCGTCAGATAAGCAGCGAAACCAAGGGGAGCGGGAGGGGGGGGGAGAAGCACAACAGAGAAAATGAAAAGACCCCAATTAGCATGGCTGTATCTGATGAAACATCCCCATGTAAGTAAGGCACTGGAAATACGATCTGTGGAGATTAAGGACTCTAAAGTATGTGCACTCTCCCTCCTTTCCCCTGAAATTAAATACTTTTATCGTCATTAGAACTTAATAGTGATGATGGCTTTACACAGGACATGCTGTACTGCATTAAGAAGTGCAGGTTTGGTTTGGTTTCTGAGGAAAGGGAGTCAGAATGCGGACTGACCTTCCGTTATCAGAGAGGACGCTGCTTAAAATGAGACACTGGACCAACACATTACAGTCTTTTCACAGTTGGGAAGAAGAAGAAAAAGACTTACACGACAAACTCAGATCATTCCCAGAGAGTTCTGTGAGGTCTCTGGACTGGGGATGGAAGGGAGGGGGGAAATAAGGACCTTTTGAAGAAACAGTTAATTCTTCACGGTGGGTTCAACATGAAGCGTCCATTGGCCAAGGGCCAGGAAAGGGTCGCTCTGCAGACTTCTTCTCCCTTCAGAAACTTTATTTATTATTTATCCAAGTACAGGCATGCCCTGGTATCCGCTGATTTGGTATCCACGGTTTAGTTATCCAAGGATACCTTGGATACTGGGATGCCTATTAAAATGATAGGGGAACATTAAACAAATCTCTTTTTTTACCCCGTTGCAACAAAGCCACTGATGTTCTATCTTTAAAAAGGTGTCCCCAGTATCCATGGTTTCAGGTGTCCATGGTGGGGTCTGGAACAGAATCCCAGTGGATACCAGGGCATCCCTGTACCTGGAACCAATGAGGGACTTTCTGCACACAAATAACAACAACTATTATTATTATTGGTAATAAAAAAAGATTCCACACAGTCTTGCAAGAACAGCATACAGCCATTACGCTGCTGCTTGCGACATGGTTGCTGATTGTAATTTAATTTCTTTGAAAAAAAATCATAAACATTTTGGCAGCTGAATTTGAATTTTTGTGGCCGCACTGCAGAACGCGGAAGAGTCTGGGCGTAGGTATGTTTGCTAGTTAAAGTCTCTTAAGTCATTTATTACGAGAAGAGGGCTATCATTTCCTCAAATTACCCATTTGAGCCTGTGACAGAACCAAGATGGGGATCTATAACTTCTTAGGAAGTAATTTCTGGCTCAGCGGAAAAGGTGACAGTTCCTTTTTTGCCATGGCATCAGTACGCCAGCTAGGCAAGGTGATCAAAAGTTCAGGCATTGCCAATTTGTATAGTTCAAAATGGCAAGTCATATATCACCACATTGTGGGATTTGGCAAACAGCCAAGGGTGAATTTTATTTCATCCCCCCCCCCCACCGTCTAAGCCAAATTTACCCAACGCTGCCGCCATATATGCCCTGTGGTACAATGATTAAGAAATCCACCTTTAAACACAAGGCAAGCTGTTCAAGCCCCATTCACAGTCCACCAAAATTCTTCCTGCAGAAGAATGGGGTAGGTGGGATCGAGGGAGAAGAATCCCAAGATGGTAGAACACAGTTGCCGTTTTGGACTGCAGGTGAGGATCACATTTCTGAGTGCTCACGTATTGGCGGGGGGGGGGGGAGCTCTGCCTTCAAAAAAACCTAGTGTTCTAGGTTTTTCTAGTGTTCTAATGTTCAGAAGGGGCAGGTTCTAGTAGTGGTGGGGCCCAATGCAGGGTAATCCTGTGCCCCCCTGTGCCCCCTCCCACTCACCAAGAGTACTGTTTATGCTGCGTGCAAAGCATGGCACATGGAAATTGGTGGTGGTGATAGGATATCGTCACTGCTAACTGCTTCCAGGTGGCCAATTTTGGGCTGTTCAGAGGCAGAGGCAGGTGAGAGGGCCCAAGGTAAAGCTGCTCTGCTCGCCCCACCGACATACAGCCCATAGAGATCCCAGCTGCTGCAGCAGGCGATATGCTCACCCTGCTGGTGCAGGGCCTCCTGAAGCGCGGGGCCCAATAGGACGATGCTGGTCACATTGGCTTAAGGCCAGCCCTGGTAGCAGAGAGTGGGCTCCACTTGAGCATCCCCCCCCCCAGTGTGAGCAAAATGTACTTGCAGAAAGCTCAGGATACAGGAAAATTTTACCCTGTCATTTCTATCTGACTTCCAGAGCATTATCCTTTTTTAATTTTTTTATGTCATGTAACCTACCCTGAGTCCTGATGACAGGGGAGATTAAAACTGCTGAAATAAATTAACTCGGGAAGATACTATCCGATGCAACCTGGAAAGCTTCTTGCATTTCAGTTTTCATTTATAGGAGGATCCTTGCAACTCATTTATGTGAAGAAAGATATGATGAGTCTAGATCCCAAGAACATGAGAGCCTATTGGAGCCTGGAAGAAACCTCACTTCGCCCATTTACAGCAGGCCACTGCTACAGAGGGATTGAAGGGGGACCTCACAGGTAAAAAATACACAAGATCAGAAAATGCCACACTCCTACAAAACACACATAGCACATACACATAGAATATGCATGTACACCTAAGATATAGTATATGTACTAGGTACAGTGTGCTGTGAGAGTAAGAAAGGCACACTTTTGTGAAATGCTGTAATTAATTATTGTTGTTGTTCAGTCGCTAAGTCGTATCCAACTCTTCACAACCCCATGGACCACAGCATGCCAGGCCTCCCTGTCCTCCACTAGCTTCCGGAGTTCGCCCAATTTCATGTTCATCGCTTCGGTGACACTATCTAACCATCTCATCCTCTGCCGCCCCCTTCTCCTTTTGCCTTCCATCTTTCCCAGCATGAGGGTCTTTTCTAAAGAGTCCTCTCTTCTCATCAGGTGGCCAAAGTATTTGAGCTTCAGCTTCAGGATCTGTCCTTCCAGGGAGCAATCAAGCTTGACTTCCTGGAAGATTGCCCGATTGGATCTCCTTGCAGTCCAGGGGACTCTCAAGAGTCTTCTCCAACACCATAATTCAAAAGCATCTATTCTTCGGCACTCTGCCTTTCTTATGGTCCAGCTCTCACAGCCATACATTGCTACTGGGAAAACCATAGCTTTGACTAGGCGAACATTTGTTGTCTCAGCTTTTTATTAACTTGTCTAGGTTCGCCATAGCTTTCTTCCCAAGAAGTAAATGTCCTTTAATTTCATGGCTGCAGTCACCAACTGCAGTGATCTTGGAGCCCAGGAAAATAAAGACTGTTTCCATTTCTTCCCCTTCTATTTGCCAGGAAGTAATGGATGTGGTTGCCATGATCTTAGTTTTTTTAACATTGAGCTTCAAGCCAATTTTGGCACTTTCCTCTTTCACCCTCATCAGAAGGTTCTTTAGGTCTTCCTCACTTTCTGCCATGAGTGAGTATCGTCTACATATCTGAGGTTGTTGATATTTCTCCCAGCAATCTTGATTCCGGCTTGTGAATCATCCAGCCCAGCCTTTCTCATGATGTACTCTGCATATAAGTTAAATAAGGCTGTATATAAGTATACAGCCTTGTTGTACTCTTTTCCCAATTTGAAACCAATCAGTTGTTCCATGCCCAGTTCTAACTGTAGCTTCCTGACCCGCATACAGGTTTCTCAGAAGATGGATAAGGTGGTCTGGTACTCCCATCTCTTCAAGAACTTGCCACAGTTTGTTGTGATCCACACAATCAAAGGCTTTAGCATAGTCAATGAAGCAGAGGTAGATGTTTTTCTGAAACTCCCTTGCTTTCTCCATGATCCAGCGAATGTTGGCAATTTGATCTCTAGTTCTCCTGCCTTTTCGGAAACCAGCTTGTACACCTGGTAGTTTTCGATTCACATATTGCTGAAGCCTAGCTTGTAGGATTTTGAGCATCACCTTGCTAGCATGTGAAATGAGTGCAATGGTGCAGTAGTTTGAACAATTTTTGGCACTGCCCTTCTTTGGGATTGGAATGTAAACTGATCTTTTCCAGTCTTGTGGCCACTGCTGGGTTTTCCAAATTTGCTGGCATACGGAGTGCAGCACTTGGACAGCATCATGTTTTAAGATTTTGAGTAACTCAGCTGGAATGCTGTCACCTCCACTAGCTTTGTTGTTAGTGATGCTTTCTAAAGCCCACTTGACTTCACACTCCAGGATGTCAGGTTCGAGCTCAGTGACCGCACCATTGTGGTTCTCAGGAACGTTTAGATTGCCCTTATATAGTTCCTCTGTGTATTCTTGCCACCTCTTCTTAATCTCATCTGCTTCTGTGAGGTCCTTGCCGTTTTTGTCCTTTATTGTGCCTACCTTAGCATGAAATTGTCCTTTGACATCTCCAATTTTCTTAAAAAGATCTCTAGTCTTTCCCATTCTATTGTTTTCCTCTATTTCTTTGCATTGCACATTGAGGCAGGCCTTCCTATCTCTCCTTGCTGTTCTCTGGAAATCTGCATTCAGTTGGGTATATCTTTCCCTTTCTCCCTTGCTTTTGGCTTCCCTTCTTTCCTCAGCTATTTGTAAAGCCTCGTCAGACAGCCACTTTGCCTTCTTGCATTTCTTTCTCTTTGGGATGGTTTTAGTTGCTGCTTCCTGTACAATGTTACAGACCTCCGTCCAAAGTTCTTCAGGCACTCTGTCTACCAAATCTAAGCCCCTAAATCTATTTGTCACCTCCACTGTATATTCGTATGGGATCTCATTTAGGTCGTATGTGGAGGGCCTAGTGGTTTTCCCTACTTTTTTCAGTTTAAGCCTGAATTTGGCAATAAGAAGCTCATGATCTGAGCCACAGTCAGCTCCAGGTCTTGTTTTTACTGCCCGTATACAACTTCTCCATCTTTGGCTGCAAAGAATGTAATCAATCTGATTTCGGTGTAGACCACCTGGTGAAGTCCATGTGTACAATCGCCGTTTCAGTTGCTGGAAAAGGTGTTCGTTATGACTAATGTGTTCTGACAAAACTCTATCAGTCTGTGCCCTGCTTCATTTTGTACTCCCAGACCAAACTTGCCTGTTATTCCTATTACCTCTTGACTGCCTACTTTAGCATTCCAATCCCCTATGATGAGAAGAACATCTTTTTGGGGGGTTAATTCTAGAGGGTGTCGTAGGTCTTCATAGAAACGGTCAACTTCTTCCTCTTCAGCATCAGTGGTTGGGGCGTAGACTTGGATTACTGTGATGTTGAAAGGTTTGCCTTGGATCCGAATTGAAATCATTCTATCATTTTTGAGGTTATACCCCAGTACTGCTGTTCTCACTCTCTTGTTCACTATGAAAGCTACTCCATTTCTTCTAAGGGATTCCTGCCCACAGTAGCAGATGTAATGGTCATCTGAATTAAATTCTCCCATTCCTGTCCGTTTTAGTTCATTAACTCCCATGATGTCGATGTTCAGCCTTGACATCACACGTTTGACCACATCTAGCTTACCTTGATTCATAGATCTGACATTCCAGGTTCCTATGCAGTATTGTTCTTTGCAGCATCGCACTTTCCTTTCACTTCCAGACACATCCACAGCTGAGCTTCCTTTCGGTTTTGGCCCAGCTACTTCACTCTTTCTGGAGCTACTAGTACTCGTGTTCTGCTCTTCCCCAGTAGCATAATGGACACCTTCCGACTTGAGGGGCTCATCTTCCAGTGTCATATCGTTTAGCCTTTTTGTACTGTAATCCATGGGGTTTTCTTGGCAAGAGTACTGGAGTGGGTTGCCATTTCCTTCTCCAGCAGAGTAATTAATTATTATGATGTACCAATTATAGATAGGGGTGGGTAACGCTTTTTGGGCATTAACAACCGGCTTTTGGCGGTTGAAATATTTGAATAAAAACACAAAACACTGCATTTTGATGTTTAAGGTATTTTCCAGAAATTAAAATAGACTACTTTTCCCATTAGAAATAATACTATGGCTTACATCTGCTGACACTATATCATCTACTTAGTACACATTTAAATTTAATAAAATTGAATCAAAAAAAAATATTAAAATTATTATTAAAATCTAATAAAATAAATGAAAAGCATTTAAAATTAATAAAAACGAGAACCTGAATTGAGAATGTAGAACAAAAACACATAACACCACAATTTGCTACTTTAATCAATATATTTTCGGAAAAAAATATCACCAAAACCACACACACTCCCTAATTATAGAACATACAGTGGGCCCTCGGTACCCATGGGGGGATCTGTTCCAGGGCCCCCCACCCCAGATACCGAATTCTGCAGATAATGAATCTGTGGGTGGAGGCTGAGCTGGCAAACCAGAGGTGCTTCTTAGAGGCATCCAGGAGGTCTTCTGAGGTGTGAGGAATCCACGTGCGACCTCCCCAGGCCTCAGAAGGCCTCCCAGGTGCAACTGGAAGGCACTTCTGGTTTTTCAACAAACTAGAAGTGCCTTTCAGAAGTGTCCAGGAGGCCCTCCGTGTACATTCAAATCTGTGGATGCCAATAAGGAGGGCCCCCTGTATATGATGAATAGATGTTGCATTCAGCATCTGCACTGCTTTTGGTCAAATCGTCTGTAGCTCAGTGTTTAAAGCAGTGTGCAAACATGCACAAACATTATGCAGATCTCTATTTCGGAGCCAAACTGCACATTTGGCAAAGCTCTGAAAACAGGAGAACATGTCTGACAATGGAACAGACATGAGTGATGGTCCAAAGTTTTAGGCCTCAAGATGTGTCTTTAAAACACATCTGCATTTGAAAGCTGTTATTGCGGAGAACTGAAAAATGCCAGAGGCCGTTGCTCATCCCTCTCCCTCTGGCCCCGGCAGCACCCATAAACAAGCTGCAAATGGGTAAACTGGCAATCAGATCAACCGACATAAAAACCACATGGTGCTACTTGTGACTGACCCCCTCCACACAGTGATTGTGGCATTGTGGGAGATTTACACATTAAGTGCCATTTTTTAGGCTTGGGAACGGCTGCTGAGACAGCTGGTAAGAAAAGTGAAAAATTACCTCAGCAGTTTACATATGTAACCCGCAAGGGTAACCACTTCCACCCAAGAACACAGGCTATATCTTTTTCTTTCAGATATGCCTTTCCTGGCAAGTCAGTTCTCAGCCACACCCAGTCAATCCTAGTGGATCAGCTGTTAACAAACTGTCTTGGCTGCATAAAATGACTATCCCACATAAACCAACACAGGCTTCGCCAAAGCTTCTCAGAGTTCCTTCTCTTTTTAATCCTAAACAGAGCACCAAGGTAAATAAAAACCCCTACAAGGAGTTTCTGAGGTTCAAAATTCTGTTTTCCAAGATAGCTGTAAATGTTACCCAGCCTTACATTCTCACAGAACTTCAAACATATATGCCTCAAGAGTGTAAAATAATAATACTAAGGCAAAAAGAAGACAAGAGAATTGGGGGACATCTGAGCTTGAACTTCGGAGGTGGGCTGGAGAGTTTGGCAAAGATGTTTGGAAATCCCTTCCCCCAAATCACCACAGGTCAGGGTAAGATCATTTTTCCTGTTCCAGAGATGTGCGGTGATGCACTTAGGTCATGTCTGCTCTTCACATTTTAGAGCTGATTTAATTGTCATGGTTTTCCTCAGCGGAGCACTGGAGAAAACACTGGGAACGGCAGACGGGTTAGAAAGCCAAATTTCTGACAGGAGACTTCTCAGCACTTTCGCTGAGTATTTCCAGCAATACCTCAAGAGGCAGCTCTACCCTGCTCTCTCCATTACATTAGAAAAGGATTCCCCTTATTTATTTCTTTTTCGTTCTCCAAAAAGTTATCTTAAGATCAAACCAAGAATCAAGAAGGAGAGATAGGCAGAGCCACATGGTTAATCACAGCCCAATCCTACCCAATTCCCCATGAGGTGAGGCAATAGAACCGGCGTGGCCTCTGCTGCATCCCGCCAGTGGCGGTCCTGCCTTTAGCCCAGGAGGGGCAAATGCCCCATGTGCAGCAGGCCAGGAAGCATCCCTGGGCCCTCTGAAGCCTCCAGAGGCCATTTATCAGTAATTCCAGTGTTCAAAAGCTGTCTGAAAGTGTTAGAATGCTTTCAGAAGGTGAAGGGAGGAGCCAGAATGTGTGAGATGAGTGGGGAGGCAGCAGTCTGTGTGTGGGGGGGGGGGGCAGCAGTCTACTACCTGATCCCGGGGGGGGGGAGGCATGTGGGCCAGGGACAAGACTGCACCCTGCAGAGGATTTTTGGCTGCTGGAGGTCTCTTTGGGGTAAGACCCAGCAACCTCCATGGGGCAACTTGGACCTGGCCCAGCGAGATGGTTGGCCCAAGTCTACATTGACCCATGCAGGTAGATCAGGCCTGGGGCAGGATTTGAAACCAGCATGAGTCATTGCCACCAAATCCATCCCCCTCCTGGGCCCAAACCGCCCATTCCATCCCCTGAGCTGGGCTTTCCATACAGTAGATACTACCACCGAAAAGGTCCCCTTGTCTTGTATGAAATAACTTTCTTTCTTTAAAGTTAGAAATAACTTTCTTTCTTTAAAGTTAGAAATAATAAAGAATTTCTAACTTTGAGAAATAACAGCACTCAAAACAGAGCCCCGATCTTAGGATGGGGAGACTTATATGCGAGAAAGTGTTCACTGAACACAGAAGGAATTGCACATTTAAGCTCCTGCTAGTTCAGCACAGAGAATTCTTCACTGAGAAAAGGACTGGCACGGTAATGTTAGGAAATTTGTTGAGATGTGGGCTAGCAGCTGTGCTGTCTAACATTTATTTCAGAAACGTACTGCTATGTCCTTGGTCCCTCCATCCCATTCCTCACTGTGTGTTGAGCCCCAGCCAAATGTTACAGGAATTCTCATCACAATACCACCATCATTCTTTCACAATGAGCTGCTGTTCCTGACAGGATCTCTTTTCTAATGATTAAACCACTATAGAAAATCCCATGACCTCCTGGAAAAAGCATCCAGCATTGGGGAGCGACTTATCAGTAGCACAGCATAGAAAGCATGCTTGCTGTCCGGGTCCTCTGCTGTAACAGCAAAACAAATGGGAGCAAATTAACATGGAGTTTGCATGACTGCATAGTACGTTTGTCGCACATGTACTGCTCTTCATTTAAAAGTAATTTTTTTTTCAGCTTTGCGCCTGCCAAAATGGGCCTCTCACCCCATCTCTCCATAAGAAGTGGAGATTGGACCCATGATTGGACTGGTGATTGGACCCATGAGCCAGATCCAATTCACTCTGGATCCTTCCCCTGAGTTTTCTGCGTTTGCCGTTCCACTCAGGGGACCGCGAAGACCCCTGGGGGCTGTAGAATAATGTGCATGAGGCATGCTGGGATGGCTGACGGCAGAAGGGGCTCAGGGCAAAGATCCTTGGGGGCTATAGTCAGTGTCTTCGCAATTGTCCCAGGTGGAACGGCAGATTCATGCTGGGGATGGTTTTTCGGGTGGTGCAGCGGTCTTCAGTTTGGAGACTGCTGTGCTAGACCATCCCATTTGATGCAAACCTGTTTGTTAGCCAACATCACTGTACCAAGTCAGAGGGGATGTCACTAGGGGAAGACAGGACCTTCTCAGGAGTGGCATCCAGTCTACAGAACAGCTTCCTCAGCAAAGGGTCAACTCATATTGACTGGGTCAACTGCTGCTCTGGTCAAGAAAGAGAGACCGGATTCCTTGACGAGCTGAATGACTGTGCCTTAGAGCAACTAGTCATGGAGCCGACCAGAGGACAGGCGACTCTGGATTTAATATTGTGTGTACTCGGGACCTAGTTAGGGATGTAAGTGTTACTGAGCCATTGGGGAACAGTGACCATGCTGCGATTGGTTTTGCCATGCATGTCCAGGATAGAGTGCAGAGCAAATCTGACACAAGAACCCTTGACTTTCGAAGGGCGGATTTCCCTCAGATGAGGAGACTAGTTAGAAAGAAATTGAAAGGGAAGGTAAAAAGAGTCCAATCCCTCCAGGCTGCATGGAGGCTGTTTAAAAAAACAGTAGTAGAGGCCCAGCGGAAGTGTATACCGCAAAGAAAGAAGGGTTCGACAAGGTCCAGGAGGGTGCCTGCATGGCTGACAAACAAAGTTAGAGAAGCTGTAAAGAGCAAAGAAGCTTCTTTCCGTTAATGGAAGTCTTGCCCCAGTGAGGAGAATAAAAAGGAACATAAACTCTGGCAAAAGACAAGTAAGAAGGTGATACGGGAGGCCAAGAAAGCGTTTGAGGAACGCATGGCTAGCAACATAAAAGGGAATAATAAAAGCTTCTTCAAATATGTTAGAAGCAGGAAACCTGCCAGAGAGGCGGTTGGCCCGCTGGATGGTGAGGGAGGGAAAGATGAGATAAAAGGGGACTTGGAGATTGCAGAGAAATTGAATGAATTCTTTGCATCTGTCTTCACAGCAGAAGAACTTGGGCAGATACCACAGCCCGAACAGCCCTTCCTAATGAAGGAATTAAATCAGATACTGGTTAATAAAGAAGATGTTTTAGATCAAATTGATAAACTACATTTAAATAAGTCACCAGGCCCAGATGGTATACACCCAAGAGTAATTAAGGAACTAAAGAATGAAGTTGCTGACCTCTTAACTAGAGTATGCAACTTGTCCCTTCAAACGGCCACGGTGCCAGAGGATTGGAGGATAGCCAATGTCACACCAATCTTTAAAAAAGGGAGAAGGGGGGACCCTGGAAACTACAGGCCGGTCAGCCTAACGTCTGTTCCGGGTAAGACGGTGGAAAGCCTCATCAAAGATAAAATCCTAAAACACGTAGAGGAACAAGTACTGCTAAAGGGAAGTCAGCATGGCTTCTGTAGGGGTAGGTCTTGCCTCACAAACCTTTTGGAATTCTTTGAAAAGGTCAACAGGCACGTGGATGTGGGTGAACCTGTGGATATCATATACCTAGATTTTCAGAAGGCATTTGACAAGGTCCCCCACCAAAGACTGCTGAAGAAACTTCACAGTCAGGGAATAAGAGGGCAGGTCCTCTTATGGATCCAGAATTGGTTGAGGGCCAGGAAACAGAGAGTGGGGGTCAATGGGCAATTTTCACAATGGAGAGAGGTGAAAAGTGGAGTGCCCCAGGGATCTGTCTTGGGGCCCATGCTTTTCAACTTATTCATAAATGACCTGGAGACAGGGATAAGCAGCGAGGTGGCTAAGTTTGCAGATGACACAAAACTTTTCCGGGTGGTAAAAACCAGAAAGGATTGTGAAGAGCTCCAGAATGATCTCTCCAAGTTGGAGGAATGGGCAGCCAAATGGCAGATGCGTTTTAACGTAGACAAATGTAAAGTGATGCACGTTGGGGCCAAAAACCAAAACTTTACCTATAGGCTAATGGGTTCTGAGCTGTCTGTGACAGCTCAGGAGAGAGATCTTGGGGTGCTGGTGGACAATTCAATGAAGGTATCGACCCAGTGCGCGTCAGCAATTAAGAAGGCCAATTCCATGCTTGGGGTCATTAAAAAAGGGGTTGAGAATAAAACAGCCAATATTATCATGCCATTGTACAAATCGATGGTAAGGCCACACCTGGAATATTGTGTCCAGTTCTGGTCGCCGCATCTTAAAAAGGACATAGTGGAGTTGGAAAAGGTGCAGAAGAGAGCGACAAAAATGATTACGGGGCTGGGGCACCTCCCTTATGAAGAAAGACTGCAGCGTTTGGGGCTCTTCAGTCTAGAAAAAAGGCGCCTGAGGGGGGACATGATTGAGACATACAAAATTATGCATGGAAGGGATAGAGTCGATAGAGGGATGTTCTTTTCCCTCTCTCAAAACACCAGAACCAGGGGGCATCCGCTAAAACTGAGGGTTGGGAGAGTTAAAACAGATAAAAGGAAGTACTTTTTTACCCAGCGGGTAGTTAATCTGTGGAACTCCTTGCCACAGGAGGTGGTGATGGCATCTGGTCTTGATGCCTTCAAGAGGGGATTGGACAGATATCTGGAGGAAAGGTCCATCGTGGGCTATAGGCAATGATGGATTGTGCAACCTCCTTACAAAGGTGATGGGCTACTGGTACCGGGTGCAAGGGAGTGGCAACAGGATGCAAGCATCTTGTAGTCTCATGCCTTCCTGGGGCACCTGGTGGGCCGCTGTGAGATACAGGAAGCTGGACTAGATGGGCCTTTGGCCTGATCCAGCAGGGCTCTTCTTATGTTCTTATGTTCTTAAAGGTCCACATGTTTTTGCTGATCTTGGTAGCCAAGCCAAAATATGCAGATGCCAGGACCCTGTTGTTTCCATTCAGCACAGTCTTACACATGTTTATTCATAAGTACGTTCTTCGGTGCTTAACTAATTAGGATACTGCTAACTGTATCTCCTGCTAACGGGGCAAGAGGCACTTTTTCAAGTGGTGTTCCTCTTATATTTAGCAAGGGGAGAGTAATTGTCCCTCATAAGAACATAAGAAGAGCCCTGCTGGATCAGGCCAAAGGCCCATCTAGTCCAGCTTCCTGTATCTCACAGCGGCCCACCAGGTGCCCCAGGGAGGCATGAGACAACAAGATGCTTGCATCCTGTTGCTACTCCCTTGCACCCGGTACCAGTAGCCCACCACCTTTGTAAGGAGGTTGCACAATCCATCATTGCCTATAGCCCACGATGGACTTCACCCCTGCGCAGTCTTTCTAGTAGCTGTTGCTGGTGGACTGCCTTTTTTTTTTTTAGATTGTGAGCCCTTTTGGGACAGGGAGCCATTTATTATTATTACTACTATTATTATTACTATTTGCCTGTAAACCGCTTTGTGAACTTCATGTTGAAAAGCGGTATATAAGTACCTGTTGATTGATTGATTGACTGACTGACTGACTGACTGACTGACTGATTGATTGACTGATTCTGTCTTAGTCCCTGACCCAGTACTGTGTCTCCATGTGAGGAAAGTGATGGTTTCTTCTTCCCCTTTATTTCCACATTTGGTGCTGGGGGGCAAAGGGTCCGGTGGACACGGTCCGAGTGGTCCGACTGGTTAATACCACCGCAACTGTGGCGACTATTCTTACCCTCTTCCAGCTCTGAACTTGAGCTGGGAAGGGAGTAGCAAACTCTTTTGGAGCTGGGTGAGCGAGGAACTCAGGGCACCATGACCATCTAGTTCCTAAACAGCCAACTCTAACCAACTTCCCAGAGCCAAAAGGGAAAAGCTAGAGCTTCTTTTGGTGGTGTACAGGCAAGGCACTCAGGACGACACTTGTTCAGTTTCAAAACTGCCAACTCTATCTTCCTCTCCAGATTGAAGGTGGAAAAGTGGGTGGGAATCTTCCTTGCAGTTGCACAACGCCCTCTGAAGGTCAGCACAACTGGGTGAACAATCCCGCCTTCTCTCCAGCTCCAAAGCCAACGGCAAAGGACTGGGATCCTCTTGTCACCCACACCAGAGAACAAAGGACCGCTTGCCGGGGTGAGCAGAGGAGTGGGAACCCTGTTCCTTCGAAACCTCTTCACAGTGCCTGTTAATCTTGGCTTAAAGTGAAACCTCAGATGAGAGAGCTTTCAAGGACACACAGCTGGGATAATTTTTAATATGCTGCTCCTATTGGTCTCCTTTATTATGCATTTTTTTTTTTGCTTTATCTGAGCTGCATCTTGTATATGCTTTTATTTTTATCCGTCTTGTAGACAGCGCTGTTGAAATGAGACGCATAAATAATTTTCAAATAAATAAATAAATAGCTGGAATAACGATGGGGGAAAGGGCGGGGAAAAGGCTAGCAGCTCCGGGGGGGGGGGGGGCGCCAATGATACGGTTTGTGCCAGAGCAGGCCTCTGATCATTCTTTGGAGGAAAACAGTTCAATTCAGGCCCACTTTCCCCCCACTGCGGAGAACCTCATCTATAATTCAGAGAAGGCTAGTGACTGGGCCTGCCCGCTTCTCCCAGTTTAACACCTTCAATCTGCTGAACAAGGCACTGCAATGCTCCTCGCGAGACCCTTTCAGAAGCTTGTTCACAACAGAGCCAAAGGGGAACAGCTTTTAAAGGCCATCTCCAAAGAGCTGGGGAAATTATTAATTCATGCCAAGGCTGCCTCTTAAGTGTCCACCACCACCCCAATTCCCACCCACCCCCTCCTTATGCTAATACATTTGAACACCTGCTGGTTGACCATTTAAACAGAGGAGACTGCCTGATGAAAAGCAATGCTTGCCATACGGAAGTTAACTTTTAATGCCTTTTGTGAGAAGATATGAGGAGTGAAAGCACACAATAATAAAATGGGGTCAAAACATTACGAAGTAAAGAATGCAGTGCGCAAAAATGTGCGCGTCAGTGTGTGTGTCAGTGTGTGCGTGCGTGCATGCATATAAGGTGTATATACCTAGCTGTAGATGCATGTCTCTGTATTTAACTATATCAGATGCAGCCATGAATGAAAAATGAATGAGACAATGCATTCACCTACCCTTTTATCCCAACAGGTTTCTCCAAACAAGACTCTTGTAAAGTCACCAATTGCAGGAAATAAATAACCACCACCGACATAAGAGACGGTAGTTCTCTTGCTAATAAAATCAGCACATGACCACAATTCATTGAAAATAAAAATGTCCGCAGCGCCAAAGGTTCTCACTCATTTATTGACATTTGTGATAGATGCTGAATGGCAATTCGATAAGGGTTCAAAGAGAGCCTGGGTTTCGTAAGTGATTTATGATTTGAGGTTTTATAGAAGAAGGTGTGCCTTCCTTTTATCCTTAAGAATTATGTAAAGAAAATATATATATATATTCAGCTTCTGTAAAAGTGCTGAGTTTGCTACCGAGACACATGCTACTAATAAAAATATTTGCACTACTTTTTATTGAATGTGGGAAGCTACACGTGGCCTGATTTCAGCAGATGCCTCCCCCCCCCACCTAGTTCTAAAAGATAGATCTGCCGAGTGCAGTGCAATAAGAAAGAAGGGACTGTACAAAAACCTCATCCGTTACCAAAACGAAACAAAAACGTTTCAGACACTCACAGCTTGCTGAGGTTTTCCAGGCCTGTAAAGGCCCCACTGGTGTCTTCTATTGTGCCTGAAATCTCATTATGGTCCAGATCCCTGGAGAGCAGAAAACAAAAGAAAGCTCGCAATCAATTTCCCAGTTTGTGAGCTCAACATGAAAAGAGCCGAAGGGTAACCTTTCGGAAGAGTTTTACCAGAGGCCTCCTCTTTTGTCCCTACAGTATAAAGATGTTCTCAGGACTGCCCAGCACTTGCAGAGGGGAAAAAAAACCAGGGGTAATTAACTCTTGCTGACTAGACCTGGCCTCTTCCATATTGCTGTCTTTCAGGAAAAAAAATCCTTCCAAAGTGATGCTTTCCTGATCCTCCTTAAGCCAGTCATTCTCCTTCTGGGGCCCAAGTGTTTTTTGGCAACAAAGAATGGGGTTTTTATTCCAAATTAGACACGTTAAAGCCATTACTATTCCAGAACTGGAGTATAGGCTGCCTCAAGGCATTGCTGACCATAGCAGTGGAAAAGTGCACTGAGACATAACTAGGATGGAGCCTGAGGGCACCTGCCCCAGGGCACTACATCAAGCAGGGGTGAAATTTTCCTGCGGACCCAGTAAGTGTTAAAAAGTAAAGAAAAAAGCCCCAGATCGCTTCCCCTACTATTTAATTGTGCAGCAAAAGCGCTGAATGTGGAGTGCTCTCCAGGCAGTTTTCTGAGGTCCCTGCTGCCTCTTCCAGGTTGCATGGAGGCCCCTCCCTTTGCCCAGGGGCACCGCCTATACCTCCTTGCCCCAGGCACTTTTTTGTCCAGTTCTGTCTATGTGTGCACAGATAGGCGTCGCTGTTCCATCCTCCCCCCCCAAAAAAAATTGTATTAACCCAGCATGTTATGGGTGTGAACAATGGAAAGCAGCAAGGGAGAGGGTGGAAAAAGCGAGTCTAAACTGAGGGCACACAGCTTTCCAGCACTGACATAGCGGTGCCAGTGGGGCATGTGCTGCATCCTGCAGTGGAGTAGTAGTCACAGAGGCCTCCCCAAGGTAAGGGAGTGTTTGCTTCCTTACTTCAGAGCTGCATTGCCTTCACCCTGATGCTGGAACATTGCTTAGGATTGAGCTCTAAGAGAATGGAGCCCAGAGCTTTTAAAGTCAACAGGTCACAAAACTATATCACCCAGGTTGCCAGTAAACATTTCACTTCTCTGCATATATTTGGTTCTAAAGGAGCATTTTTTCCCCCACAAGTTTGCATCATACCATTTTTTTTTTTTTTTGCAAACTCTTGAATCTTTAGAGGAGTGGGAACTTGTAAAGGTGCAGTTTCCAGAGCAGTGGTCATATTAGCCTCTTGCAGCAAGGCAGCACATTGTTTAATGATCGACCTTTACATTGCATTGTCTAAAAAAGGAGAGAAAACAAGCATAGCTCGTTACTACGCTGGTTCTTCCAGGAGAACCCCAAATGCCGTTGAATAAAAAGGAAAGAAAAAAAGACACTCTCTCTCTCTCTCTCTCTCTCTCTCTCTCTCTCTCTCACACACACACACACACACACACACACAGAGAGAGAGAGAGAGAGAGAGAGAGAGAGAGAGAGAGAGAGAGAGAGAGAGAGAGAGAGAGAGA
>JAJKFI010000004.1:10052332-10064690 GCA_029204185.1 Lerista edwardsae
AGAGAGAGAGAGAGAGAGAGAGAGAGAGAGAGAGAGAGAGAGAGAGAATGAATAGGGATTCCGCATTCTGGTCCAGCTCCCTTTGCATTCACTCTGCTTTTCTCCCATACCCTGTTGCCAATTTCCTATTCTTTCTGGCTGGCTGGCCCTGAATGCATACTGCCTTGTTAATCATTCTGCTGTGAGGTCCCTGAGCCTGACCTCTATTTGAATAGCTTCGCATTTCAGCAGTTTCACACCCACCAAAGGCTCGCCAACAATAGGCCGTAATTAAAGCATGCCCAGCTCTTTTTCACCAGGTGCAGGGCCCGATGGGCCGTTCACTTGATTCAATTAGAACTTGCTCTCCCACCCTCCCTGCTCTCTGGCCATTGCACATAAAAGGCGGCCAGAATTAGCTGCAATCCAAGCGCCCCCTTTTTGGGGTTTGGGAAAGTCTTTGGTCCTTTTCTGTGCCAGCTGCCTAGGAGAAGGATCTTTCTGAAAACATGCATGGGACCGAAAAGTGGTTCTGGGAAAGGCAAAGAAACATAAAGCACTTCCTCCCTCTGCTCAACAAAAGGAATAAATAACTGCACAGAGCGGTAACCAAGGAGGGAATCTCTGGCTTCCTTTTCAGATAAACCCAAAACCTTAAGAAGGCTTTTGAGAGATGATTTTCGCTTTTTGCACTGGATGTTATTTTCCTTAAAATAATAATTATTATTATATATGCCAGATATGTAAAAGCAAGCTAGAAAAAGGGCTCTAAGGATTGCATGACACTGGAGGATTAATAATTGTTGCATGCATAATCTCAAGACATTGCAAGCCAAGATAAATTGTGGGAAAGAAAAATGTAGCAGTGCTGTGAGCTCCTCTATGTGTTAGCAGAGGAAGACCCTGTCCCACCAAGCTCAGTGACAAAATACAGTACATAGAGCACAATCCTAAACTGGAGTTAGACTGGCATAAGCTAAACCAGCAAAGTTTGGCCGGCACAAGGGCCACCATAAAGCACGTTTGGACCACTCTTGGAGTCAGGGAGGATGGCTCATGTCTGTGTGCTGGCCTCTCTGACTCCGAGAATGGTCCAAACATACTTTACGGTGTCCCTTGTGCTGGCCCAACTTTGCTGGCTTAGCTTATGCCAACCTAACTCCAGTTTAGGGTTGTGCCCTTAGAGTCATACAAGGCGTGAAGGACCTGAAAAAAGAGCCCCGCACCTTTAGGCTCAAAGGCTGTACAGGAAGCTGTGAGGGTCATTTCCCACACTACAAACTGCCCTTCAGCTGAGAGTGGGGAAGTCTTGTTTGTTTTTAGTCTCTTTTTAGGACATACAAAAAAACTAGAACAAACCCCTCTTATGACTTGGAGGGGGCAGTCTTGGGGGCGGGGTCAATCAGAAAAGGAACTTAACCACATACAGCAGACGCAGGCTTTTGAGTCCCTTGAATGCTCCTTCTGCAATGTGGCTGATGCTGTTGTGGCTGAGGTGTAGTACCTGTAGCCCTCCCAGGTCTGCTAAGCTTCCCTCATCCAGTCTGGTTAAGTTGTTATGCGACAGTGACCTAAGAACCAAAAAAGAACAAATATCAACCACAGTGAATGGGAGTTTCCCAATGAGAAACATCCTAACATCCTGACGAGAACTTGTATGTAAAATACATTGTCCACATCTTCATTGTGGGAAAACCAGGCAAATGAACCAACCACGGTTAAGAATCTACACCGTCGTTTGAGCTTCCAAACATACAATAGGCAAATGAGGGTTTAGAGCTGCTGCTTGTGTGCTTAGGTTTTCCACCTGGCTCAACACTCCATTTCATAAATGGGCTCCCATTTCCATTGCACAGTAACCTCTTCAAATGGAGCAACGGCCATAACAGTGAGTTCAAACAAAAAGCAAGACCACGGTTAGCTGTGACTGTGGTTTGCAAGCCAGCATCTGCTTTCATTTGGCAGTCCCTACAAACCACAGTTTCCAATCTGGTGTATGTTCAGGCATCGCCACAATCCATTACAAATTGTGTTTGAAGTTACGACTGAACAAAACTATGAGTGGGACTGAAGCTAAGAGCGCAATCGTAGCTGGAGTTAGGCTGGCACAGTTAGGCCAGCAAAGTTTGGCAGTCACAGGGAACTCCGTAAGGCATGTTTGGACCACTCAAGGAGTCAAGGAGGATGCTGCACGTCTGTGTGCTGGCCTTTCTGACTCCAAGAGTGGTCCAAACATACTTTATGGCATCCCTTGTGCAGCCAAACTTTGCTGGCCTAACCGTGCCGGCCTAACTCCAGGTTAGGATTGTGCTCTAAGACTACGTTACTAGCAGTTAAATTGGTATCTTACACCCAAGGTTTTCCCAGAAGCTCAAAATGGGATGTATGGAGTTACCAGGAAAGTCCCATGCAAGGATTAGCAAGGATCAAGTCTTGCTTAGCTCAGAAATGGAGCTGCTGTACCTTCAAACTAGTCTCAGGGCCCCACACAGTACAAGAGTGAGCCTCCCCAAGTCAAGAAAGCTATTCTAGCTTCCTTAAGAACATAAGAAGAGCCCTGCTGGATCAGGCCAAAGGCCCATCTAGTCCAGCTTCCTATGTCTCACAGCGGCCCCACCAGGTGCCCCAGGGAGGCATGAGACAACAAGATGCTTGCATCCTGTTGCCACTCCCTTGCACCCAGTACTCTGAAGTAGCACCCAGTACTCTGAAGTACTTGAAGTACTTGAAGGCCAAGAAACCAGTAGCAGTGTAGTTCACTCTCTCGCCAGAGACAAGCTTCAGAAACCCACAGCGCTGGCAGTCAACCAATGAGGTCAGGGCACACAGTCTCCAGCACACTACAGAATGGGTGAAGATTTGAAATGCAGAAGCTGGCATTCTGCCACATGGTCCAATCACAACCAACAATAAAAGTGTCAAGGAAATGTCTGTGCCTTTCCTAGCAACTGTCTGTGCCTTCCTTGAGGGGGCCTGCTTTTCATTTTTGAGGGCCTTTGAGCAACATCTCTTCACACAAAATGGATAAAATGGGTTTAACATATACTGCGATATTTTAAAGTGTACTAGAAGAAACAACACATAGTTTTGTCTGCTTCTATACTTCCACAATTCTCTTATACATTTGGATTTATGCCGCCAGCCGCGTTTAAAAAAAATGTCTAGGGTGCACATGAAAGTTAGCAGCATGAGCCAAAGCCCAAGTCAAAACAGACATATATTTAAGTGCTAGGAGTGTCATTTCCTTGGCAAATAAGCTGTCTGTCTCTTGGAAGTGTGAGCAAAAGAGGCGGTGGTGTAGCTAAAAGGACTGGAAGAAATTCAAAAGAGATTAATGGCTTTCAAGAAGGCATCGGACAACATGCAGTCGTTCCTAAAGAGGCTGCAGTGTTGAATTATGAAGAAATGGCAGCCAGTCAAAATTATTTCCTCACCTGCGATGAAATAACTTCTCAAAGGGGAAAGTGGGGGGAGGGGAGACAGATAAATCCAATGCTAGTGGGTAATGCTAAACTTGACTGAAACAAAAAAAAATGCTCCCTTTGATATTCTGCATGGAGGTTTCTGTCGGAACTGGTAAAGGCATGTTTCCTTCCTGACGTCATGCAGAGATAGCCCAGAGCATGCTTCGGAATAGTCATCATTATGGTTGCAACCGATTGGAAAGATATGGATACTCACACTTTACATAGTACCTCTCCCCCCACCACCACTCCTGCACGCTCACCTCCTGCTTGCTCACCTACTTCCTGTCAAGAAGAATCTGAAAACAAATTCTCCCCGCGAGTGAGTTGAGAAGGCATTTTTTTCCCCTCCACATAGATCCACAATACCCTAGAGGTGAGTAAGGGCTTGAAATCCAAACACTTCACTTGAGAAAGGCAGAACAGCTTTTTAAACTTTGCGCACATTGGGAGATTAGCTCCCAATCATGGATTTCATCATCCCAATAAAAAATCATGGATTTTTCTCCCTTTCCCCCTCCCTTGCTTTCTATTCACTAACAAATGAGAAGGCATTACCCAAAACATGTGTGGGCTACTTTTCTAGGATAAAGATGGTCAAATTCACAATAATTGTATTTACTATGTTTCCCTACAGTTTGGGGTTCTGGTGAGGATGGTGACCGGAGCCCCACCTTCCTCTACAGCAGTGTTTCTCAAACTGTGGGTTGGGACCCACTTCGTGGCTTGCGACCTGATGTCAGGTGGGTCATGGAAAGCTGGGAGCAGCCATCTTGGAAACTGCAGACCTTACTCTTGTTCAATTCTTTTTGTGAGTGTTAACAGTTTGAATTTTCAAGTGAGGGTTGTTGTTTTCGTTTTTTGTAATTTTGTTTTTAGTTCAGTGCTTTTTCATCATATTTTGTCCTAATCTTACTTTATTTCAGGGATGTTTCATGGTTATGTAATTGCTACAGTCCAAGAATGTCAATTTGCATTTCAGGAGTGTCATTTTCTTATTTTACAATGACAGCTCTTCCTGCTTGATAACATCACTTCCTTCCAGAACATCACTTCCAGGTTAATGACATCATTTCCAGTGGATCCTGACGTGAGTGCCATTCTAAAAAGTGGGTCCCGGTCTAACAAGTTTGAATACCGCTGGTCTGTAGCTTGGAACTTGGGAGGAGGAGGGATCATTTCTATGCTGCACAGCTCTAGGAAAAATCCCTGTTTCTCTCTCTAGCGCAGCAATTTTCAACCCATGTGCACCAGCACTTTGATGTACTGCAAAAGGACTTCACGTGTGTTGTGGGAGCTTGGATTTTCAGTGGTTGAAAATTGCTGAAAAACTTTTCCAGGTTCTGTTTTTAGGACAACAGTCTGCAGTAACAAACTGTCACTCTTCCTCCACCAGCTCTACTGGCAGAGGACAATTTGTTACTACAGATAGTGGCCCTAGAAATAGAGCTGCAGAACCCAAAACAGTCTCCCAGAAGCCAGAAGTGACATCACTAGAAGGGAAGACCATAGAGGTAATGTGCCGTGAGAAGAAAAACAGCTGAAAATGGCTGCTGAAGAGGTATGCTAAGGCCTCTCTTGTCCGGTGGAGAATGGTAGTCGTGTTCAATGATGCTTTGTTGCCCACCACCAAAACAAGGCTTCAGCTCCATGTATGTTTACGGACAACTGTTTCTTCCTAAAGTTACTCACAATTCATTCAGCTTTTGGCAGAAGCTCCATCCAACAGGGCTGATGCGGGATATCAAATTGTGACTGAGGTGAAACTGCTGCAGAGATCCAAGTCCATACAGAGAGCCTCTATTCACCTCAGTGAGCATGTTGTGCTCCAGGTGCCTAAAGGAATAAGCAAGTTTTTTTTTTTTTATTGAACACATACAAGCTCATACATGCTTCACATCAAGAAGCAAAATAAAAACAAAATCCACACAATGCCTCATTCCTTATGAAACATAATTTCTTTGTCCTGATTTCCTGCCCTTCCCTTTATAACGAAAGCCTAGTTTTCCTCAGAACTAGCTACTGGCCAGGATTTGGCCTGGAAACAGCACTGGTCCCATATTAATTCTCTTCCCCGATCTTAGGGTGGTGCAGCATGTTAGCTGACAGACTGTGAATCAGGATCTCGCCAGTTTAAATCTTGCCTCAGCCAGGAACTCCCTAGGTGGGCTGTGGCAAGCCATTCCCTCTCAGCTGAAATACGAGGATAATAGTATGTAATTACCTTACAGGGTGTTTGTAAGGACAACGTCAAGTTAATGCCGGTGATGCACTTTGCATCCTCAGAAAAAGCTACACAAGTGTTAAGTCTTATAATGGCTGGTTGTGAGGGGTGCTCATCTGAGGTTCAGCAGGGGGAGAGCAACTGTCCCCCTTTACCTCAGCAGAGTGTCTTTCCTAGTGGCTGTTTGCTGGGGTTTCTCCTGTATCTTTTTGGATTGTGAGCCCTTTAAGGACAGGGAACCATTTAGTTGATTTTTCTCTGTAAACCACTTTGTGAACTTGTTTTGTTGAAAAGGAATATATAAATATTGTTAATACAGTGGTGGTGGTGGTGGTAGTAGTAGCAGCAGTAATAATGTCATTCTGTGTCAAATCATCACAACGTTTCCAACTGACCTCCTTAGATTTTTATGAAATTTGGGGTACTTACTTGTCCTATGGCATAATGCAAAAATACCAATTTTTAGCTGCCTGTGTTTATTATGTTAAATTTTATAGCTAAGTAAATCTTCAAAATTTTATCAAAAAATGGTATGGTAGTGATCCTTTAACTAGTTGTACCTCAGACACCAGTTGACATATAGAGTTGGAGTGGTCTTGTTTTAAATTTATTTTCATGGGTTTTCATATGATATACAACACAAATGGTTTAATATTTTTTTTTACATTCAAAAAAATTCAATAAAAACTTTAAAATGGACATCTTTAAAATTTTGAAAAAAAAATCTCAAAATTGCTACAGAACTCCTCATGTATTGTCCTAACAGGGCCACCATCCCTTAGTTTATGGCTGCTTCCCCTCACTTCTAGACAGGAAGCAGGATGTACAGCTTTCCATGCTCACCACTCCTATACTTGCAGCTGTATTAATGTAAGTAGCAGGACATGATTGCCACCCCCCACTCCCAGGAACCTGCAACATACAAGTCAGGACAGAGGAGTGCCATAAGACGGCTTGCATCCAACCAGCATGAAGAATATTATTACCCATCTTTTAACTTACAGGATTTGCATGTTGGCCAGACCCCAGAAGGCTCCATCGGTGAGCTTGCTGATGTTGTTGCGCTGCAATTTCAGAACTTCCAAGCTATCCAGCCCTTGAAACGTCAAACCTTCAATCAGGCGAATACGATTCCGGTTTAGCTCCCTAAAATTACCAACAGCACCAAACAGTGTTAAAGCACAGTCATGTCTACTGTACTCATCTGCTTGGTCTCAAGCAATGGCATTTCCTCAGTGACAGCGAAGACAGTTGTAATTACTTTGATTTCAGCAAACCAAGGAGCCGATGAGCTATCACTGGTTCATTACTAGATTAACTTAGCAGCGGTATTAAGACACATGCAAGTTTTTAAATTACAAATAGGCTTCTGCCTGAATAAGACTGTTGCAAACCTTGCCTATTCCTATCTGCGCAAAACTGAGAACTCAATCCTAAACTGAGTTAGGCCGGCATAAACTAAGCCAGCAAAGTTTGGCCAGCACAAGGGCCACCATAAAGTATGTTTGGACCACTCTCGGAGTCAGAGAGGCCAGCACACAACCGGGAGACATCCTCCCTGACTCCGAGAGTGGTCCAAATGAGAAGGTCCAAAGGGGGATACATAATGCTTTGGATACATATGCTTTATGTTGTGATCAAAGAAATAAGACTGAAAAATCAAGAAGCAGTCTGTCACTTCAAATGTTCCTATCTTGTCAGCAGCATAAGCTAAAGTGGAAAAGTTTCTAACTGTCCCTGAAAAGCAGAACTAACCGATATAGATATAGGCAAAAAGTACATAGCCAACCGTAACTAGGCTAATGTACGTTAGAAAGAAAAACTAATAGACATAGGTGTCTGTATCTAGGCAGAAGATGATGTACCCCAGAAAGAGGAACTATCTATGCCGGGAGCCAGAAGCCTTAAATAAATGTACAAAGGAAATCATGTAACGGGAACAGGGGAATTATATCTATAGTTTGCAGAAGATATAGAAGTTGCACTGAAGTTTGCCAATAATGTATGTGAAAATGCAAAAATGCTGAGAACACAATGTACTATGTAAAAAATAATCTATGCTGTAATGAGAAAGAGTGCAGTTCCGAAAAAGCAAGGCCCTGTAAGAAGGCCAGCAAACTTGAACAGAATTGCCCTTCGATTTGAGAACTTGCCTTCCCCAAGTGTCCAGCTGTGGCCAAGCTGAAATAAACTACTTAGACTCTTGAAAAGATCTGTTGTTTCATTCTGAGAAAGGCACAATGCGGAGTGCCTAACACAAACATGCTTTATGGTGGCCCTTGCGCTGGCCAAATTTTGCTGGCTTAGCTAATGCCAGCCTACCTCAGTTTAGGATTGCGTTCTGAGTCAACCTACCACGCCAAGTTCGTATCGTATTTTCGTACCATTTCAGCACCTGTGAGAGACTTACTTCATGTCCCAATTCAGATGCAATGGTAAACCATGATTTCCTTTGATAAGGAGGAGCCTGAGTGATCTGGAGATGGACAGGTTCCCCCCTCCCATCTCCTCCTCCTTTTTCATTCACAAGAAGCCAAAGAAAGCTTTTATTTCCAATTTCACCGAAGTTCCATGTTCCCTATGAATTCTGGGAACTGTGGTTTATTTCAAACCACAGATAGGAAAAATAAACCACAATCAAATGGTTCTCTGCTAATGACCAGGCTAATGTCATTAAGGGCGCAATCCTAACCTCGAGAGGCTGGCACAGTTTGGCTGGCACAAGGGACACTGTAAAGTATGTTTGGACCACTCTCGGAGTCACAATCCTTGTGCCAGCTAAACTATGCTGACCTACCTATGCCGGTCTAACTCCAGGTTAGGATTGCACCATAAGAGAAGCAGGAAAAAGAAAATGTCTATATTCTGCCAGTAGGAAGAAAATAGTGGTGTTGCTTTATATATTTTATATTTTTCACTGCATTTCAAAACCATCTTTCTCATTTCATCTACTGTTTCGAGTGTGAAGGAAATATCAACACTAGAAAGCCATGGTACCCTGTTGGTCACTTCTCTGCAAATGATGGGGAAATTCCACCAAAAACCTGTGTTCAGTTTCAAGGACAGGGGACAAGAAGGAGACTAGTTAAATTATAGGCTTAGATCCAAAGGACCAAGCAGGAAAAAGGCAGCTATTAATGGGGTAATAGCTCAGTGGCAGATCACATGCTCTGCACGTAAAAGGCCCCAGGTTCGCTCTCCCTCGTCTCCAGGAAGGGCCGAGAAATATTCCTAACTTGAATCCTGGAGAGCCGTTGCTAATCAGTATTGGCAATACTGAACCAGACAGACTCTGAATAAAGCCGCTTCCTCTGCTGCTGTAACACATGGTGAAACAACAGGCAGGTGCTATAGCAGTTCTCAGGCTTCTGCTTGTGCAAGAGGCTTAAACAAACAAACAAACAAACAAACAAACAAACAAACAAACAAACAAACAGTCTCTTTGGAATGCCCTCCCCTTTTCTCACCCAACAGTCTTGCACGAGGCATAACACAGCTCCTCAATGAGTGGAAGGGCAGCCTTGGCTCTAATCTTACGGCTGAATTCCCAAGTGAAAACCTCCCTGAGAGTGCAATCCTAACCTGGAGTTAGGCTGGCACAGTTAGGCCAGCAAAATTTGGCCGGCACAAGAGCCACCATAAAGCATGTTTGGACCACTCTCGGAGTCAGGGAGGACGGTGCACGTCTGCGTGCTGGCCTCTGACTCAGAGAGTGGTCCAAACATACTTTACTGTGTCCCTTGTGTTGGCCAAACTTTACTGGCCTAACTGTGCCGGCCTAACTCCCAAGTTAGGATTGCGCTCTGAATGTAATTTCTTTATATTAAATTCTGTTAAATTCTAACAGAAATAATGCTCATTGCCATTTAATTCAGTTTGCCTAGTCCTAGAGCACCTGCGGCTAGGACACCTTCCAGAGTATCCTCCAGATTAGAAGGTGAGCTTTTTCTTCTAACATGCTAAACATGTTTACAGAAAAGAAAATGTCATGAAAATGCCCTAGAAAGAGGCATCCAAAATCCTTCCTTCTCTTTTGAAACATTGCCTTGTAAAGCATTTAAGATCCGCAATACAGGAAATGCCAATTTTTCATGTGGGGTACGGTAAAAATCACTCTCTGAACAGGTGAATGCGGAAAATAAGGTTTTCCTTCCATTGGGAAATAAGGAGAACCAGTTACACGGGAAGGAGAAGTCTTGACCAACATTTTGCTGGTAATGTGCTGTCAATCCAAAAGGGATCTCAAGCTTTATTTGAGACTCACACAGGAGTCTGTCCTGATTTTTAACATCACTGTTTGAAATCTTATATCAAATCATGCTTGATCATGCTCTGAGTCAGGTTCCACACTCCAAGGAAAGAGCCAGCAGCAAATGTTGACGCCAAAGGTCAATTTTCTGCACATAAAGCAGTTTCACAGATGCATGTTTATGATCAAATGCAGCCCATGCTAGATTCTAGCTAAACAAACACCAACGTGTGTGCAAACTCATCAAAAGCACCGTTTCTGACCATCCAAACGTCAACGGCACAATTTAATGGCCTTCCCTCGCTGCAGTTTTATTACTACATAAAGATGCATGTGTGGTCTTGACAACGTGGTTTTAGAAAACTCTCTGACCTGCTTCATTTTCACTGCCTTCTTGCGAAAGAAAGTGGGGGGGGGGGAGAAAGAAAAATAAGGGACCCAGCTGGCCTGAGAGAGTAGGAAAAAAAAATCATACTGTGTTTTCTAGACACAACCATTACACTGATTAGTATTAAAGCTCTTGTATTTTTGAGTCTTATTAAGAGCGTGATCTAATAAGTCAGTATTGTGTGGGACCACAAAAAAAAGGACTTCTAATTTGTTTTATTAGGTGTCACCACAGGGCCATTAAAATATAGTTTATTCAACATTTTATAGGCACAGGGCGAAGAAGGATTGCATTTGGTAAGCATGTCCTCAGGGAACGTTTGTCTCCATAAACTTTGGTTCGGCATAATTAAAGTGCACATGTCTACTCACAGTTGTGTTAGCCGGGCCAGCTTGAATTCCTTAACGGGAAGGTGGGTGATCCTGTTTTTACTCAGGCGAAGAGTTAGCAGGGATCGTGACAGGCTATCAAAAGCCTTCGTCTCCAGGGTGCTGATTCGGTTGCTCCCTAGATAGCTGCAATAATCCAACACAGAACATTTAAAGGACAAGGCCAGAGGTCTCTGTTATTCACTCTTTATCGAAGTGGCTGGTGACATCAGAGACATCACATTAAAAAATCAACCTGGTTTTCCCTCAGGCAAGTGGAGGCTATTTTTGTCCATTGCCTCCGCTTAGATGGCTGAGGGGATCCTATGAGATAGCTCAGCACCTTCAGCTTCCCAGGAGAATCAACAGCACAACGATTTTCAATTGGTGTGCTGTGACTCACTGGGGTGCCGCAAAAGGGGTGCCACACAAGTCTGGAGCACAGCAGCTGGAAATTGCTGAAAAAAACTCGTTCAGTTTCTGCAGCTCTGTTTCTAGGATAATAGTCTATTGTAACAAATTGTCTGACCTTCTTCCTCCAGTGGCTCTGAACAGGAAACGTGTTACTACAGACAGTTGCCATAGAAACAGAGCCACAGAACCCAGACAGTCTCCCAGAAGCCAGAAGTGACATCAGAAGAGGCGAAGACCATAGAGGAGATCACAGTGGTCAGAGTTCCATAAGAAAAATGCAGAAAAATTGCTGCAATAGCCAACACATTCCATGTCAGACCTGAAGAACACAGAGACCAAACACACACCTGAAGCAGAACAGAGTGTCTTAGAGTGTAATCCTACCCTGGAGTTAGGCTGGCATAGCTAGGCAAGCAAAGTTTAGCCAGCACAAGGGACACCGTAAAGTGCATTTGGACCACTCTCAAAGTACGGGAGGATGGCACACGTCTGTGTGCTGGCCTCTCTGACTCCGAGAGTGGTTCAAGCATACAGTGTCCCTTGTGCCAGCCAAACTTTGCTGGCCTAACTGTGCCAGCCTAACTCCAGGTTAGGATTGCGCCCTCAATCAGATGAAAGGGACCTGTTTTGGATCTTTACATTAGCCACTAAGAGCCAATGTGATTTAGTGGTTAATGACCTAGAATAGGGCAAAGGAGACCTGGATTCAATACTCAGTCATACAATTGAGTGACATTGGGCCAGTTATGGTCTCTCTGCCTATACCTACTTCATTCAGTTGTTTTGAGGCTAAAAGTGGGTTGTGTGGGGTATGGGTGAGGAGAACCATGAATGCAGATTGGCAAGGATAAAAATGAAACCATCGATCACATGCCAAATGTCGTCTCATTTTACATTGCCTGCCAGTCAATTTCTGGCCATAATTTAAGGTGTTGGATTTACATATAAAGTCCTATACAAGTTAGTCCTGAGGTACCCAAAAGGATCACTTATCCCCATATGAACATGCCCACCCACTGAGATTATCAAGAGAAGCCCTCTTGCTTGTCTTGCCACTCCAAAAGGCAACATACAACAGGGCGTTCGTTCTCTGTGGAGATACCTGGCAGGCAGAATTCCCAGAAGGGGAAAAAAAAACCTGATTAAAAATCCAACACAAATCTACACATAATTTTGCTTCTTCCTCAAACTCTACATTCAGCTATTCATGGGGGGGGGACACACCTGTGTGTGTGTGTGTGTGTGTGTGTGTGTGTGTGTGTGTGTGTGTGT